>JAOXJM010000023.1:67888789-67904730 GCA_026413425.1 Tringa solitaria
GAGAATGTTGGAAGCAGCTCAACAGGAGATGAGCATTAACTGTAGATGTACAGTGCCAGTTGTCAGGCCTATTTCTACATTTCACTGCATCAAAGAAAAAGGTTTTGTACCCAGCTGAGTAGCAAATAAGATAGGGAACTAGCACATAAACCACTCTGGACTTTTAAGAGGCAGTTCTGCTTTGAGCAAGACAGAATAAGAAAGGATTTTTTTTTCTCTTCACTCCTCTAGATCAAACCAAAGATGTAAATCACAGAAGTTCATTATCAAATTATTTTGACTTTTACCACTGCCATCCAATCTGACATAAATAGTTCAAGGGACAGGTGGTGAAATATGCTAAAGCTCACAGACTTCAACATATATCCACTGATTTTTCCCCCTTTAGGAAGGGCTAATTCTTTAATCTAAGACATAATAATAAGTTTCAGAGGTAAATGTCCTCAAATCAATAACTACATCGCATGCTCTTTTGTTTTGTTGGTTTTTTTTCTTTTTTCCCCCCCTAATCAAATATAGCCCAATGTCTGCTGATGTCATTTTCCATTGAACACAAGGGTACTCCCCCAGGTTCCAATTTTCATTGGAATCCAGACTCATAAAACACACTTCTTGGTCTAAAATTTACATGATATTACTGTACCCAGCCTCTGGAACAGTGAGTCCTGCAGAACAAAAGTGCAGTGCAGCCCTTCAGAGAACAGAGTGTTTTGAAGAGGAAAACACATAAGCGTGCTTGAAAAGGTATCTAAAAGCAGAAGTAGCAGGTGCAGATGAAGGCAAGAAGAATTCTTCTTCACTATGGGAAGACCATGGTCAAGAAAAAAAGGTTGAGGAAGGGATGCAAGTAATAATAATAAAAAAAAAAATTAAAAATCAAAATGGTGAACTAGTTTTTATAGCTACAGACATGAAAACAAAGCCAAACCTCTGCACTTACATCTATTCCAATGAGAGAAAAACCAAATCCACTTAACTGGTAGCACAGTACTTACATGCTGTTTCACGTGAAAGAGACCCACAAGAAGACTGCAAGCATTACTGCATACCAAAATCCTCATAGCATGCTCACTGACATATGAGGCTTCTTCAAAACACACAGGCTGCAAAGAGCAGCACAACTCACCTCCAGGTGTCTGATGTATTCAATCACTCCAAATTGGTTGCATCTGACTCCTGGGGGCATGAAGCACCTCAGGGCATGAACCTTAAGAGACCTAATGAAGCTAAGACCTACAGGTGGAATTGTAGATATTCTATATTAATTAGTTTATTCATTTCCTTTCCCAAGTGTTTGGTCAAGAAATGAGAGAAAACAGCTCTGAGTTAAGCTATACTGATGTTTACATATCACAGGAAATCACACTATGCTTGAATGCACCAAGAACGAATTTCTGTCTCACAAAAAAGTAAACAAAATGTGGAGAGAAGCTCCATTATGGGTGCAAGCCCATTATGAGTTGTTACAATTTTGTTCTTCACTGTGTGGAGAGAGCACAAGAGAAACAGAAACAGATGCAAGAGTATGAAGTGAGTGTGGGTGAAGGGAGTAGGAAATAAAAAATGGAGCAATTCCTGTTCAAATAGAGTTAGAGAGTCTATCAATATTAATGTACTGCACATAGTCTTTTGTTCATGATTGGAAAGACTCCCTGGGTAAGTGGAAACTTACACATGCTAAACTTCCTAACTGTAGTTAATGCAGTTTTATCATCTTTAAAAAAGTGAGAGTCCCCAGATAAATGAAAACATCTGATTTTTCTTTGGAAGCTTTTTTCAAACACCTACGCAAGTTATATTAACACATTTCTTCAGTAACTCTCCAGAGCAAACCTAAACACCTACTGAAATTCAAGAAGTATTGTACTTTACTAATAAAATTGAGAACTAGGTTAGACACCACATACCTTCCCTTCAAGTCTTCATGACACCGTGTTGTAACATCAGGGAGGTAAGAAGGGCATAAAGCTTTTAAGAAAGAACTGGTACAACTATTGACCTGCAAGTAAACTCCTCAATACCAAACACGACGTTTATCATAAGAGACATGAACTGCTTCAGACCATCAGAAATCTCACTGTACTTTCATGAAAGAAAAGCATTAACTCATTTAATGTGCTGGCTAAATTCCAGCTCTGATAATTACATTCTGAATACTTAAATTTCCATTGCCAATTTACTGGCTGTAATATGTTATCTTCATCTATTTAAGTATCATCATACTACCTGAGTACCTTCTCAATGCCCTTAAACTTGTCCTGTGAAGACACACAGGTTGTTGTCTTACTTTCTGAAATGGGACTTGGAACAGTTACTCTGAGATACGGTAGTATAAGATCTATTGTCTGCTTTCAAAAATGTGTGTGAAGGTCTGGGGATCATTCTCTGCTAAGAGACACTACAATTACTAGAACAGATTAGCGTGGGACATACATGATCCCGAGACTCTAAATCAGTTTGTGAATAAAACTTCCATCCCCTTTATGAAGTGACAAAGAGTATGACAAGCTTTTTACCTGGTCTCAGCCACAGTCATACAGCTGAAATAGCTGCAGCTAGTAAACAGAGGTTTAAGTGCTCCCTGCATGTCACTTTTATTTCTTAGGCTATGGCTGAAAACACATCTCAAATTTGTTCACTGTATGTTAACCCTAAAAGAATGACACAGATTCAGTAGCAGCATCCCTGTTATAACTGTATCGCATTGATAGTCATACAGTAACCATTTCTTTTTTTCTTCCACATCACAGCTGCTATTTCTCCATATCATTTCACTGTGCACTCTGGACCAAATGATGTGGGTCATCATTAATTCAGAAATCATGACATTTTTTTTTTAGTCTGTTGAATACAGTGGAAGAGTGATTGCTTCTGCTCTCTGCACTGGGTTTTGATTAGGGTTTGGTTTTAGTTTGTTTCTGCCCAGAGAAAGAGGCTAGGAAATTCCAAATAATAAATGACATTAAACCATTATTGTACTACTTTCCCATTCAACACAGTTTTGTGGCCTTCAGTGTAAGATTCCAAGTTCATATTGATCCCTGATCCCATCAAATATTCAGAACTGGTTAAGACTCCACAGGTTAACATACTCTGCTCTGCCCAGATATTTCTTGCATCATAAGAATGAAGTGTGGCCATTAGAAGAGTTAATGGCATTCCCATCAAAACTGCACTAGAATCACCATATAAGAAACAGCAATAAATGCAGAAACCCAGGAGTAAAGTCATCTGACATAACTAGTAGAGGAGGAGATCTTCTAAGTCCCATTCGTTAGAATTTGACTCATGCCCTGAAGCATGAGATCTTATCTTCCTTTTGAAAAAAGAGAGACACTTTTTCAAAAATATTTTATATAGATAACAGTATTCACAGCTGCATAAAAATGTATCTGTAATGATGTTACTACAGTAAGTTTTATGGTTTAATTATGCACTGGGTTAAACTAGTTCCTTTTAAATGTAATGCCTGTTAGTTTTGGTGAATGCTTCCATGTTATTGTGTTATAAGAGGGTGCAAAGAGAAATCTTTTTTACTCTCCTCCATAAATCCTTGAGAGAGAAAAATCCTTTTTCTTCCTCAAGGGAAGATTTCTTCCTTGAGGAAGAAAAAGACCCCATCTACATTTTTTAAATTTTTTTTTAATTGTGTAGCGCAGTCCAATTTCTTCTTTAAATCAAGCAAGCTTAAATATTTTGTTTACTGTTGCTTTCCTACATGGATGTTGTTCTCTATCTCTCATTTTCCTTGTGCAACTCTGTGGACTATTCCTCCCCAATGGTATGTGCAAGTGGTAGAAAATCCCCACAGTTGAGGACTAGGCATTACGTAATTACATACTATTTGTATAGCACTTAATTTTAATATTGCTTTTTTTCTAGAGGAATTCAGTTCAAAAAACCCAACCATATCTGGAGTTAGAAACAGGAATTGCTGTGTAGCAGACTGGCCAAGAACAATTTAATTTCTGTCATCATCTGTACTTCAAATGACAGTCGAAGCTTTTAGTGGGCAGGAGAAGGAAAGCAAAAAAAAAAAAAGAAAGAAAAAGGAGGAAAGTGATTTCTTCCTAGCTCACTACAGAGTAATACAGTCTGAGAACTCTAAAAGCAGAATCAAGGCAAAAAGCATCTTACCATACAGCTAAAGCTCGTGTGCTCAAGCCAAGCACAAAGTCTAACTGTCCAACTTAAAAGTAAAATACACCTTTTACTCCCTTCTCATGCTGTTTCATTCCCTTCAGAAAGGGGTACAAAGGGTTCAGAAGTTCTAAGGAAAGTAGCATCCAGATGCACCTCAGTTAGTTTCTATCACATGCCAGTAATTCAACTCTTTCCTTGTTTCCTATTCTGTTCTTAACTATGCAAAGGATAAGCTCTGGGTCCAATAGTCTGTAATTCTGCCTTATCAAAAACATTCACAGTCATTCACCAGTCACTTAACCAAAACTGCAAAGTGCTATATAAATTGACTATGAAGAAGAAAGTGTCATAGAGTCTCCAAGGATTAAGCAGCAGTGAATTAGCACTGTGTCTCTTTCAGTGAGAAAAACAGACCAGGATGTATAGGACAACAGCCTAAACTCCTCTTCAGTCTCAGAAAATACCATTGCATAACAAGCTTGTTTTGGGATCTAAAATCATTGAGCAATCCTGACCATGGACCTTTCCATCTAAAAGTGTAATATTGATTTAACATGCTCTTGTGTCAGTACTGTCTTTTTTTCTCTCACAGCTATTGCAGTCATATAAGATGGGGAGAACAGGTAAATGTTGAATAGAATTTACTTCTAGTAGCCTTAAGTTTCCTTTAGCTATCATCTTTTGAAAGGTCCAAAATACCCCCTACACAATGAGTAGGGATCCACAATGTGTATCTGCTTGCTGTATAACACATGTATGGGATTTATAGTGTAGTATGGATGTAATACACTAAATCTGGTAGCTAGGACAATTATTGCCATCTCTACTGAGACAAGTTTAAGAAAATAGTACTAAATAGTTTGCAGAAAAAAAACACCAATGTGAATAATGTAAAAAGCTTTCTTACTTTTCTAAATATTAAAACTGACCTTAGGAGAGGGACAGCTTTTTATATTCTCATGTTTTATGTGTTGTTTGAGCCATCTGGCTGGCAGTCAGAAAAACTGAACTGTCATTGTCTTCTCCACAAGAGAGGAATATAACCTGATTTTCCTACTATAATGTGGACTGATAGAACAAGAACACAAAAGCTTTTACCTGGAACAATGCCCGGGAAGACCCCAGTGACAGCTTTTATGGCATTTCAACTCAGTTTCTGAACAGGAGAAATTGGCCAGGCCAGAGCTGGTGACAGCTCTTTGCTGCTTGTTGGGGAAGAACCTCACATGCAAGGACAGATGAAAAGTTTCAGCTACAATGTTTTTACTGAACCTAAGCCAAGGTTTCTGAACTGCAACACCAGGGTTTATCTGGTCAAAACAGCAACTGACATATTGTCTCCAGGTCAAATCAAATCTAGGCCTATACAAGGTTGCAGAACAAAAATCATGTTCATCTTCCTTACATCCCCTGCAACAGGATTATGCTCCCACATAGATATCTGGGAAAGGTTATCCTCTCCCTTAGACACCCTTAGAGTAGTATTCTAGATATGTATTCTAAACGTAGAGGCTACAGCCTTTGCCTCAGTTTTTCTGTGTTGCACAGGTTCTTGAGCAAATAGAACTGAATTTTTGAAATAATTTGCTTCCTTCTCCCTTTTTTTTTTCACCCTGTCCATGAATCCCAGTTATAATTTGCAAACACTGTGAAGTGACGTTCCAGAGTGGTGCTGAGAACCAGTGGGTTTATCTCCACCTCTGGCTCATGGTCCAGCTAGATGTCTAAGAAAGATGATCTCTCATAACCTTCAACATCAGAGTTTTTTCCATGCCCTTTATAGAAGTAACAAATTTCTACCCAAACCATTCTGTAGGTGTTAGTGTAAAGATCACCACAGAAACTCACACACCAAGATACTTCTCCTTGCAGCTTGAATGAAAGAAAATATTTACTTTCTGTGACAGAGATGAGATTTCAACTTCACCATCATCACACCTCGAAAGTTGTTTCTCACAGACACAGACTCCACGTCAGGGCCAGGACAGGGATAGGAGGAGATCCTATTTCACAGAAGTGTGTTGCTGTTGGCATGGATACAAAAATTAGGTGGTGTTGAACTGCCTGTGCTGAGCCTCCCAAGTGATTCGAATACAGCAATGTTCTTTAATCTTACCTCTGCACCTGAACAGCTTTAACACACTTCCCCTTGCACCATTGTACTAGATAGCACCTCTTCAGTTCTGTCCTCCATTTGCTACTAGTCACCAGCCAAAGCTATCTTTTTCCCCAGAAGAGTGAGAGATCACAGGTACCTGCACAGAGCAGCTTCCACCACTGGCCTCATTTTGTGGCTATCTTACAGAAGGACACTGCCTTAGTATTTCTCCCTTCCCATATCTTTTTACCTTTATAGAGAGCTTCTCCAGTTTGAGACAGAGGAAGACACAGCTGTCTGAAAGCACCTCACCACCAACAGTAGCGTCTAATTTTGAGTATGCAGAAATTTATAGGAAATACCTTATATCATTGAATATTTTCAAGTCCATTCTCAAAACCAATCTGTATGTCTGCCCATGACATTTCAGGTTCTCACAGCAAAAGGGATCTTCTAGTCATTGGTCTCACGTGTCCTCCTCTGGGAAGGTCCTTTCTAACAAAGCACTATCTCAACATTTCTTTTCAAGGAGGAACAAGAGGATGGAAAATGTATCTTCCTTTACTTGAAATTCTGCTGTTTTACATACTGCCTAAACAAAGCCTTGTTTGAAAGGCAGCGTTGGGAACAATTACTGGTGCTTGTAGTTGTGAAATCCAATATTTCAGAATGATGATTCAAGCACAGAGGGTACCATCACCACTTGGGCACTGAATCCTGACTTGTATATAGAATTCAGTTTTCTCAATACATACAGTATTGTGCATTTGCACCCTCAGCACCAAGGGTTTCCAAAAATCTTAGGATAGCTTTAATTCAAAATGCCATACAGAAAATATTCAGAGAGTCTAAAGATGCAGGCTGTATAAGAAAAGAATCTTCTCTCATTCATTCCTCTTTTTTTGTCTATTGCCTCTGTTCTGCTAGCCCAGACCCCTATTTATAAGTCCTCCTGTCCCTTTTGGGCTCAGCTGCATCTTTGCTGCCCTGGTGCAATTAATTTCAAGCATGGTCTTTAATCCCCACATCAGTGGCTAAACAACACTGATTTTAGTTGTATGTGAGCCATAGTTCATTTACACCTTGGTCTTCTAGTCAATCAACATATGCCAATAGGAAAACTGTCAAAACCGAAAACTAAATTTCTTTAATCTACATGCAATCTAATTCTTGAGTTAAGAAGATTCATAGGCTAAGTACTTATAAGTCACTTATGCTAAAAAAAAAAACTAAGTCTAATAAGGAATATTCAAAATTTAAAGCACAAGGTATCAAGAAAACCCAAAGTACACGTAAATATATGAACAGGACAACACTACAGTGTTTAAAGTAATAGGTTTTTGAATGAGATTCTCTGTCCAATTAGCAAGTCAAAAGCATTGTTATTTTTGTCAGGAAAAAACCTCTAAAGTTTTCAAAAAGTGAGACATCTCTATATTGCATTTTAATACAGATAAATTTGAATTAGACAATATTACAATAGTAACCTTTTATCATTAAGTTCACTGCTGAACACCCACATTTTATTTGCATAGTTACTCCCACTATGTACTTTTCTTGAATATTAGAAATGTAAATTCATAATACGGAGATAGCAATAAAAAGGTTTACCACACATTTCTAACTCCTGGTGGCATGGGCACATCCATCATAAAAACTCAAGTCTTGTCAAAGACATTGTGCTGTTGGAAGTCGAGTGATTGCAGCACGACAGCTAATACCTCCATCTCGAGTCATCTGCAGCTTTTATGTCATTGTCCATTGAACCTCCTTCATCAACAATAGTTCCCTCTAACAAAGAAACTCTCCACTCCTTTAGCATCCTGATTAGAAATAAGACCCAGCAGCAATCACCACCTAAATCAGCCCTTACTATCTGAACACCTTGCTCTTTGGGGTCCTTGATGCCCTGGCAATTTTTAGACTGCTACCCTGTTCAAGGTGCTCTTTATGGGAAAACTGAGAATATAATTTCTGTCTCCTGAATAACAAGAAATTCAGTTGTATCCACAGTTTCTGTTCCCCAGAATATTTTCTAAGGATGTTTCTGAGCCAGAATGTTTAATTTTTATTAATGGTATTGAATATGATAATTTCCAAATGTTCTAAACTCTGTATCAACTATTTCCTCGTAGAATATTCATTATATTTCCCAGGTAGTTTCCATGGAAGTTCTACGTTTCACTAAGATACATACATGCAAGGCTATTGTGAACAGAAAAGAAAGTTACATGCACAAGAACTGGAAATTAGAAATAAGAAATTGTGCACAGGCCCCATGTTACTTTATAGAATTCAATACACCTTTTAACCTTCTTTTACTGGTGGGATTAACTGCCTCACTTTCAAAGGGCGAAGGGATTACCTTAACAGGCACTTCTAAAACACTGGAATATTTCTTACAATCACATTAGTTACTACAAAAAGAAAGACTGAGAAATCTTTTAAAACTTTGGGAACAAAGATCATATCATCAAAACTAGGACTGTATTAAATGGGTAAATTTACAGAGGCAATCATAATCACTGAAGGCAAGGAGTGTTCCTAGGAGGACTTAAAAAGACCTTAATTGGATCCTTCCCAGTACTGCCTACTGAGGGGAGAATTCAGAGCCTGTGGAACATGCTCACTGAGGACAAGGCCTAAATCATTAGAGCTATAAAAAGAAGAAAACATATATTAAAAAAAAAAAAAGGAAAAAGAGTAAGGGAAACAAAGAAAAAGAGAAATAAGCATAATTGCAGTTGAAAGCGGCATGAGAAAGACAGTTCCACTCACTGCTCAAAATATACAGAAATTTGATTCCATTTAAATTCAGGAGAAAAAAAATCCCAAATTTCAAACTTTGCATGAAAGCAAGCAGAGCTACCAACAGTAGTGTGACAGTCCTGAAGCCCACAGCATGCCTGCTAGATACTCAGAAGATGGCTCTGGAATTAGGGCCCCATGCAAGGACCAGCAAGAGCAGAAGCTACTTTCCTGCCAGGAAAGCAGATGTACTGCAGGAAACCTGTCTGGGATTCACTGAACTGCTGAAACTGGAATCAAATTGTTTTATGGAAATGATTCAAACAACTGCCATCCACATTTTTGCCCACTAACTCTAGTGATGTTTCTGGCACTGCACTAAGAAGGGAGAAATAGTATTAATTAGATGTACAAGTTTCCAACAGGAAAATTAATAAATCTGAAGACTAAAACATCACACACACATATGGGTAATAAAGGGGGAAATATCCAGGATTCCTGTGTTTGCTACTGTTGCACCATAATCTATCTGTAGTCTCCTCCATGGGATCAAAAGTGGACACCTCTGGCTTTCCCCCGACTCCATTCATCTCCTCATTCTCCCACTCCTTCTCATTTGCTGTGTACTGAAACCTGAGAGAGAGAGTCACTATGTTGGTGAACAGCAAAGTATGATGATAATATTCACTGAGGATGTCTTTCTCTTCAGCATGACTCTCATTGCATTTAGCTGTTCATACTAGCTCTTCCTTACTGTATGAGCAATAAAAAAATGCACTTGATGCAGGAGCCACCATGTGTATTTGAGAGTTAACAGGTTTTAAGAAAGCAGACGAGAATTTTTTGAGCCTTCTGGCTGTGTGTAATTAAAGTCTTTTGGGATTTTCCCACTTCTAACCCAAGAACCCCTGATACCTTTTCTTTCTCTTTCCTCCTCCACTAGGAGGTTACAGATGGCACCAAGTAGGCAGGAACAGACATCTGAAATCAGATTTCCACATACAAATCCCATATGCTGAAGCCATATTCTTTTACCTTTTAAAGATCTGGTTCAAAATTTCTAGTTTTCTACATAATCTTTCCACAATTTTACAGTTTAATTGATGAGATTGAAGAGTATCCTCCGAAGAACTTTTTCATCCTCCTCAATTTCTTAAATAGACCATTCCTGACATCTCAAACCTCTAGTTTATGTCTTACCCTTTGGGGAAAAGAGAGTTGAATGAACCACAGATCTTACAGTAAGACATCTGGATGAAATACATACTTTATTCACAGTCAGCACAGGACTATAAAACTATTTTTAGAGAAAGAGTTTCCACCCAGATATAATATTCAAGGTTCAGTACATAACACTGTTTGCTTTTATCTATTAGCTGGCTGAGTGAACTCCCCCTTTCTGCCTGTAGTTGGCAATTAACTCCCACTTTCCCCTCATCATACATCAAAAACACAGTGGTAGTTAGGATCAGAGGATGACAGACAGCAGACAGCTCAGTAAGGACAGCTGGACTCCAAAATGCAAACAGTTTCCATGCCAGAGCATGACAATTTAGGGCTTTACTGCAGTTTCCATGGCAGCTGCAGCAACCACTGGACCAGAGAAGCCAAGGCAGCTGGGGTTAGTGGAGACATAGCTCAACAACGGTGAGTGGTGTGCTACAAACTGGTTCCCAAGGGGACCCTGGGGAGGGGTTGGCTGCAGCTCAAACAGGAGCACCCAAGGGTACAGTTTCCCTTAGGGGAAAGAAAAAAGAGTCATCAGCCTTGATCCACCATGATGCACTTATCCTTCTTTCTTAATGCAAGACGGAACTTGTTCAAGCCCTGGGGGTTATTTTTGGTTTGGGGGGCTTTTTTGTTTTTTTTTTCTTTTTTTTTTTTTCCCCACTGTCAGTTTAAGACAGTCTTGTGCTCACATGCCAGCCCCATATTTGTAACCCAGGTGGTTGAGTGTGCCCTGGGGTCTGTGGCCTGGCCATCAGCCAAAAACAGCCCCATGTCCTGGGCTGGCTCAGTGCAGCCAACATGTGTGTCAGTCAATCTGGCACCAAGATTAGCAGCCTTCCATTTTAGCCTTCTGTAGGAGTCATTTTGCTTATCTTTTGTCTGCATGTGAAGAGCAGAGAGACAAAGTGCAGACATGAGGTGGTCTTCTTTTCCCTTTTGGAGAATTAAATGGTGTTGAAAAACAAAAAGGAATTTGTCGTTTGCTATCAGTATCAGACACTCATTTCTTTGCCCACAGCTTGCCAGTATTTCTCTCAGAATAAAGAATATAGCCCCTGAAGTAAGCGAATACAAAGAATTCATTCAATAAAATATTTTAAGTTGAAGTGTGAGAGCTATGACATGATTAAGAATAAAATGGCACCTTAAATTTATTTAAGATTAAGCTGTCCTAAGCAAAAAAAACCACATCAATGTCATTGCTAAGATAAGAATTTTGTGGCTTGATTTATTTGCAACCAGACTACAGTGAGGCAAGAGCTGAGAAGACAAACCCAAGTGAATAAGTGAATAGCCAGGTGTATGGAAAAGCACAAGGACGTACCTTAAGACAAATGAGAAGTGATATTCAGGACACCTTCTTTCACTTAAAATAAAATTTGGATGAAGTTATGATGCATAAGTACAAAAAAAAAAATCCACCTGGAAAACACAGTCATTTGAAGTCACCTTATCCCTGACCCACTTAAAGATCACAAAGCGTTACTTGTCATCTTGAGATTTGTCTGGGCAGTCTAACTTTGCTGCCTGAGCACAAGCAAACACGTGTAGTTGTAAGGCATTAGCTGATTCATGTCTGACACACAAGAAGAGTCTTGTACAAAGTGCAGGCAGCTGGAGTAATTTATGAAATGGTGCTTTCATTAAAGCAGTCAGACACAGGATGGGAATGCTCTGTCCAACCCCTGTCTTACCATCAGGACAATCAAAACTCTCTTCCACTTCCAACCATCGCCTAGTTTGTTCACCTTGTGTGCTGAATCTCAGCTGCTCTGCAGGCAAGAAACAAAATGGCACTGAGCAAGAAAGAACAGAGGAAAGAGGAGGCTACCTCCCTACCAATCAATATTTACATGTGAAAGCCTGAAATTCAATTCCCTGGTCATCTAATATAAAATTCACCTAAAAACAATCTTAGGTGACAGCATTTCAACCTCTTCAGCGCCAAGTACCTATTTTTTAGGAATGCAGCACCCATCTGAGGTGATTAAGTGTCTACTCTTGAATGTTTCTCTAGACTACCTGGAGTACCAAACTGGAGAAGATACAAAGGAGCTCATTTGTTTTTCTGGACTCTATCTACTCATCAGGTGTGAAACGTCATCAGCTTAGAACAGTCTCCCAGTCAGACTTAGACTGTAACCAAAATCTAGATAGATACATTTCATTACCGCAGACTAAAACTATGTCTTGACAATCCTGATTATTTATTTTTCGACAATGAAGGAAGAGAAAGTAAGTTTCTTAGCAAAGTTTTCAAAGTACAATAACTTGCTGAATATCTGCCAGAATAACTTCTTGACAGCTAGTTATGGAATTTTTCCTAAGCAGTATCAGAGGGTGATGGACTAAAAGTTTGAGTCTACATATTTACTTATCTACTCTCAAACATTCTTGTTACTGTACATGAATATTTATGCTTGAGTTATCTTTGAAATGAACCCTTGCCTGAAATTCCTTGTCAACAAAGCTGTAATGGAATACACAAGCTTGCCTCCTTCAGATTCTTGCATGTATACACTCAGTGACACTTTCTTAAGCGATATTGTTTTACATACCATACTACAAAGGTATGTACTATATATGCAATTTACATCTATCTATATGCACATACTTATGGAATTGGGTAGCTGTCTCTGAAAAGACAGATGCTGCAATAGCTTGCAGTCTGTGCTGCAAATCCAGCACTAGAATTGTGAATTCTCAGTTATAAATAGACCTACGAATAGGCTTATTGATTCTTGGAGATTTTGATTGTCAATTGATTTACTTAGTCACATAATAAAAATTCATTATATTTTGTGGTCTAGAAATTTTGCCTTTTTTTTTTAATCCCATAAAGAGAATTAGTAAATTGGGTTAACACATACAGTAAATCACTTTTATGATGTTTTACTCACTCTTAAAGTACTCACACATGTACATATACACAAACATACTGAAGTGCAGCAATTATTGAAGTTGAAAAGTTAAACACAAGGCAGGATGAAGTGGGATTACAGTTGTTTACAGACTCAATTCTAACTTGAAGTGCAATCTTTAATAACATGGCCACTCACTATCACTTTTCCTTACAGGATTCATGACATATTTAGGGCTGAAGGTGGACAGAGTTCATTGACGAACATGTTTCACAGTTTGTTTTTCCTTGTTCTGTGTTTACTATTACGTAAAACTCCTGTGGAAATGAAATAAAATAGCTGGGAGAAATATGGTGTTTAGAGACAGGCTGTACAGTAGGGTATTAGGCAAGACTACAAAACTAGGTTACATACATGTCCATCAAAATTAAAACCAAAACGAAACAGAAATAAATAATCCTTCTGACCAAACATTGTCCAGTGATTGCTGCATTTATTGCTAAGAATGCCAACATAAAATGCATCATGCCATAATGCCATGCATAGCACACACGACCAGACCGATTAATCAGCTTAAGAGAAGTTATATGTTCTGGATGGAAAAGCGTTTAAAAGCACCGGGCAATTTCAAGACCTTTTTAAAGAAATTTACAGTAAAAAAGGAACCTGTGGATCATTTAGGGAATGAGAAGTCTATAACAAGACATGTTTTTTACTGGCTGCAGGGATATGGCCCCTTCGGAAATTTTTCTGAAATCCAAATAAGTGCCAGAAAGGAAAAACAAAAAATGCTCTGATAAGCAACATTTTTTCTCTTCTTTCCAAATGCTTTTGTCTATTTCTTAATTACATTAACAATTCACTTCAGTCATGAATCTAACACTGACCACACTCCAAGAATATTACATTGACATAAAATTAATGCTACCCTTACCTATTAACAATCTCAGACAATAACCTTTCGATTCATTTTTTGAGGTTCAGTAGCCTACAGCAAGATTTCAGTTCCTAAGATCAACAGTTAAGTGTGTTGCTGGTGTTTATTTTTACTATAATTAATATCATAATTTGAGTAATTAGCACATATAAATGAGAAATATGCTTGGTATTATGTTTAAAATTATAAATAATATCATAATACTTTTGCACTGACATGGAATATGTTCCAGTTAAAGCAATTTCAAAAATTTATGTAAAATACTCATAGTCAGTGTCATAAAATTTGAAAGCAGTTCAGGATCAAAGTATTAAGGAATAAGTCTCTGCAAATGCTAATATAAAGGAGAAATTTATAAAACCGATTTGCCTTGTGAAGAACAAGCTTTCTCAAGTTCACAGAGATTTCAGGGTTCTTACTTGGAGATTTATGAAGATACAGTACCCATCCTTCCTCATGTGTGGCTGTGGTAAAGACCTTCCAAGTAATAAATTCAGGAGAGACTCCTTTAAGTATAGCAGTCTAAACAGAAGAATCATGAGAGAGCAACCTAGCTGTACAAAAGACTTTATATTCTGTTATTGGAACATTTTCACAAATCAAATCCAGAAGCTTGTGGAGAAAAGCTGATAATTAATAAAACAATATATCAAATGGGTCAAGAACAATTTCCTAAAAAAAAAAAAAGTTTGTTGGGAAAAAGAATGGAATGATGCAGAATGCAAAGTCTGAGGTTATTGCGGCAGATCTCAGCTCTCATAATCAACAAGCAGAATTATGACAGACATGGCATCATGTTTATGAGGAAATAAAAAAAACTCATTTCACAATAATATGAAAGAGGGTATTTGAGAATTCTGTTTCATTTCAGATAATAGCGAAGATAATACCATGTTAAAATATTTTATCCTGCATCTGTATTATCAATGACTGTACACACAAATACACACGTGCACTCCTGGAGTTCCAAACCAACCTAGTAGACCCAGTGAAATTACTTCATGCTAAAATATCCATTTCTGTTTGTTTTTCACTGTGAAGTAGTTATCAGAATAAAAATCCCCAACATCAAAAGTGTCCTTTTCCTTTTTTAATAGATTATGGTCCTTTTATAGGACTACAAAGATCTAAAATTCAAGTGTTTCTTGACTGGACCATGAAGTCCTAGGTCTCCAGAAGCATATTATGCTGTGATGAGGGGGTAAAGAGTCTTTGGCACTCTCTGTGCCTCTCATTAATGTTTCTAAACAGCTCATCACAGCCTGGAATTGCTGAGCAGTGTTATACTGAGCCACGCTGCCTTTTGATCACTCTTTGGACTCTTGCTGTGTACGTTGTCTGAGCATGACTCCCTTTGCAAGAAGTGATTTATCATTGCTGCCCTCTCACACAGCAAGATGTGCAGCAGTCAATGTAGTTGGGCTTAAGATGTGCAGAGATATGCTTTGAATCTGAATTTAAGAATTGGATGCAAGATCTCTGATGTGGTATACATGCAGGTTTTATTCTTTTTTGAGTTACACTTGATTTGGAAAAAGTTAGAGAAAGAATATGTCTAATTTAGTTGTGTCCCATTTCCACTGGGATTTTCACTGTTCCATAGTACACACTGATCACTGTCTTTCAAGCTGTGCTCAGGTATTGATCTTTTGTGTGAAAGATTTAAGAGGGCATAATACCAGGGCCAAAAAAAAAAGAAAAAAAGCCAGGTCAGTCTCACATTTTAATTATGGGTAAAGTGGCTTTTTAAAATATATTTTCCCAAGAAATGTACTGGATACGAAATTAAATTCTACAAAGCTCCTGCTTAGAACAGCAGGATTTTCAGATGTATGGGTATGCATGCTGAAACTATAGTGTATTTGCAATGACCCATGAGATATTTATGCAGTAGTTGAAATATCCTCTCTATAAATAATATAAT
>JAOXJM010000023.1:67907063-67920743 GCA_026413425.1 Tringa solitaria
CACCACAGCTACCAATAAGTAATCAGTGATGACTAGCTTTGCACACAACTTCTGGCACCAGGAGCAGAAAATTTTAACTATAGGCATCAGGGGTTGATTGATACCTCATCATGAGCTAGCTGGCTTGTTATCAACACTATGGGAAGAATATTGTTACAGCATCTGATGCTGTAGATCTAGAGCCCAAGACTGCAGGAAGACGATTACAGAATGACAGAATTGATCACTAAGGAGACAATAAAATCATGTGCAAACTAGCTCATCAATGTCCCATCAAATAATCATCTTTTTTGTTTTCAGAAATACAGAACTCTAAGATCTGACAGACATCATTAGCTCTTCAAAATCAGTCAGATAAGGTGGTCGGACTGGTAAGCAATAAAGGCTGTTTGAAGAACTGAAAAATGCCAGAAGTCAGGTACCAACAGACAGTTAAAAAAGGGCTGCAAGGTGTTGATCAGAAATTCTCTTTGCTCTTCTGATCAATAGCAAAGTTAACAATGCCATCTGACTAGTGTGTGCAGTCAGCAGGATTAATTCCTCCATAAACTCAGCTTAAATAAGTTCAATAAGAAGCAGTACTAATATGTAGTTAGTTTGTCTTTATGAGGTCATAAATACAGATCATAATGTTGTCTAATAACACTGACTCTCCCAACAGAGCAAGGAAACAACTTACTAGACGCAGAGGTATACAAACAAAGCTGATAGAAAATATTCAATTAAAAAGTAGCTTGTAGTTAATTTATGATGCTTTATGTCTTAATTTCTTCCTTCTACTAAATCACAGGTTTGAAAAAACGCAATTTATGCTGATGCTTGCCTTTCACTTGCAGAAGTCAATCTCCTTCCTCTTTTCAATTTAGGAATGAAACACTCCATGTGAACAATTGCAAGTTTGACTTTGCCACAATCAAAACCTTTTTTTTTACTTATGTCCCCCCAAAAGCCCCTGGACTGTAAAATTACTTCAACCCACGGTACATTTTTTTACTAAAACCACGAATCTGAACACCCTTCTAAAAGTTTTAGGTAATTTGAAATAGGACTGTGGATTCAGATTGAAATTTTTTAAAGTGACCTTTTTGTTAGACCAGACAGAATTAAAACCCCACATCAGACTGCCAAGCTTGTCTTTGAGTTTCTGAAACCTCCATCTAAATGTCATGGTTTGAGGCCATGTCTTGTTTTCCTTTCATAATATAATACTGAGTAAATCTGATGACTCTAAATCATAAACCTCAGAGCTAACCTTCAGACTGGCAATGCCTGTTTAAAACTTATTAAAATCAAACTGCCATAGTAACCACACCAGTGATACTAAATGGCACCATAAAATATGCCCAGTAGGTCATAAGAAAAAATTTGAAAGAAAAGACTCAGTTACATTGATAAAAATGAAAGATAAAAACCAGAGATGTGTGTGCCTCAGTTGTGTACATTATGTAAAGTTATTTCAGAAAGCGTTAATCACATTCACATCTGATGCTCAAACAACTCTGCACTGCCCTTGAGAGGGTTTTATTGCTTTTTGTGGTGCTTATTTAAACACAGTATTTTCAGTGTCACTCAGGCATTACTTTCCAAGCTATAAGATGATTTCTACAATACTTAGGTTACCAAAACACAGGTATGAGAAAAATCAGCATCTTTTCTGTGTAATGAAGGTCCTTTTTTTAATAGGTCAAATTTTATACAGAATTTATTAATATAATACCAAAAGCAGTGTAAGATTTTCACTGACTTCAAATTAAAACTATATTAATCTTTGGAGGCAGGGACCCAGACTCCTGTAATGCTGAGCACGCAGCTGCAGTTTAACAAACACATAATAAGTGTTTCTTCCCACCCAGCATAAACAAGGTCACTTCAAAATTAAATGTCTGAGGTAGATTTAACCCCCTACATAAACTCATTCTGAAAAATATTTGCCTTTCTGTGACAAGAGGATAGCAGTGCATTAAAGAAATTAAATTTGCAATTCAATTTAAAAACTTTTTAAACCATATACTCAGTAGAATTAAGAGTACAAGGTATTTCAGGCTGCCCTTGAAGAGTGTATACAAAATACGACTGAATGCCTCAGCCTAATTGGGGCTGCAGTCAATCATTGTGAAGCTCAGAAATGGATAGTGTGTCTCATCCTAGTGCCTTAGGGAGATTAATATCTGTCATTGGCACATAGCTAATCAGGGTACAAAATTCTTGTTCTTACTAAAATTACTCCTGGAAAATCCTGTCCATCATTATTGGAAATAGATGTGAATATCAATTGTAGCAACCTGACAATAGGACTGGATTAAGGAAGGTAAACCTAGGTGAGCAAAGTGAACAAAGATGTACACAGAGGGACAGATTCAGACTGCAAGTTACATCTGGGTGTTATGGCCCCTACGCTTAGTATGCTCCTGAGGACTCTTCCAGTGAGACTATCCTAATCTAACAACTTCATGCCCACAGCACAGGACAGCCAGATAACCTGTATATGTGCCCTGCCTACTAACATCCTTTAGCATCTGCACTGATGTCACTGCATCAGCACATAGAGCCAAGCAAATTAGCGAACTCTGGAGCATGATCTTCTATGGATACCTCATAGTATCCAGAAAAAAATCCACTGCTAGTGACAAGACCGTGATGTTATCACCACAGGAAATCCAGCTCTAACAAGAGGCTCAGAGGTGTATCAATCAAGGTGTTGTAACAGCAGAACACAATTACATTGCTGGAGGGAAACAGATTTATTTTTTCTTTCTCAAACCCATTTTGCATGTACCTTACCAGCACCAGAAAGTGCACTGCTCCCTAGAGACTCAGCAATAGGCCATGACTCCTGAGGTGCTGGAAACTTGTGCTTTTCTTAAAAGGCAGTTGCTCACAGCCAAGCCCTGAACCTTTTCCCAGAGCAAGCAGCTTTTGCGTTCATGCAAATGACCATGCCAAACATCTGCCAATCTGTAGAATAATAGAATTGTCTAGGTTGGAAGGGACCTTTAAGATCATCTAGTCCAACCATCAACCTAACTCTGATTAAAAAAAGCCAAACAAAAAACCACATCACTAAACCATGTCACTAAACACTATGTCAACCCATCTTTTGAATACCTCCAGAAGGCAAGTTCAGCCTTGTCAAGTCAATGATTAAAAAATGGGCCCACTTTTTCGTGGCTGTGGCTAAGGATATGGAAAATAGCAGTGCTGCTTTTCAAATGCACTGCTAACTACTCCAGGTCATTGCATGTAACAGCCATGGTTATTTAGTGTCCCTCAGAAGAGGTCACCTTCCCTCTTCTTCCCTGCAGTTTACTTCTGTATTAACAGCCTTGGCAGCGCTGTGTGAAAACATCTGCATGTGTCAGAACTCTGATGCCCTCCATGCAAATTAGCTCCTCACTTGTGCTTTTGTCCATCAATAGCCATGCCATCCGTGTCCCAGCTGTTACCTGTCCTGGGCTGCCATGGTACTAAAGGCTGTATTCTTATGCCATTAGACCATCACCAGATTCAGGCTGATCCTTGGCTTCTGCTAAGTGACCACCAAGATTACCTTGAGGTGCCTTTTGCACGTGAAAAAAAAATAATACATATTTAGATTAGAAGCTAGTACACAAATCTGTGCTGCAACAAATGCCAAAGAAGCAAACAGGTCTCTTTCAATTACCTTCAGGAGAAAAATCACACCAAAAATGTGTGCTCAGGCTGCTTAAATCTGCTCATCTTCCATGAGCAATAATAGGAAATGCATGGGAATGTAAAATAAAAATATTTTTATTATTGTTTTTCTCTGGATATGACATCCAGGTTTTAAAAGAAATATATTATATGGCTTTCTCTGTCTCCGAGATGTAATAGATGGAAGAACTGAAAATATTTCTCCTGAGGTTTTTTTTGTGTATTCTCATGGGTAACCTAAGATTTTCTTCCTATACTTAGCACTTGTTTTTACTCCTGTTAATATAACGTTTCAGTATTTAATGCTTCTTAATTATGTGAAAGTATTGTATTTGGAGAAAAAAAAAATATGAAAGATAAGATAAAAGATAGTGAAAATAAAACAAACTAACTTTTGGTATGATAGTAGTCCCCAGAATACTGGAACAAGTATTCACAGCCTTTCTTTCAAAGCTTTACTGAATAGTAAGATCAGTAGAAAATTTGTTTCTTTCCACAACTTTGTTCTTCAAAGCCTTACTTACAGAAGTAGACCATCTGTTCTCTTAAAACATTTATAAATTTTTAGAGTCAGCTTTGATATTTAGATTCAAGAGAAAAGATAGTTTCATTTAATTACTTAATTTCATTCCTTTTTAACAAAGTCATTTTTGCAGACAGCAAACAACTATAAATTGATTGCATCATTTTCATCTTATGCTTACATACATGTATGCACTTTTTGGATACAGAGTCCTGAACATATGAAAGACTTTTCTGTGACTCTAACATCTCTACCAAATCACAGAACTACCATTGCACCACTGACATTTTCCAAACAGTAATGTTATCACATGGACCCATTTGAACTCTCTATTCCGAAAGAAAATAGAATGTAATGCAAAAGTTGATCATTAAGCACCTGTAAATGGAAAACAAATTACTAGGTCTGTTGCTGAAGTAATTTATTTTAAAAGTAAATTCACTTTTCACCTTAGGTATTCACAATTTAAACAGAAAAATATTTTGATTTCATTTCTCTAAGATGCCTGGAGACAAAATGATATCTGGCATTTTCTCATCTTCACTCCTCTTTACATGTTTGCCTTCTCACATCATTGGCAGCCAGCATTGCAGTCATAATATTGTTTTTTTAATTTAATTTTTGCTTCATAAAATACTTAATATTTTTTCAGAATTGTGGAAAATATAATTTTTTTTGTCTTTACTTCTTCTCCAGATACTGAGACAAAATTGGGTTTGCTTACCTTGGCTGCTGCAGTTGTACAGCATAATGCCCTGAGGATTGGGGCTCTTATTTGTTGGCGTTAAAGAGGCTTTGAAAAGTCAAAGTAGCTCTGTCCCTCTTTGGTGATTGATTCCCTAGTTTACCATCTCAAAAATATCTTAAATGTTCCTAATTAAAATCAAGTATCTCCATGGTGCACACATATACATTCTTGAACTATAGTTCAAAGCATCTGTGTGCTGGTGCAAAATTATTTTTCTTAGTTGAAAGCCTCAATTCAAGGAAGCCAGACACCTTCATTTGAATATTTGAATAGTCTGATAATCCACTAGATAAGATCTTCCATGTGGTTAAGATGATTTAGGTCCTGGGTGCTCATTGACTACCAGCTACTAGGGTCACAACACATCCCCAGAATTCAGGGGGAAAGAAAGAGTCAGAAATGACTCTAGGAGGCTATGCCACGTTGGAATGAGACTGCAGGAGCTAATAAAGCAAGGCATAGCAATAAACACTACCTATAATGTGTTAGTATGTTCAATGTTAACTGTATGGAAGAAATACCAAAGATCCTTAGGAGATATCAAGAACTTGCAAAAACTGAAAATGAAAATATTTGGTGAGTGAAAATTTGTTCCAGAAGCCTCTCCACTGAAGCCATAGGCAAAACATTTTTGCAGGCAAGGATGACCAAAGGTAAACTAGCTTCATGTTTCATTAACTCATAAAAAGTGGAAATCTCTCTAAGCACATTCTGTGTTAACCGACGACCAACTTCCAGAACCTATGGGAGCCACCTTTGTGGTTCACAGAAGGACTTCAATTCACGGTTTCCTATCAAACCAATACTATGAATCAGAACTGGAGATATGAATAAACTAGATTTTGAAGGGACACAAAGTGAAAGCATATTTCTTCCTCACAAATCTGATATGCTTTTCCTGCACTAACTTTTATGGCTAATAACGATCTTATTTTGAATATCCACTGTTAACCATGCAGGTACGTTTGTACCACTTTCAAAAAACTGTGGAAAACATTGAACTTCCTAATGTTTTGAACTATACCACATGAAAGTGTTGAAAAATGAAAGTGAGGTTCAATTCTGCAATTTTGGGCAACAGAAGATAATTCCAAATTGGTTCCACTGGCAGAAGAATCAAAAAAATATACATGAAATGGGAAAATCTCTGAGACCACTTAGAGAAAATGATAATCCTTCAAAGACAACTGTTTTAGTTGAATAACCCAGTGACATGATCTAAAAGGAAGGTAAAATAATAGTACAAAAGAAAATTAAGAAATTAAAGAAAAAAGTTTCCTAAGTCATAAAGATTAGGTGTTTGGAACTGTAGAAAACTATAAAGGAAAAAAAAAGGAAAAGGAGAAATAACTTGGCAGCTGAATACAAAATAGCAGGGTGGGGTTTTTTTGTATATGAAGAAGTTAAATAATCCTAAAAATAGAACTAGCTTTTTCAGGATAAGGTGGTAGAACTAGGAAAAAAAAACCAAGAAAATTGTCCAATAATTCTTTTATTCCAATAAGTATTGTCATTTTTGGAAACAAGAAAATATTTTCATGAAAAATTAAGTGTTCCCAAATACTCTACTATCCATTAGAACAAGAAGCAGTATAGTATTGAACAGAAATGCCTAAAGTACATCAGTGGATCTATATAATTTATTTCCTAGAATTTTAAAATTTATGTTTGATTCTTCTATCATTTGTGTTGAATTTCCCTATATATTAGGACAGTACAGTAAATTCTGAGATCTGTTCTTTGGCTATTGGCTAGGAGTTCGGATAAGCAATTGGCATGAGTTAAGTATTCAAAGGACTGTCAGAATGACCCAAGAGCAATAATACAATTGCTAGTACAGAATGGTATTAATAACAAAATTTCCACTGTTCATCCTACTTCTTTAAAAAATAGACATTGACTAACAAATTTAGTTTCTTTTTTATGAGTATACTGGCCTAATAACAGTGTTTTCAATAAAAGTATTTATTTTTTAAGATATCCCAAAGTTTTATAGGAGGTTTCTGTGAACCTGAAAAACAGTCTAAGAATATAAGGTTAATAGAACTGTCCATTGCTAAAGTAATTTCTGAGCTTTTCTGGAGATATGGGTTATTAAAAATGAGGCTCAGCCAACAGAAAATGAGCACTGTAGGCATTAACTAGATTAAAACTTGATTGAGGGGTTTCAAAATGCAACTATAAATGGGAATCTTCTTAGACAGTGAATATTTTACTGGGTTCTGCATGGCTGAGTTCTTGGCAGTATTCTATGCAACATTTTTATCAGTACCTTGGAAGAAAACAAAAAATCATTATTAATGGTGTTTGTAGATGCCACAAAGATTGTAAAAATGGAAAAATCTTGAAAAGGATTAGGAGTGCATAATGGGTAATCGGCTAAACATGAGCTCCTATTTCAAAAGAAGCAATGAATTCCTCTGCTGCCTAAAGATAATAAAATCTTATATTGGATCAGAAAGATCATATTAGTTTTGTTCTTGGTAGCAATGCAAATGAATTGCCTAGTGATGCAATTTTTTCTGATGCCCACAGTTCCCAAACAATGTTGATAAATTGAAGGATACAGAGAAGATGTATGGAACGACTTAAGTGTTGTGAAATAACCTTAATAGTAATTGTCTCCAGGAGCTCAAAGCTGTTTAGGGATATATTAGTAGCTGCATAAAAACCAGGAAATTGAAAAGAGGACTATTTAGTCAGATCGACAAATGCCTAGGATCCAACTAACATGGAAAAAAAATAATCTAGGCAGATCAAAAAATAAGATGAATATTACTAACAGGAAGGGTAATCAGTCCAAGCATCACTCAAACAAGGATGTAGGAGGTAGCCCTTAACTAGATGTTTTTCAATCCAAACTGGACATTTTTAAAAAACCCAGACATCTGCGTGTTAGAGGACACCGATTTATCCCAGTGTTTCCTTGGTAGCTTAGTAGCCATCTACAATGTAAAGTACAAGTACTATACAAGATAATTTACTGTGCTCTCAGCAGTTATGCACGACTTTAAAATACTGATGCAAATAGGTGACAAGGGAGAAACCTCAGTGGTTATTTTCCACGAAAGAAAATCCTGATCTGAATTAGCTGAGTAGCATCACTAGGAAATTCATTTTTGAGGTCTTACTCTTTGTTACATAGGGTTAAGAACATACTTCGCACTACTTCTACCATTCAGGCAGGCTGAGTGTCCTTTAGCTGTTACAGTGCCCAAAGCCAACTTTTCTGTTACTCATCACAGAAAATTCCCTAGACCTATAAGAGAACAAAGTCACTAGATGCTTTCTGCTAATGGCGTTGACATCTTTTCATTGTCTACTGAAGCAGTGAAATTATTTTCACCCTCAGTAGAATGAAATGAAGAATGTGAGAGGAAAAGCCTATGCTGAAAATGGATCTCTGCAGTAAGTTTATTTTCCTGCGTATAGGACTCACTGTCTGACTGCTTGGGCTCATGTCCTTTGCAATTGCCCCAGTATTCCTAGTTCCTGGATACTCATCATATATAGGGCTCATTGGAGAAATTAAAAAGCAGTGACTGACTTTCTGTAATTTTCTCTAACATGTCAAAACAAAAGTAAGCTTTAGATCCTTATATTTATCAGGTAGTAATATTCTTGAAACCAGCTTGAAACTATTCCATCATTGACTGCAAAGAAATGAATACTGGGACCTAGCTTATGGTTCAATTAACAGGATGACTTCCGTGCAAAGAAATGCCATCTCTCCTGCGGATATGTTGCCCTTTGCTCTGAAAAGACAATTGTTATTTTCTTTCTTACAAAGGTTGCAGATAAAGTTGCCAAAAATATTACTGAATAATTGAAGATGGTCAACACCATCCCTTTCTTTAAACCAACTCCATCAACATGAAGAGAGTGTGCACATACAAATCACGCACACCAATTCTTTTTGTAAGTACAGAAGTAGCTAATTGCTGATCTACAGTACCTTCAAATCCAATCTCTTTCCTCATGATTCCTTTCCACAGAAAGGAATCACTATTCTTTTTCACTACCCTCAGAATCTTATTGCAAAAGCTTTCCTAAGAAAACTTTTATAACATTAAAATTTTGAAGAAAAAAAAAATTAGTTTAAAAGAAAGGAAGGCTTATGTTTTTGCTAGGGCTCTAAACTCTGGAACACTATTCTAGGATCACTGAAGAAAAGGATGCCAGCCCAAGAGTAATAGTCACAACATTTCTTTTCATTCTTAAAATAAAAGATATTGTGCTGGAGAAAACAAAAGGCAGGGGGAGGGTAGGAGGGAAGGCGGGGGGATGGCATTCATTCACTACAACACCATAAATAGCTAATACCCCAGTAATTCAACTTCCTGTTCAACTTCAGAGCATTGTTTAGTCCTTTAGCTGATTGTGAAGGTCAGAGTATAACTGGATAGTGGTAATGCTTGCAGAACTGAAAATACCAACATTTTTCTATTTTATTATTTTTTGTTTAATCTATGAGACCAAAAGACAACTTAAGATTCAATACACATTTCGAAAATGTCATAACACCTATTAAAACTGTAGTGTCCAGTCTAAACGTTTTTGAAGCATCTACTGAGAAAGGTCAAGAAAATGTGTTCCTTTGTGTGGAAAAGAAGTCTGATCATGCCCTCTGGGACCATTCTATTCCTTTAAAACCTTGTGTTTAGTATAGTTATGGCCCTGAACTAGCAAAATGGAAGCTTTCCCAACTGGACCTTCACAGAAAGTTTATTATTGTTGATAACAAATTACTGAATCAAAGGCTTTTTTTGGGGGGATTTTCAGTATTATATATATTTTGAGTAAATAATACACCTAAATATAAACAATAAATGTGTGTATCTGTGTATAAGCAAATTAGAATAACTCAGGCCCAATTCAGCAAAACACTGATGTGTTAACTTCAGGAAAATTTGAGGATAATGACACTATCAGGATGCTTAAAGATTTTTACAGATTTTGATGAGTCAGGACTATAGAGATTTTCAACCTGTCTTCTGGCAATTCTCTTTCCATCTATTAATTTTAAGTATTCTCAATGCATCTTCCACTCAACAGAGTGTGCTGTTGTTGGGTTTTTTACTCCCGGTTTCTGACTATTTTAGAAGAAATTATGGTATCAATTGTAATTTCTTTTTTAGGAAGGTTAAGTATAGAGACGTCAAGCTTCATAAGTTGCTGCTGGTAAAACTCTTGTGTGCAAACATTATATTTAAGGCATTACAGGAAGAAAATTACTGTTCTGACATGTAATAGGCTAGAACTTGCATGAGCTTCAGATCAGTTTTACTGTAGTGGCACCACCCCTCTTCTGAGGGTGGGGTGAATCCAGTGCACCCAAACCAAATTAGGCAATTACAGAACTATGCTGAATTGAGTGACAAATAGTTACAAGCACTGTAATTAGCTAGATATTTCATTAGCAATTTGCTGGCTGGAAATCAGGGATATTGAAGGACTGATAGACTGACTTCAAGCAGCACTTGGAGAAATCATAAAACCCAGCTGCCTTAATACCATTGTCTTTATAGGATTGGTAGCTGCCATTTTTGGCTAATTTAAAAGAAAAATCAAAATTTAACTTTAAAGCAAAACTAGGTAATGCAAGGAAGAGTTTTTCTGCTCATGAATTGCCATAACAGATGAATATGCTGAGTATCACTTGATATTTAGCTTTGCTCACAATTGAAACACATTTAATGTTACTAAACCAAGTGCTGAAGTGCATATTTACTGAGAAATCCACACAACAAAATCTTGGGCTCTGCCTGGAAAAACATTAAAGAGAGACAAAGTCAAACTATGAGACTGGGTAGGAGCAAGTCAAGCTTGAAGAGGATAGTCTTTAGAACCTTTTCAAACTGCTTAAATTTCTGTTAGGGATTATATGAGATTGTTCCTGATAGAAAAGAGTGGACTTGGTGACCCAGAACCCTTCCTCTCTACTTTTTTCTATCTTGTGATTGTAGTTTCTCAGTTTTGTGAGGTTTTACTATTCAATAAAAAATCCATGCCCCTTCTCACTTAACAAGGACAGATTTAGTAGACCTGACAAAGGGAGCTGTAAATTCTTACCTTTATCTTTTTCTCTTCTCATTCCACCCTTTTCTCCTTAACCTCTGTCTTTTCAGGAGGAAGAAAATCAGATGTCTCACCCTCTGCTTTATGTCATGTGTTCCAGCTGCCCAACCATTTTGTTACCCTTCCTCTGGACTTGCTCGAGCTTGTCAATCTTTCTCTTGTACTGAGGACACAAAACTAGACACAGTGCTCCAGACGCGCTCTCAAGTACCAATTAAAGAGGAAGAATCACTTCCCTCACCCCATGGCCTCCCGTCTTGCTAATACATCTCAGGACATTACTGGCCTTTTTTGATGCAAGAGTGCACTGGTAATTGGGTTTAATTTGTTGTCAATCAGACTGCCTGGTCTTTTGCTGTGACGTTGCTTTCTAGATGGGCTGTTTTGCTGCATGGGATCCTAGGTGAAAAACCACCTTCGTTAAATTTCCTGAGGTTCAAGTCACTCTATTTTTTCTAACTTGTCCAGATCCCTCTGAGTAGGAGCCCTGTCCTGTAATCTAGTAATTGTCAAACTTGATGAGCTTCCATCCCACTACCCATGTCATTAATAAAGGCATGAAGCAGGACTGGCCCTGTTATTGACCCCTGAGGTGCACTGCTGATCAGCGGACACCAGCTGGCCTTTTTACCACTAGTCATTACACTTTGAGTGTGACAGTCCACTCAGTTTTCCTACCTATGAGATTGTCCGCTTTCCTGGTCCCCATGTCACCAGTTTGGCTGTAACTTGAAGTAGAGACAAGTTTGCCCCCATGGTGCTGCCCAAGGGATGGTCCTGCTGGATGAGCTGCCTTCCCTCCCCTGTCAGGCATCTGAGCTGTCTTCTGATCATGTCCCATCATGGGCCAATCACTTTATGCCCTAGGACACTTCTCAGTTTTGCCATTCAAACCAAGGTCAGGCCAGGTTAGATTTTAAGATATTTATAATTCACAAAGAACTTAGTTAGTAACATCTGAGGTAACCAGATGTATATATAACCAGGGCTCCCTGAAACTTAACTGTATTTCAGACATGGAGAAAACAGGACGCCTTACCATAGAGTTGTCGGAGCTCAGCAAGGCCTGGTGGCTCCCTGAGGTCAGGCTGCTGGCAGTGTCGGGAGCTCCTCAACCCTGGGGTTATCAGGGCAGGGCCTGACCAGCGGCGCCCATCCCATCCCACCAAGAGCAGGGCAGCTGGGGAGCACCTGGGCAACCCCTGTCCCAGGCAGTGGGCACCTTGGGCTGGGACACAACCTGCGGGGTGGGCCCAGCACAGTGATGTCCATAGCTGGGCTGAGTAAAACTGGGGAGCTGGAGACCAGTCCTGCTGCAGCATCACCAGGGCAGGGGCTGAAGGCCCTGAGGGGCTGACATGGGCTTCTGGGCCATGGGCAGGTGGGGGAGCCCCAGGGTACCAGGCAGAGGTCAACAAGCCTTTGGGAGCCCTCAGGGCCCTGACAAGAATTGGGTATTTTATTTCAAAAATATAAATTAAATGTAATATCCAAGAATGCCTCAGTAAGGAAGACTAAAATATGGAACTAAATACATCTGGAAAGTGGAATAATTGAAATCCCAAGTGTCGTGACTCCCTTTAATATTTATGTTGCTGTTAAATACATTTTATCACGTCTTTATCTGTGGATCACCCCGTCTCTTCCTGTGCCCTCACCTTCCTTGGGCCCTGCAGTAGCATGACTATCAGGCAAAGGAGAATCACTAAAGCACCGAAGAGAAATTTGCAGCACTAAATTAGTCTGTAAAACCTTTGGGAATGTGTTAAGAAAATGAATTGTTTTCATTGTTGCTGCTCCAGGGCCTTTTTTATTGTCTGCCTAAATAAATGGTTTTCTGAAAGACAGAATTTATCTGTAGTTGTTATTTTGTCCCATTGCAATAACCTGTACTAGGGGGTTCTTTACTTACATCACTTTCTATTATGGTATAAGTTCACTTTCGTGATAGTATTTGAAATGTTACTTTTTTGTACTTTATAATAAAGGGAAACTTAGTTTAATGGCAGTTTGACAGCTTTTCCTCCAAGTGACAAACTAAAATTGATCAAATGCACATTAGAGCTTTTAACTCTGAATCATGTGGTATCCTGTAGGGAATGCAGCTGGAATAAGCTATGATGTATGAAAAACACTGAATTCATAACCAGATCATTCACACTAGACTTCCATTCCAGTTATAGCCTTTTATCTGCTTGACCGGTTTCACTGGTGTCCAGCGCATCTATAATAGCTTAAGATCAAAATCCTTTGAGTTCTTTGGCACAGTACTACTGTGTATTTAAAACTCAGGCACTATGGATTGAGTATTCAGATAGTACTGCTCAGTTAGTACTACAGAAGTCCTGACTTTCTTGTATACAAGGAGCATTTTTTTAAGCCAAAAATGATATGGCACCCACTAAAAAAAAAAAAAGCAGAGAGGGATTTATTATTTGTTTGTTTAAAAAAGTTGAATGTTACACTAGTATAGTGTCAGTCATGACATTTAAAATTGAAAAAAAATAATTTTCTGTTCAAAATTTTAACACCTGATTGATCTCTTGCTTAGATTGACTTTGATTGGGAGTAACTCCACTTACATCACACTGTGTTGAGCTATGTAAAACGGGTATGAATGAGTATTTAGTTTTATTGCTTTTCCGATGGCTTGTTGCAA
>JAOXJM010000023.1:67944311-67959955 GCA_026413425.1 Tringa solitaria
AATTTGTAACAGCTCATCTTTTATTTTTTTTTTGCAACAAGGCATATTCAGTACTACGTTGAATGTTTCCATTTCTGTTCAACTAAATAGTTTTTTGTTCTTCCTCATGTATCTAGCCTGCTTATCTGCCCACATTTTTCTGCTTTCAAGACTATCTTAAAGTCATAACTTTTTTTTTGTTGGTAACTTCTTCTAGTTTTAATTTTTAAAATTCCTATATTACAAATTAAATCACTCTTGTCATTTCATTGTGTGTGCTAGCTATATTTTTCTTCTTTTACTTCCATGCTTGTTAAAAGTATCTTTCTGTTTAAGTGTCTGACAGACTGATTGAAAGAGTAATAATTTACCAAATTTATTATTTCTGTATCTGGTTTGAAGCATACCTTGAGCAATTTCAATTTCATATTTAAAAGGTTCAGGTCTTAGTCACATGTTTATATTCTTTCTTGTTCACTATATAAAACTCCATTTTGTGGATAGGACACCCCCTCCCTCAAAAAAAACAATGGGTACATTTTTTTTTTTTTACAAAAATCTTTTTTTTTAAAAAAGCTATTGGAACTATTTTATTCAGTACTAATAAGCAAGTAAGATTTTCTAGAAAGGAGTTGGAACAGATTGGTGAGGGAGGTTGTAGAGTCTTCATCCTTAGAGATATTCAAAAACCATCTGGACACAATCCTGAGCAACTGGCTCTGGGTGGCCTTGCTTGAGCAGGAGGGTTGGATTAGATGACCGCTGGAGGTCATCAGTGATTCTAAGTTTAAAAACATGCTGGCAAAATAAAGGATATGGCTATAAGCTTGTATTTTCTCAATTTTTTTCTTTTAAAATGTGATTTTATAAAACACTTTACATAAAAAATTGTAAGAATTTATTACCTTTACTGAGCCAAAAAAAATCAAGTAATTCATTAAATATTTGGCAGGTTTCAGTGATTTTGCTTCCTTAGGCTCTGGATTGCATATATTTTGTTTATGTCAGATCACCATGTTACTTTAAAAAAACCAAACTATTCAACATGTTATTTTGAGATATTTTTTTTTCCTTAACGTAACTGAATATTGAGGCACACTGGTTTTGCTTCTTCTCCTTGATATGGTCTAAAGTCATAGCCCCCCTGTATTTCCTTGACAGACTATAGGGCTTTAGGTTACTGGTCCTTTTTACTTAAATTCAGTTAGAGACGTATCTTATTGGGGTTTTTTTAGAGTTATTATATTATATAATAGTATATTATCTTTTAAATTATTTAACATCTCATTCAATTTCTGAACTACTCTTTCTCTCACTGCTGCCTGTCAGTGTCCCACTTCTCACTGATGTTAAAATTTCAGAAAATGTCAGGAGGTAATCTTTCTCTGCCTCCTGCTGTAGGCCACCTCAACCCACAGTGTTAATGCCGTCTGTCTCCAATTACATCCCCAATTTTAGCCTGAAACAATTCTGTAGACGATTTAAAAGTACTGATAAAATGGAAGTATTCCTAAAGGCATCATCACTGAATCTGAGTAAAACATATAAATACAGCTCTCAACACAGTGTGTCTTTTTGGCTGTGGACAATGCCACTGCTGTCCTTCATTCTTATTCTCCTTTGGAAGAAATGGAAAAAGGACTCATTCCCTTTTGCTCTAGGCTAGTAACATGCCTACAATATCTATATATTATTATTTCTTTCTGTCACATTGGCTTCTTATTTAACCATTTGTTTCTAACAATTTTTAAAAATTCTGACAGAATGTGTCTTAAATTTCAAATTAACATAAAAGGGAACAGTGAAGTGGATGAAAGAATCAAACTAATAAATACAAGTCATAAATCCATTGCATAGAGAAACTGAATGGCTTATTAAAATGTCAAGAAAGGCCCTTGCGATCACATATTAAACTCTCTGCTATGACTACATGCAGTTTTATACATGCAAAACTATTTCAGGTATGATGTTAGAAAAGTGTGGTCTAGCATCATAGATTCAATCATTTTTTGATAGAAATATTTATATCTAGAGTATAAAAACGTATCTACAATTTACACGGGTAGCTCTTCTACATCTCAGGTATGAATAGATATACTAGTATTAGCATACTAATGGTATATTATAGTTTAACTATGTCAGGCTACTTAAAACACCACTTTTCTGTGACTAGATGGATCTTCTAGTTGAGTATAATTTGGTCCAAGCCTGTGTTGTTTGTTCATATCTAAAATAATAGCAATTAATTTTAAAATTACTTTGTTTAAAAATGTTTGCATCATAATAAATGATAATCATTTAAGAGTGTTGTAATTTCTTCTTCTTCTTCCCACCCTCTTGATTTTATCCCCTCATCATGCTTGATCAACAATTGGGCTAAATATTAGGACATTTTATTTTAATTTCCTGAGAAAAGTAATTATTTGGTGAGAAACCCTTATAAATTTTGAATATAGCTGAGAACCTTAATTTCATAGGCTAAATCTGAGTGTGGATACTTTATGAATAATTCATAATGAGTTTAACCAGGCAGAAATTGCATTGTTAAATAGTTTCAACTGGATTGCCAATTGACTGCAGTTGACATTGTAAGGGACCTCTAATGCACTTAAAATGTTGTCTGAAACATAGTTCAGTTTTCATGAATTGAAAGGAAACAGTAGTTTTCTCAGTATACAACCTTGAGATTAAAGCCATTATATTTATCAGATCATGACTGAAGTTTCTTTGTCAAAAAGGCCATTACATCACCATAACAAGAAAAGAGGTGTGAGGGAAAGGAGAAGAGAGAAAGAAGTGAGGAAACTCACGGTCTTATTATCAGGAATTTGTTATACCTGCTGCTGCCACCATTGAGTTCAGCAGGACCTGCACATGCTTTACACTTCCAAAACATCAGGCCCTTCAGCCATTTAAAGCCAAAAGACACCAATGCACTGAAAATGCATTTACTGTCGCATTTTGCTTATACTAGTCAAAATGACCTTTCAAAGCAGAGCTGGAGGGTCAGGCTTATCGCTTTTGCAGGCTTGAGTAAAATTTTCCTATTTAACAGGACAATTTGCTGAAAAATGCAGCTCTAAGAATTGTGTCAATTCATCTTCCTATGCAGAGTATACAGGGATTGATTGGAGGCAATATCTGAGGACCGCAGCTCATCACCCACTACGTTTATTAAGGCAAACCTCCTAGAACCTGTTCATTCATTGCTTTCTTCTAAAACGTATTTAGGGTAAAAATAATAACTCACATTTCATACATTAAATAAACGTTTTAATAAATTAAAGAAGTTTTACTGGCTAAATGCCTGAGGGTAAAGACAAGTGTGGTAACATTTCCACTACTTTGCCTTACTAGGGGTCATTTTCTCTTTAAGGCCTTCTGCCTCTTCAAATTTTAATGAAGAAAGTAAGTTGAAATTAATGGTATATGAAATCCAAGAATCTGTACCACATTAAGGTAGTACCACAACACCACTATGAAGAAATCATGTAGGCAGGGGTAATTCCAATACATTCTCTTTCGCATTAGAAATCTCATTATTTCTACATATCTCCAGAAACTCACGGTGCTGAACAATAGGTTGCAATTCAAACAGTTAAAAAAGGATCCTGACATAGAAGAGATAGATATGGGAAATGAGAAACCACAGAAGAAACCGTAAATGGATTATTTCTGATATCTGAAACATACATACACCACCATCTAAATGTAAATATTAATCGCTTATCTTCCTTAGTATAAACCTGCCTCCCTAAAACACTCCTATCTATTTCCAGAAATTCAAGTGGGACATTCATTTTCCAAGGAGTAACTATTTAAAAAAAAAAAAAATAGGGCTAGCTATGGAACAGAGTAGCTCTTCCTTTCTGATTCCTAACATGAATATTATGATAAGTTGAAATCAAAGGAAACTAGGAAACATGAATAAAATTAATGTGCTTCCTGGTCCTAGATATCCTTTAAATTTGTATAACAACATTCACAACTTCAGATCTTGTAGATGAAGACAGGCAACAAATCAAAGATTTTTTTTCATGCACAAAAGGAGAGTTACAATTTTGTGCAAGCTAGGCCTTGTACATCTGTGTTGGAGTGGACCATCATATCTGATTTAGAGAAACATTCAGTAGGAGTAATAAATAATGCAAGATTAAATGCAAGATTTGGTACAACTTACCATCTAGAAGGGCAATTGGAACTACGCCACAGCCACACACCAGTGCTACATGGCTGAAGTACTATTCTGTCCATTAACTTCTTCCTTGGTGGGCCTGACTGAGGGCAGAGAAGCAGCTCACAAGATGTCACACTTCTCTGCTCTGGCAGCGAGAAGCAGAGTGGGAAAGCTTGGCATTTGTTCCCACATGTCACACAACTGGTACATCTACAGGCCTGGACTCCATTCTCACAAAACAGGCTACAGTTCACGGGCTTACACTGAAATCTTCTTTTCAGCTGACATGTTTACCGGAAACGCCATTTGTGCAGGCTATTGGCAGCCTGGCCTGACCGATAACATTGGAAACACACCACATGTTAATAGTGGTGGCAGGCAACCAGTCTTCTGCTTTAGAGCACTTTAAAGATGGAAATCAGAACACATGTGCTAAAATAGTACTAATAATTACCACTTTTTAATACTACAGCAGCAGGCAGATGCCCCACACATTGTCTCATGCTGTGTGCTGAGAGAATATCAAATGGTATATCTTTTTCCACAGGTTTTGTAAAACAGTTTCCATGAGCTGAATGATTTGTTTAGTTTTGTTAGCCATAAATGATACCACACCACTAGTGCCTTATATGTATGAACACTGATAGTGATCTTTCTGCATGGAAAAAGAAGTCTTGGAGAAAATTATTATCCCTTGCTTTCTGTGTGAAAGTGAAAATGGCAAAAAAAATATCTCAATTTGTCACTAAGATGATGTAGATTAGATATTAGGGAAAGGTTTGTATGTATAAAGTTGATGAAACGTTACAAAGGTCTTCTGGAGAGGCTATGGGATATATTCTATGTTGGATCTCCAGAGCAGATTAGCTAAACATCTGCCATAGATAGCTTAATTATAGTCATTTCTGCTCTGCGTAAAGACACAGTAAGGTAAATCAGCTAGATGACCTCTTATGCTCTATGTCTCTGTGATTCTTTGCTCCTATTTTCTAAAAATAATAAAAAAAAAACAAAACAAAACAAAACAAAACCAAGGAAAAAGGAGGAAAAAAAAAAGTATTGCAATGCAAGAAAGAAGCCAATACTCAGAGGATATCTGCAAGGCAAATGATTAATATAGCCATATAATTAAACTACATCTCTACTGTAGCAACCTTTCAGTCATGCTGAATCATGGGTTAAAGGAGCCCCAGAGGAAGAGGGTAGATAGTATTTTCATAATTTCCACACTCTTTTCATTACTGTTCAGGAACAGTATATTTCCAGTGAAGAAATCCCAAGTTGATGGACTTTTCTCTTTCAGGCATAAATTGCAGCGAAGTATTAGAAGAATATTAAAAGTGATGAAAGGAGAAAGATCAACTAAAGACAAATAATCTATTTAAATATGATCTTAGATATTTGGGGGATTCTGAGAAGTGGTTTTTTTTTCATGTGTTCTTGAGAAATAAATACTGTGGCTAAGGTAGTAAAATTAAAGCTAAATGCAATAATATCCTTAAAAATTAGCTGGAGGATTTTCAATATTATTTTTTTAACATGTCTCCCTTGGAACCAAACTTGTAATTCCTGGATGTTGGAAAAAATCAGATATAGTAGATTTACGACCACATCTTCTTAGGACAACCACTTGAACACCGTCCAACAAAAATCACTCAGTTCTGGTGAGAAAGTATTGGCATAAAACTATTTACACAACAACATGAAACTTTGTGTGAAAGAAAAGCATACACTAAGTATTTTATATGCTGTGATGCCTATGATTCCCAAGGGATATGGAAACTCATTGTAGGAAAAAAAGATATCTGTCTTTACATTCTTGGGTTTTTACCTCTCCATTATTCTTGTTGCTTTTGGAAATCCAGTTTGCAACATTTTAGAAATCGTTCATATTTTCTCTGAGGATCATAGTTTCCTGCAGCAATTCTAAACAGAATGCAGAGTTATTTTTTTGTCAGATTGGATGAATGAAGGTGGAATTTTGTAGCAAGTATTTTCATAAGATCAGCTTCATGAACAATATCCTAGCAGTGTAGATGACATCCCAAAGTGATAACCAGACAATCTGAGTTGAGGAGAATCCCCCACCATTTAACACATTAGATTTTAGTATTTTCTAAATCAGTTTGCCGTAGAATTTCCAGGAAAAAAAGTTAAGATAGTACCTCCGTGGTTGCAAGGTACATTTTAAAAGGTCCAATAAGGAGGACATGGGTCTTGTGAGAAAAATAGTGTTATTCTCTCATGTAATTTTAGCTATTCATTTTAACTACCCAGTTCCCTGAAAGGAGTATTCTGCCTCTTATGGGCACTTCACCCCACACAAAGGTCCCTCAGACAGGCAAGACACATTCCAGGAGAGACAAGAGACAGTAAGCTCTCTCATCTCAGAATACCAGGAGTCACAGTGACCAGGAATCACTTGAACTAGGAGCACAGTTTTAAGGCAGCTAAAGTAAAATGATATGAATTCACTCCTCGGTGACCTCAGCACTAAGTAACTTGTTATCACAGTACCACAAAGCTTTATTCTGACAAAAAGCGTTTCATAAACAGTACAATGATAACTGAAAGGAAGCACATGTCCCTAGTGTCTTGAAGATATGTAACCTGCTGTAATCTGGTACTGCAAATTTCTTGAACAAAGGTACAGAAGCAATGAATAAAAACTGTCTCTCAAAGCTCATGGCAAACTAACTTTAGGAGAGATGAACTTTGATATTACCCATACTTATGAAGGTTCAAGAAAAAATAGAACTACATTAAATAATACATGCTAAATGACATCGGAATCTATTTAGGCTGATGCTTCTGGTGAGGAATTATGGCTTTTGGAAAGTACTTTTGGCTTCACTTTTTTTATTTTTTAAAAAGTATAATCTAAATAAAAGAGGAGAAGGGAATTAAGGTCTTAGTGTGAGGTGAAGCGTCACAGGTAGGAAATCGTGCATGAGAAGTGAATGGAGTTGGAGTGAACGAAAGAAGGAGACTCAAATGCCCGGGGAGTCTGAGAAGTTAATTAAGAAGGAACAGGGAGAGATGATGGCAAAGGGCAGCGATAGGAGAGCTAAGAGCTGCAGGTGAAGGAAGAGAAAAATCAGGAAGATGATAAAACATGTAAGGAAGGGGAGAGATGGTGAGAAAAATAAACAAAAACTTTATTAGATATGTAAAGTACTTGAGGAAGGCAGATGCCAGAAAATTAGAGAATTGGAGTAGCCAAAACATAAAAGGCAGGCGTAGTGCCTTTTTTGTTTTTTCTGCAACAGCAGTGGACTGGATTTTGTGGTTTGTCTCATCTCTTTGGCTGTAACTATTCAAGTAGAAATAAGAAACAGGAAAATGCCTTTTTCCCTAGATGGCATGGGCCAAAATAGCAAAGCTCAGCTCCCTTAGCTCCTCTGGAGTAAACATCAAACTCCTGCCATCAGAAAACTCAGAATTCCATCCTTTTCCTTCAGTTTTACCTCTCTACATTTATTTTTTTTTAATGCAGTGTAGTTTCATCAGTGTGCCTGGAACAACCTGGTGGTTTATAACCAGTGACTGGCTAGGTTAGAGCTCAGGAGGCCAGGTTTCCAGCACTGCTTCTTGTTTAGGGGGCCATAATTTTCCACCACCTGAGTACTAATTTTCAAAACTTCTTTGTAAATAAATTATAACATCAAATAAGTAAGCCTGAGACCTTATGTTATTGCTAGCATTTATTGTTTTGGGAAAAGCAGACCTAATAATTAGCATGACAGAAGGTAGAATCAGAAAGGCAGCTTTTGTTTATAAGTACAGGAGAAATACATCTCTAAAGAGAAATTGGACTCAGAACATAAGCAAAGTAATTAATTTTAAATTAGAAGAAATAATTGTTTTACCTAAGAAAAGGGAATATAATGCATAAACATTTCATAGTTTTTTCTGTTAGCAAACCTTTCTTGAGGGATTCCCAGTAGACTTTGTGTACAATCAAGAATGTTTTCTATTGTGTAATGAGAGCTCAGAAGACAACCGATGAGGATGTTTTTTGGTTATTGTTTTGACTCCGATATGTTATAATAGTTTTTAATAGAAGTAATTATGCAGTAAGTAATTATGCACAATTGCTTTGCTTCTGTTCTATGCGAAAAATTTTTAAACATTTTCCCTTAATTCCGAAAAAAGGGTTAAACTCACTATAACCGAAGTATGTTCTTCCTAACTTTTTTCTTTTAAATTCCCCATAAAGGATCTAATACAGAATTTTTACAAACATATTTTCCTCTTTCCTTCATTTCTTAATTTCCTGCTCTTGTCATTGAAAAAACAGAAGTAGGTAAGAATAAGAACTAAAAGATATGCAATCTTCAGTTTGCACATATAGCATTGGATTTATTTCTCATGGCTTGGGGTGTGTAAAACTGAAATACCCAGCCTAATCTAGTTCACTGCCTGCCCCTTTTTAATCAATGGAATCTGAGACGCCACCATTTCTGGAGGGCAGTTTATGTCTGGTAACATAGGTGTCTTAGACAAATCAGTTGAATAGAATGGAATGGAATAGTTCAGTTGGAAGGGACTTACAATAATCATGTGGTCCAACTGACTATTTCAGGGCTGACCAAATTAAAATTCCAGAGTTTTTTTCTTACCTATGGGTATAAAGGCAATCTAGTTAACAAGCTAGATCAAACTTACACTTAATGTCTTTCCCGCTCCTTAGGGATGAAATTCTAGTTGTTTGCGCATTCTTTCCAGGAGTGGGAATCACTAAACCATTTACAACTAGCTCTGATAAATCAACTGAATGTGTTTTCTTGTTCCTTTATGTTTGTTTGTTTCACTGAGTTTTTTAATATCTACAGTCTTTCTAAGAAATACCACTCTCAACTGTAAGATTTCCTAGCAACCTATGGGAAATTATACAAATAACAAGCTTAAGCATAGAAAAGCACCATTGTCAGTAATAATGAGGGCTGTGACAAACTCAGCAATGAATGATTACTGTAAAGATGGAGAGTATGCTCGATTAACACCCCCCAACCCTGTCGCTGCAAACTCATCTGTGTGACAGTCACTTGCATCAAAGCAATGTCAGAACCTGGACTTTCCCACTGTTAAGAGATTGTTTTCCTATTCAGATCCACATATGTGTAGTAGAACAGTTTCTTCATTGTGTCAAAACAGTTTCCATCAACATTAAAAGGGCAAATTTTTAAAGTCCTAAGGCTTTACAAAGTGTTTTATAGTCGGGGCAAGTATCACAGTAGCTCACAATAGTGCAGCAAAGGATCTCATTTCAAAGCCATCTCTTATGGGCTCCCTTTTTTAGGATTACAGTGCAAAAGAGTAACTTTTGACATTAGGCAGCCTGTCTGTCTTTCAAGGATAAAAGCAGATTTTTTTGCATCAGGTAGTGATGAGCCTGCACCAGAATTTTCTTTATGCCAATCGCTCATTAGCTTGTACAGTGCTACTCTCAGCAGGAAAAGATCAGTATTTTTACTATTTCAAACAAGTATTGCTAAGATTAGGTAGTGCTTGCTCATGATAGTCACTGGTTCCCACCTCGTCTGCTATATATTTTCAAAGTGCTAGTTTTGAATACAAAGCATACAGTCCATGTTTAGGTTTTGATGCCATGCATGCTTATGCATATATAACAACGAATAAGCACACTTCAAGTCCTGATTCTTCACAGTTTGATGAACATATGACTAGAACAGATAGGAAAAAATATTTTCAATTATTGCTGAGATATTTCTGGTCACTCATGCTCAGGAGAATTGAACTCAAGACTGAAGAGATTCAGGAAAATTGTATTAGCTGTCCAAGGGAACAGAGAGATTATTTTAGCTGAGGACACTGGGAGAGATTGGATTACTCAGCCTAGCAAAAGGAAAACCAAGTGTGGAAACAGACATGTAATACATATGTTTATGTAGAAATACTAGGAGGGAAAATAATGCTTTAAATTCTGATATTAATATGAAAACAAATGGTAATAACCTGACATCAAATATGTATAAACTACAAACTAGAAAAAGCATTCTCCAGGTAGAAATAAATTTGGAAAAGAGGAGGGGAAGTGAATGAGGAAGTAGCAAAGGAGGATACAGATTGAGGATAAAGCAAATAATTGCAAATAATTTTTTTTTCCTTGCCTCAAAACATCATGTCAATTTTGAAATAGCTTTGACCTGGAAAAACGTCTAACAGATCCAGAGATAAAGACTAGATTACATTGAGCTGAGGAAGAAATTATTGATTGGTGACCTAAAAAGAACTAAGTAAAGATATGTTAATTTCTGGCCTCAAGAAGTATGTATTCAAAGAATAAGAGCAGTTCACATTAATAAGGAGAATGATTTATTTTTTTTTTTTTGCATCAGCCAAAGAACCTTAGTGCATTGTTTTATTATATTGTATATGGAATCCTACTCATGCTCTGGCCATCTGGGAGATATGCAATCATGAGGAAAATAGAGAGGCATCTCATCCATCAGCCAGGAATCCACGAATCAAAGCTCAATGTCAGAAGAAACATATATTCATTCTTCTAAAATAATAATTAATAACTGTCTTTTCCTTGAGATCCTTTAAAAAAGAAACCTGGCAAATTGTAGCTAAGAAGATATTCTCAAGTGGGTAGGACTTCCACAGCTCCGTCTTCCATGAGAACTAAACTGTATCAAACATTGAAACTATTTCTTGTGATAAGATCAAGTCTGCAGATAAAGTCTCCCCCACCCCTGTTCTCCACCTTTCCACCTCTGCTCTTTTTCCTTTGCTCATCAATCTGTTGAGCAAATTACATGGTAGGAGTAATGCCGTAGTGCCTGAGCTGCTCAGTATTTTCCTCCAAATTAAACAATCTAAAAGTTAAGTCCCACACACTTCTTTTTGTTTTCAGTTCCAAGTTAGTTAAGTGTATTATACAATGTAAGGCAAGGTGACTCTATCAAGATTTCCCACATGGCTCTTTGTTTTTATAGCAGAATCATTTAAAAAACAAAACACATAATCCATTAGGGCTGACTGCTTAATGGGGAATTAGGTGTTTGTTGCTTTTTTTTTTTTAAAAAAGAAAAACAAACTCAAAAATCCAGTGAAAAGGATCTGTGTTTGTCAGATCAGATGGGTAGTGTTACATTAATGAAGATTCCATTATGACCTTATTAATTATGAGAATACTCATACATACTATTAAAATAGATATGAGAATTTGGAGAGCAGTCAACAAATCACATTTAATAACTGTTTAAAAGTTTCTCTCCTATCATCCCAGCTAATTAAAACCTACAAATATAAGAACAGAATAGTGATAATATTGGTTTAGGACTCTGATGGTGAGATTAAAGGGTCTGTCACGTGTTGTATAACCTTCAGATATTAAACTACAGACAGCCTTTCAAAGAAATGCTGGTGATAAGCCTTCAAGTGAATGAAACAATGCTGGAATAAAGATCAATGTACCCCAAAGGACCATGACAGTACATGATGACTAGAGGCCTAAAAGCTAATGAACGATAAACTCAAAACAGGACTGTCAAAGAATGTAAAAGGTACAAAAAAAAGCCAAGGCAGGAACAGAGCATATTCTGCAATAATAGTGAGGGAAAGAAAGATTGGAAGAATGGAACTGTGAAGTCCTGCCTGATCTTCTGACTTCTAAAAATGTGTCTCTTAGAATCAGCCTTCAAAATCAAAGAGCTTTCTTTCTACTTTCCAGTGGATTATGGAAAGTCACTAAAAGTAACTTTAACCATTCATAATGCATTTAATAGGTAGTTCTGGGGCTGTTATTTGACTACCATACATTTCACAGCATATTCCCTTCTGAATTGAGAAGGTCATGGCGCAGTCTCAGGACTTTTGGGTTATGCGCCACATGCTACATTTAGGTGGGTGTTAGCTGTGATCCACCTCATTCTTCATTTCACCCACTGAACGACTAAACTCCCTACAACAAAACACACTAACAAACAAGACCAAAACAGTATTATTTCTAGTATATATTTTCATAGGGAAAAGAGCAGGCTCAAAAGCCCTGAGGAGACATATAAATGTTCTCTTTTTTCTGTCTAAAATGCTCATAGTCATTATTTTTGCCACTACGTACTTTACGTTATAAGCACATACAAAAAAATGGGAAAAGAAAATGGAATAGTTGCATCTCAATCACATATTCCAACAGTTCAAAAGACAAAGGAGCCTAATCTGGGCTTTGTAGCACTAATGAATGCTCTTAGAGCATCCACCAAAGTGGATGACATATCTAGCCCATAAATTCAGAATTGCTGGCATATCTAAAATGTGTTCATGACAAGATTTTCAGAAGTATGCAAATACCACCACAAATACTGCCTAACAGGATTTAAAAAAAAAAAACAGCCTAAACAGCTAATTTTTTGCATTACCTTTTACTTCTGAACTTGATGTGAAATATAAACTAAATAGTCTATTAAACATAACCAAGAATTACAGACTTAGCTGGTATAAATCACCTCTTTAAAACATGCATAAGAACAATCAGTCTGCACTACTTTTCTATTCTCTGCTTTCTCTACCAAATTGGACTAAATAATTGTCTTTAAGGAAGAAGACTCTCACCTTTTAGAATCTCAAATAAACATCTAGCAATAAACAATGAGTAAAGTAGAAAACCATTGTATAGCAGCAAAGTTAATTCAGAGGTCTCTGTTGGGAAAAATATCCCTTTCATCACTTCTATCTCCTGTAATTGATTTTAATTATCAGTTTGGACAAAAATACATTGGTAGGAGGGTCAGAGCTTGCAAAGAGATACTCCAGTGCTTGCAAGCTAATAGGGCACAGCTGCAAAGGAAATAAAGCAGTGTAATTAAACTTTTGTCTCCTTTATTCCTTTCTTCTGAGTATCATAGATGCTACTTACGTATCAATGGAAAAAAAAATAATTAAATTATGATTTTTAGCCCTATGAAGTACAGATTTAGAGATCCTTCTCATCCACATCTCTAATACAAGTACCATTCCAATCCCACTTCACAGGGCTCTCATGGTCTGATACATCAGCCCCATTTGGGTCAGTGACAAAAATTTGGAGCTGGAGGTAAGAGAAATAAAGCAGCTCTAGGCTTAGTACTTACAGCGCATGCAGACCAAGAGGAGGAGAATTGATCTTAGTTTTGGCTTCAGCTCTAATTTCATAGCAGTTTTCTTTGGGAAAGTATTTACTCTGAGCCATATTTTCACACTTCAGAGGACTATGGTCAAATAACTGAACATTTTTAGACTCTTAGCTGGTAGATTATGTCCAATAGTTGATAAATTTCATGTCAAAAATAAAGTAATATGTTGATCTCTGAGTATTTCAAAATATGTCCTCATTTAAATAAGTTTCATAGTGCACTGTGGCAAGCAGTCCAACTTACTGATATCGGTTTTCTACTGATTTAAATATTAAATTTAATTATGGGCTATATTTAAAAGCTAATTTAAATATTTTTATTTAAACTATTGCAAATTAAACTATTTAAATCTTAGTTATCTCACTGAGTTGTATTCTAGAAATGACACTTTTCTGAGTGAAGATAAAATGTCTAAAAATTATTTGAATTGTGATCACTAGGTGTGGTTTTAAAAACTAATGTCTTCTCTCAAATGAGGTGAACCCTTCTAATGACATCATGGAGTAGTAGTAATCAACATTTATCTAAAATATTGTGGAAAAATGCAATGAATATTTATTTAGTAGCAGGAAGTCAAAAAGGTTTTGATTTTGGTTTTAGGGGTCTTTTGTTTGGTCTTTTTTAAAAAAAACTCCTTCTTGATGAGACTGGACAATAGTTAGTACTTCTCTTGCATAAGAACTCAGATGGTAGTAAATGAAATAATACGTCCAGATCTTGAAGCAGTGAATGTAATTTTTGCCTTTTCCTCTTCTGTAGCTGCTAGTCACTTTTTATAGATAATTAACAGTGTAAGCACTGAATAACTAGTCTCTGAAAATGGTACCACAGGTTTTACATTCCTGTGGGTCTTTTCTTCCAAGTACTCAAAGAGGCAATTTCCATGTTCTCAAAGAGGAAAAAATTAAAAGACAGAAAAGGAAACATTATTTATATCCTGACTGTGAAACCATCCAACGTTATTTTCCAGATCTATGGAAACGGATATTTTGAATATTGAGAAATAAAGTATTCTGGGAGGGAGGAAGGGGAAGTATATAGATTTAAAGTAGCTCCAACTCCTCTCAACAGAGATCTGTATTATGCCAAAATAGAATTAGATGAGGAAAAAAAAATCCATATGAAAATAGCCCTGTTAGAAATATACATGTTGAAATGGATTTATCCATTAAAATACATTAATTGTTACAGGACATTATAGCCATAGAATCTATCTCAAATAACATCAAATATTCTGGCAAATATTATAAAAGAGAGATCATATACTTGTTTCTCCAAGGAAGGGTAAAAAATTCCTCTCATCAAGATCTTAGACAAGCACTACTAATTAGGGAAAACAAAAAAAACCCATGGGACCACAAACCTTCATTCTGTCCTTCAGAGGAGAGGAGACGGAAGAGTTCAGTTGGAAGGGACCTACAATGATCATCTAGTCCAACTGCCTGAACAATTCAGGGCTGACCAAAAGCTAAAGCATTGTCCAAATGCCTCTTAAACAATGGCAGCCTGGGGCATTGACCACCTCTCTAGGAAGCCCATTCCAGTGTTTGACCACCTTCTTGGTAAGGAAATGTTTTCTGATATCTAGTCTAAACCTCTCTGGCACAGCTTTGAAATATTCCCATGCAGCCTGTCACTGGATACCAGGGAGAAGAGATCAGCACCTCCTTCTCCACTTCCCTTCCTCAGGAAGCTGTAGGCAGCAATGAGGTCACCCCTCAGACTCCTTCTTTCCAAACTAGACAAGCCTAAATTGCTTATCTTCTCCTCACAGGACATGCCTTCCAGCCCTTTCACCAGCTTTGTTGCCCTCCTCTGGATGCATTCAAGAACCTTCACACTTCTTAAATTGTGGGGCCCAGAACTGCACACAGTACTCAAGGTGAGACCACATCAACACTGAATCCTGTGGGAAAATCCCATCTTTTGACCGGCTGGTTATACTGTGTTTAATGCACCCCAGGATGCAGTTTGCCCTCTTGGCTGCCAGGGCACACTGCTGACCCCTATTGAGCCTGCTGTCATCAAGTCATTTTCTAATACTGTAGTTAGTGAAGCAACTTTGCAGGAAGAGGTAACCAGGGTCTTGCTGTATTGCACAGCAAGAACATGTTCATAAGGTGCATCTAAAAAGAACGCCATATGAGTAGAAGTATTGACCATCCACACTGTTTAATTTTTATCCAGTTCTGGCAGAGGTTTGGCCTGTGACAGTTCTCACCCTCCCAACCAAAGTCTAGGGACACCATAGCAGACAGAACATGACAAAGAAAGTTTGCTTAAAGGCAGAGTGAATGTGTCCTCACTGACCTAGAGGCAGAAAAAGTCCCTGACTTGTTTTATTT
>JAOXJM010000023.1:67983453-68000000 GCA_026413425.1 Tringa solitaria
CCATATTTCTTGTTAATAACACTCTTCTACCAAAAAAAAAAAAAAAAAAAGGCGAGAGAGAAAAAGGTTCCGCTCTTAATTTTTAAATTACAAACCTGAACATAATTCTGTTTATCATAAACTTTTCAATATCTTTTCTTATCTGGAAGACTTTAATTTGTATTTAAACAGATTATGAGATAATCTGAATGAAGAACCACTGATTTCCAGAAAACTGGAATATCTCACTAGTATTCAGCAGCTACCTGAAAGACCACGGGAACATTAGGAATGCTCCCACAGAGACACCAATACAGCTTTAACAGTATATGAGCAGAGATTATTTTGATTTAAGAATAAAAAAATAATCAGTTTCCCCATTACATAGGCATGGGGAATACTAAGAGCACTGGTGTTACAGCTCTCCTCAGACTGAAATTAGGCATGCAACTTCAGACCACGGAATTTTGGTTAGCACCAACCCTTAGACCAGTTGCAATGCCATGGATTTCTGTGTAGATCAAGTCCTTGCAGGCGTACCCCACAGCTCTGTATGGTCTTCATTACAAAAGTATCTGTCACCTGTGTCTTCAGTGCTCTTGATATGTACAGTTACTGAAATAAAACATCCTGAATGTGCTTTCACATGTTCACTCCAACCTCTCTGATACAGCATAAACGTTACTGTCAGGAGTGAAGAGGAAAAGTGTTTCGAGCAGATGAGTATAGGTACAAAAATTGGATTTACAAAGCTAATTTAACCTGTAAGCAAAAAGTAACCACTGAGTAGTAATGACATAGGTTATACTCAAGTAGGTGAAGTCTAAATTAAAGTTTTAGATATCTCATTGACATACTCTGAGTCACCCACATCTTTCTCATCTTTACGGGAGATCTTACATGAGTTAAACTCAAAATGCCTTTTGAAACAAACACAGCTGATGTGATATGGTTCTGCAGTTTCTTTTTTATATATTGATTTTGTTTAAGTATTCATTAGAAGCACCTTGCCCATTTAGATGGTCACTTATATTATAAGCTTAAACAAACACCACAAAACTGGCTTTCAAAAATCTCTAGTATTAAAAGAAAAATGGAGCTCGTGATCTCAAAAGTAAATGTGACTGGCCACACTATTTTCACTTCAGCAGTCAAGAAACATAGGTAGTAAAGAATAAATATTTGAGCCACAGAGATTATCAGAGGTGAACGAACCTCCTGATCTTGTATGTGAAAATATGACAGATCATTGTAGTAGAAAGGTCTTAAAATTAAATTCACTTATACATTGTCTCTTATTAAATCTGAGTGATCGTTGTTCACACAGATTTAAGTGGAAAGATCACATCCTGCCATTGGTGACATTTTTTCTGGGGTATCTGACATGTGAAATAAAAGAATCTGAAAGGAAAAAGAAAATACAAAAATTGCTAAATCATATATAATATAATTTATGGGCTCCACACTGGAACTAATCTGCTTTTTCAGACACTACTGACAAATCAAACTATTCTCATCAAATAAAAACATAATGGGAAGTGCAAGACATTTGTTTCTTTTTGAAACCTCATCTTGAAATTGAATTGCTTAACCTTATGACTTTGTAAAGTTCTCCAAAGAGGCTAAGAGACAGAAATGCATGAGTAAATGAACAGTGCACTTTTCAGTATGCAAATATTACAAACTGACTTGGTGCTTCTTCCTATCTCCTACAAAGAGTTCCATAGCTGAACCATTACTAACAGTGACACTCTTCTCATCTTTCACAACAAAGGAGAAAAAAAACTCCATGCTGCTCCTGCATATGGGAGCACCAGCTTCCTTCTTTTCCACCTACAAATTACTTTTGAAGAGCATCTCACAGTGTTCCTCAGAGAATAAGATCAGTTAACTTTTTTTACACCGAGCACATCTGGATAAACTCAGTGATTAGTGTATTTGAAAACTATAGCTTCATTTGCATAATATAAGCTCCATGCACCATACAAATAGAACTTGCAGGACTTTGTGAATTCTCCAGCATTTTGAATGATTTAGCATAGTGACAGCACACTCTGTAAAAGCAGCAGTCTGATTTTATTCTATTTATACACAGGTCTGGGGGACAACAATAACCACATCAGATATGAGTGGCATTAACTAAAAAAATAAATAAATATCTCCTTGACTTTTAGGATGTATAATAATATCTACACACACTCAAATTCAGTGTAACCACATACAAGCACTCTTTGATTGATGGAAATACACAGACACACTGTTATATGATCTCAGCACCTTGGAGCTAGGAGAACAGAAGCTTTTGCTGTAACCAGAGTGTTTCTTTCTTTTATGCTACTTCGCATTTCCAAAATTTTTATAATATTGTACACTCATAAAGGACATCTACTCAATCTTGCAGCATTGTCAAACTGGTTGAATCAGGCAACTGAGGACAGACTGCCACATCCCAGGCCAATTTTACAGTCCGATAGGCAGGTTACATCTTTTTCAGGGTTTTCCCACGGTGTGATTTTCAGCATAACCCTCTTGCTTCTAATTTCCATTTGCTCAGATCAGCTGATGCTATAAATGCAGATCCATAGAGGAAGTCTCTAGTGCAAATGCCTACATGATTACCATTCCTGGCAGTTACATAAAAAGTCTATCTATCTCTCTGATAAACCCACAACCATAAAGGTAAGAGTCAAAAGAAAGGAAACATTAATCCAAGTTAAAAAAAATATTAAAAACCTAAAAGGATAACAAAAAAAATTATCACCAATTTCATAGTATGTTCTGCTTGATTAATTTCTATTTTTCATGGTATGCCTGCCTTGAAACTCACGTAGCAGGACTGCAATCTGTCTCTTTTCAGAGTGAACCTTTACAGGTCCAGAGATTTTGAAGTTAGAACCATAGTAATAAATCAGAGGCAAAACCTTCTTTCCTCACCAGCAATGATAGTGTGAGAAAGCACACTGCCAATAAGCTCAAACTGAAACAATGGTTAGTTGACCAACTACCAATCAACATTGGAAGTAACCCTTTTCCGATGTCCAGCTATCAGTGTAGAACATATTGTACCAAAATAATTTATAGGAAGTCTAACTAGAGGCAAATATTTATATTATGCATCAGAATACTTTTCCTGTAAAAAAAAAAATTGTTGGTGCAGACATACATTAACATAAACACCAGATACTGTAAGTATGAAACAAAATCTGCAAAACATACCACTGAACACAACATTTGCAACTAGGAGATGAGAGAAAAGGCAACTAAAACCAGCAACTAGATGTTCTGGAGATTTCCCCAACACACAGATTCAGGTCAAACACTTTCAAAAGTGTGTTCATTTATCTAGACCACTGGACTCTCAGTATTCAAATCAAGCTGACTGCACAAACTTTGTAGACATGGAAGATCTGGGTGTCAAACAAGAAAGGCATGCCCTTGGGACTTCTGGACAAAAGTCAAAAAAACTCCTTTGCCCAGGAAGTTTATTCAAGCCTGTTCTAGGACATCCAATCTGATCCATAGCAACACCATCTTCCATGGACTTTATATTTCTATTGGGTGCATCTACATTAGCAGTTTTACTCAGAAGCGTGCTTTATAAATGATCCCCAACCATCACCACTTTACACACTTTGGCTCACAGCACAGAGTGGTCTTCAAGTGCATGAACTAGATATCGTTTGGATGAAACTAAACTGAAATATGTTTTTTAGGAGTGCACCTACTAGCAAGGGACCAAACTAGAGGTAATGGAGAACCTGACGAAATGCCATGCAAAATGGACGTTGATTGGACTCCCTAGATCCACCCCTAATAACCTGTACTTTTTACTGTGTGGACAGGGCAATTCTTGCCATCAGTTCAGTGACAGTCAGTCTGTAGGTTGGGAGTGTAGCATCTGTCCAAAACCTAAGAAGGCAGAAGATGTGTCCCCTTCTCCCCTGAAGCACTCCACTACTGCTGATATATTAGGATCACATTTCCAGGATTCAACCTGTGCACAACCTGCCTAGACTGCACTAATGAGTTCCTGAATGAGATATGTTCTTCCTTATCCTCTCCATTTCTTTCCAAAGCTCCGATCATGGCTTACTCTGGGGTCTCTTAAGCAGACCGTGTAGTCTGTACGAGTAGCTGATTTAGTGCATAATGCACAGTGCTACTTTAACAGCTTTTGCTACAATCCTCAGAGCATACAGTGAATGGCATCTTGCTAGAGTCTGATCACCTTTTGATAATCTTTCTCCTGTCAAATAGGAGCAATGTCACAGATTTTAATAAATCTGATTATAAATGGAAAGAGAATTCATTCTTCATACATTAAATGGGAGAGAAAGGGACTACTACAGGCACCAAGAACAAGCAGCCATCAACTAAAATAATTTCCTGCTAAGAAGGTTGTACCTTCAAAGGGTTAAGAAAAAGCAGGTGTATACACTATCCAACCAATAAAGAGCATAACAAGAGGCTGGCGAAAACAAACTGTGATTTTTTTTAATGGAGTGTTTGTTTTCAACTGCAATTAAACATTTATCATAAGTTTACTTATTTATCTGGGTTGGACTCACACATACTTTGCTATCCCTCAGTGGGCAGCTGCAGCCAGGCAGTATCACTTAGAACTTCAGTCCTGTAATAAGAGAACTTCTTGCAGGTTCACTTGTAATCGTACAGAGATATTCTAAAACTTTAGTAATTTTAAGTCTAGTACTGGACAGGAGGGAAGCAAACATTTTTAGGGTGGGTTTTTTTTTAAATGTCTTTCCTAGTGGGGCATGTGTCTACTCCATGTGCTCAGCCATGTGAAATAGTTACTGATCTGCTAACTGTAATCACTCCCTTAGACATTTAATCACAAAACTACAGAGCACTTCTAGTGCCTCTCTGGAAGATGAAGCTATTCTTTGCTTCACATATGATTGCACCTCCTTTTATACATACAGTTCAGTCATCAGAAAATATCAATTTTCCCCATGACTGTCTGAAAGTGCACCCAGCTTATCAGATAAATAACTCCTTTCCCTGTTTACCATTAACCTCCCAAACTAATGCGCATACGTACATCTCAGCTGTTACAGAGGGTACATCTCAGTGTCACAGAACTGTTAACAGTATCTCCACAGTATTCAAAGTGTCTGTTATGACTCTTCTCTAAAGGTGAGAAACTGAGGCAAGTTTCCAAGCTTTTCTGCAACTGTCTCAGCTTTGCTGTAAAGAATTTCAGCCCTGAAGTCATCATTATTAACTTGCTCTCCTGGGTTGACTAGGAAATGGTAAACCTGTATCTACCAATGCCTATTAGCAAGAGGAGGTAGAAGAGGAGGATGAACCTAACAGCAAGTAGTATGGTCTGATAGAAGTCTGACGTCTTCTAATTCTCAACACAGAAACTCCAGTCCCAAGAGCCCAAAGTTAATGCATCTTTTGTAGCTTTAGTTTGCTATTATTTTACATATGACCTGCTGATCTCCTTGTTCCCTGGTGACACCAGAAAGACATTTTAATGTCTTACTCTGTAATCAGTTTGCCAGTAGCAAGTTGACCCACTGGCTCTGACCTTCCCCCCTGCCTTCCTCACATGCACATTTTCAAACATCTTCTTTACTGAAGAGATCTTTTTAAAAAACTTTTTACTATTTTTGTTTGTTTTATAACAAGACACATTTTTGTTGAAGGTCATTCCTTCCCTCACATGCAAGCAGCTTCTTAAAGGTATCTTTATATCCTTCAAATGGACACACAAATTTTTAATTTTCACATTAGTTTTCTGTTGAAAAGTCTCTGCACACTTCCTCCTTTGTAAATCAACTAGGTGAAAAATGTCCCTGGGTCTCTGAAGGTGAGGTAAAAAAATTAATTCCTACCCACTCTGATTAACTTGTTTTGCAAAGCAGTTTTAACAGATATCCCCTCTGGAAAAATTTCTTAATTGCTTCCTGAAGGCAGAATGCCCGTGACTAGTTCTTGACATTATTAGGGAAATATTTCACTGTGATTTTTGGTGTTGTGCACACACTGTATTACTTAGAGGGAAACAAATCTCAATGCTCTTATTCATAATTTCCTGAAGTTTAATAATTAAGATGGAAAGAAGCAGTCAACTGTCAATTAGCTTCATTTTCACAAGGTTAAGTAAGAAAAATGTGCATTCTGGCACACATGTCAAAAAATCCCCAAACTATACAAGCCTTCTTTCCCCAGAAGATGAGACATGTTATACTTTAGCAAATTCAAAGTTTTCGTACAAGCATGAGATATGCAGATGTATATAAATAGAAATATATATTTGCATTTTTATATATATAAAGGGGGTAATTTAAAGACAATTTTAAAATTCTTAGGTGTAAGATATAAAAACTATACCCATAATGTCACATATTGTGTGAAGAATATTTAGGCAAAAAAGGCCCCACAACTGATAGGAACTGTAAAATTCCACAAGATTTCTAAATGCAAAGAGGGAAACATCAATAACAAGATTTTTCTTTCATAAGACTCCCACCGGGCCCACTTACTGTTCCTAACAAATGGCAAAGTCAACTCAAGGAAACAGACATCATCAGGTTACTGTGACCTATTGAGTATATTACTTCTGCAGGTAGGAGCTAAATGGCAAAACTCCACACTTCACTGATCAGCTTCACAAGTAAGAATGAACTGCACTGGACTTTGCAGTAATTTTTTTCTCTTTCTGCTTTAGAAACAACCAATAAATTTTTTTCCATCCACAGAAAAAAAAAAAAAAGAAAAAAAAAAATAGGAAAACCCCAGAAGTCCTATAATAGAAGGTAAAACAAAATACAACAAAAAAAAGATCTTGCGATATATAATGTCAACAGCAGCTCCAGTTATGAAACATTATCTTTTTAGACAGTGCCTAGGTAGAAGGACATGCTATGGCTTAGTGGTTCATTAAACTGTGATGAACTTAATCCACTGGGTATAACCACTGGGTTGTAGTCTACTCTCCATGTATATGTCATGTGCAGTAAACGACTGCACTAGTGATGAATTACCTTGTATTGCACCTATATGGTTTAAAACAAGCATTTAAAGCAATGAAGATAAGTATTCTGGCCTCCCTCACACTTATAATGACAGACTACCTATGCAGATTACAAGATGCTGTCTCACTTCAGGAAAAAACAGATCTGTGAAGATATATCATTGAATCTGGTGGAAAGAGGTAACTAGAATGTCAGGGGAAGATAGCTCATCCTTTATTATTTATCAAAACACAGAGTGTACGTGTACTCAGTACTGCTCTTCTGCTCTGGTCCTTTACACTTGATAAAGCGTTTTTGTCCTCACTCTGCCTACTTTCATGTTTCACCTCCTTGCTGTCAGATTAAACCCACAGCAGAAAAGAAGTGGATTGACTGTGTTGGACACAAAGCAGAAAGAGCCACCACACAAGAGGAAAAATCACGTCTTTATGAGAACTGTCAATAACGACAAAGATAGTTTGGACAGAAAGCTGATCCACCTGGGTTCAAGTGCCTTGTTCACTGAGAGAAGAGGATTTCAACTCCCAGGATTTAGCTTTCTGCAGAACTTTTGTAGACAGATTTTACAGAAAGATTTTATTTTTGGTTGGCCAACAACACTGAACACAGCAGCTTCATAGTCATAAGTGCTGATCTACAGTCAGAGCGTGCTTTCAGTTTTGGTTTTGTTTCTCAGTATCTTACTCTATTTTTAATTGGCAATAAATTAAATCTTCCCCAAGTCCAGTCTCTTTTGCTCGTGACAGTACTTGCTGAACAATCTCCCTGTCCTTGTCTCAACCCATGAGCTTTTAATCTTATTCTCTATGCTTGTTCTGCTGAGGAGAGGGAGTGGGAGAGCAGCTGGGTGGGCACCTGGCAGGCAACAAAGGCTAAACCACCACACATTTTTACCTAGCTTCTGAGGGATCACAACAGTAACATTCATATTGAGAGTGACTACACTGTGTCGTGTCTGTTGCAGATGGGGCTTGGTACAATAATAATCTTTCTTGCATTAGCCAAGCTAATATGACTAATGGACCATAACTGCAAAGTAGCAATTGTGTATGTGTTTTTTTTCCAGGGGGCAAATTAAGAGATATCTCCTTTCAACCGTTTTGCTAATAAATAAAACAGGGAGGTGGTATCAATTGCCACAGATCAAGGATACTTAATATTCTTACTTCTATAAATTAGCACTCATCAATGTTCCCTCCCCTTGCTTTTCATTTTATTCCAGAGGGGTTTCCATAGCAACTAGGTCATGTGCCCTGTTTAATCTTCAAAGATGCAACATTACAGTGGATTCTTGCTGAAAGAGAAACAAACGAAAAAGGGCACTTTTTATTTGTAGCCTCTTAGACACGATGTTAATGGCGCTCTACAAAAGGAGCTCTGGCAGTGAGACGTGTGAAAGTGCACCATTTTTCTCAGGTGGGGAACAACTGGTTATGGACACCAATATGAAGGTCTGGAAGCAACTATTTTCTAGAATTTTTCCAACATAAAAAGTAGGACCACTCCAGACACTAGCTACATTTCTGGAGGCGAACAAGTGACCTGTCGTCACTGATTGTCCATAATCCCTTCCAACTGGACAGTGCTCCCTTGTCACTGCTCCTCAATTTTTGAGAATTGGGCTGGTACGATTGGAGAGAGAGAACCTTAGCAGCTTGACCAAAGCAGGTATTATTTATATTTCAACATTGAGTTCCCATCCAAAACATTTACAGATGTAGAGGATAAACAAGGTGAAAGGAGCCAAGCACTATTCACTTTTAAACACAAGTTTAGACTACAAGAGACAGCTGGTTTTATGGGATTTCCGGTCATAAAAGTTAATATCTGAATACAAACCAAATAGTTTCTAACATGAGTTTTATATGTCAATGGAAACAATGAGCAACTTGATTCAAATCAGTGCACATTCTGCTATGCTTGCCCTGTGCAAAGTAGTAACAAACTGCCAAAATTCAGAAAATTGTCACCTTATTCTCTTAAGCAGCCCTGCATACACCATATGAGTGCCCTGATCTCCCAGAGCGCTTCCTTCCAACACTAGCTAGGCAAGAGACAAAGCAAGAGCTCCTTTTTCATGCAGAATCCCCTCTCATTCTATTCCTCATACTATGAAGAACCCCATGTTTTGCTTGCCTGCTTTTTCACCAGTTATGACCCAATCAAAAATAGCGTTTTCTTTAGGTAAAGCACAGAGTTTAACAGTAAGGACAAGGTCCTGGAGTTGGTTCCAAGGAATGGGTGTCATGAAAGTAATAAAATAGCCTAACTTATTCATAGGTAAATGCATAATTGGACTGGATGGAGTTTTTACCTTGTTTTACAGAGATGTTTTATGCTTCTTAGTGGGACAAAGTGCAGTAACCAAAGCTCCCGGTTAAATCTTCCATTTCCAAAAAATATTCCAATCAAATGTGAATTCTTGTACCAGGACTTCCCTACAAAAATCTGCAGGGCTGAATGTATCATAGAACATTAGTAGCAGTCTAAAACACTGTGTGTGCAATCATGACTCTGTGGGATCCTGAACTAATTAAATATGACATCATTCCAGTGCCTAATTAAAATGAAATATTAAACTCATCTTTCATGTAAGAGAATGAGAAAGTGAATTGAGTTTAATGAAGAGGAAAAATTCTAAGAAATGAAAACATCTACAGAATTGGTATATCCTCTGTTAAGAGCATTTAGTGAAACAGCCAACTCCTAGTCTATGTTCTCATTTTAAATGTTTCATACCTAATACTGCACTGCATGTTGGCCTTTGGGAAATCCAGTTCCAATTTTCTGAACATCATGTTCAGCATCAAGTAGGAAAACCTTGTAAAACTATAAAATGTTATTTAACCCCATAAATGCTAACTACGAGTCCTTCATAATCTCTTTCAGCTACCCAAATCACATCATGGCCCAGATCTTAGGCTTCATTGGTTTTAAGAAGTACTTTTTATCCATTCTGTTTGAAATTAATTCTGACATGACCGGTAAACCAAAGGTCAACTTTTACTCTCTTTTCAAGCTTTTCTCGTTTTTCTCTTTCATCAGAGTATCTCAATGGCTTTTTAATGAAGAATAGCAAAAAATCAAAACAAAACATCAATATAGCCTCACTCCTTTACTTTGTCTTCCCTCCCCTCCTTTTGTTCCTTATCCTTTGCCACCCATGAAGACCTAAACATCTCTTGTCTTTCAACTCTTCTCACCTGGCTCAATTTTCCCCTCGTAGTGTGTTCCACTCACACTCCTTTTCTTTTCCATCTCCTGTTACCCTTTCTTTTACAGCATGAACATGAGCATACTCCATTCATCAAAAAAAAATTAATTCCTGGTAGTACTTACTAGACTTCAGTCATCATTGCAATGAATGTGCCACCTTCAGTAGACGCCTCCAGTTCCTCCACACTATTTCACTGATTACATGTGTTTCCCCCCATGTTAAAGTTTATGTGTCTTGAACAGTGCCACACAGGAACAACCTGGCCTGCTAAAAAAACGTATTCAGCCCACAGCCTCATTCCTTGATATCCCACCCTGTGCTTGATGTGGGCCTACCTGGTACCCCCTGGCTGGAGTACAGCTAATTGCATCAGTCAGATGAGAGGACACACACAGTCAAGCCACTTCTTCCCTGCTGTATTTCTAGGATAATCCTTTACTTGAGTCACATGAGAAGGGCATATCTAGACTGAATGAAGGACATAAATATACATGTATATATATAATTTCTCATTGAGAGATCAGTAAAGTTCATATGAAATTAAAGGAGAAGTGAATGGAAACTAGAAGAAATGTCAAGTTAAGTAAAAGAAGTATGACAGAAAACAATTCCCTTAAAAATAGATGGAGAATTCACGTGAACATTTTGACAGCATAAAGCAAGGAAGATGCCAGAGATATTGTCTTCCTTAAACTACAGAAGTTTCTCGATTGATTTTATAGATAGCAGTAGCTCTTTCTGCAACTATTTACTATCACCACTCAAAAAGAAATGGAGGTGGCTAAAAAAGGTGGAAGAAGGTTGAGAGAGAGAAGATGTGGAAATTGGGTAAAAAATAAGAGACATGATGAAAAAGCAGGATGATAAGATGAGAATAAAATATAGCTTAATTTTTAAAAGGTTAAAAGTTCATTTAAAAATATATTCTCATCTTGTTTCTCCTGTAACTGTAAGCAGATGTTAATGTGCAGCTATCAGTGATTTCAATTAATTTGTTCATTCATACCTTCCCTTGGTGAAGGGGTGCTGTTGCTGTGAGAGACAGAAGCTCAAGAGTAAAGCAACAAGAGCAAAGGCATCACTGCTTAAGGCCGTATCTTTTTAGTGCAGTACTTCTGTATTTATTGACTTTCCTCAGTAAAATTTTGTCAATGTAAAGCAAAAACTGATTAGTCCATGACATAAAAATGCCTAGGCAAGCTATAAAGTTGAAACAGAGGACAACCCTGAATTTGGCCATTTTTCCTAAGAAAATACAGAAATGTTCCAGGAGTTATTGAAGACTTAGTTGGCACGCATGACAGAGAGAGGCATCTATGAGTACATCTACAAAAGATGTACACATCTTTTGAACCAAAAGCCAAGCATCTTGTGTTTAACTAGGAACTTGAGACCATGTAATTGGCCACGCTGTAAAAAAAGTCCTGCTCTGTCTTTCAAAAGTAGGATTGTTTAACCTTTCCCCAACCAAAAAATTTCACAAACTTTATGTCCCCTTTTTGGAAACAAGACTGATAAATTATGTTCCTGTATGCTCTTATAAACAATTTGGTTTGTTCATCAGGGTGTACACAAATACTCTTTGTGAGAGTACTCTGAAGGTGTGATAGATTCCCCCCTTCTCCAACCTTCTAGTAAAAAATTAACACGTTTAAAAAAAAAGCTTAAAAGTATGTTCTTTGGATGTCTTTAGTTTTCAACTGGAAACACCAAAACAGTCAGTTTGTAGGTTAAATTATTGAAAATGCTCAGGGATACAGTTGATGAACAAAATGTTTAGTATTTAAAAGAATGTGTCAAATCACTTTTTTTTTTTTAACATTTCTCATTAAAAAATATTGGGCAATATAACAGCTCAGCTGTGTGATTATGCGCCCAGGTGACTCCATCTCCATTTATTCTTCCATGCTGTCTAACATTTAATATTCTAATAAGAGTAAGAAAAATGTATTTAAAACAATTTTATAACAATATGGAGAGGTCTGTACTTGAAACAAGCACTTGCTAGCAGTTTCTCTTCATGTGGTGTACTGTATTTATTAATGTGGAAAATGACATAATGTTTAGGTTTAGTAACCTAGCAGTGAACAGCAAGATGATTTCAACACTTGAGTCTCTTTTCTGTATGCGGATATTAAAGATTGATAGCAGTGAAACAGGAATGAATTGTGGGACACAAAGGAATGTGAAGTACCATAAAGGCCCTTCTTAATCACACCCAAGCCAGACTGGATACTGGAAACGTTACATTAAATGGAAGAGGACCTGGAGGCAGTTGGAAGTTGCTACTGTGGTTAAGAAGCTAGGGCACAAGTCCTGATTTCTTTGCACGTGTTAGGCATAGTTCAGTAGCTGCTGAACTTCAACTAGTCTGATCTACCTCCAAAACTTTTAAAACCTTTAGTCTGTGTAGCAAACCAAATATGATTCCTGCTTTGGTCAGTAAAAACACATCAGTTTCACCACACAGCAATCTTTCTGTACTCATGGGGAAAAAAAGCAGGCTTTATCCCTCAGAAGTGATTCAGTTCTGTACCAGATGAACTTTGTGATAGCCTTCCATGGATGCTATATTCACAAATTAAAATGATTATTGATTTGTTTTCTGGCAGGGATCGGTTTACATTTACCCTCCTGAGTATCAACTGGTGGTGTTTCTTTTTTCCTACCATTTGCCACTTCAGCTGATCTGTGACCACAGCAAGCTTTTGAGAGGGGAGCATGCTTACAGGCTACAGAACAGCCCATAAGCTTTTCCATGAATTTCTGTTTATTTCCTTTCTGACATTTGAATATGAAAGTCTCCCCTGTCAAAGTGTCAAAAGAAATCACACAGTTGTTCTAGGCCTGTATTCAGATCACCAGCAAAGCACTAATGGCATTAGAAATGTATGTCACCAGCTAGGAATAAGATACAAGAAATCTGATCTGCCCTATGAGCTTGGCCACCTCTAGATCTGGTTTGCTGTGTTGGCACATCAGATTAAGAACGTTTCATTCAACCAAAGACCAAAATCATCTGTTTTGGTTACCAGTCAATTAAGTTTGTCCTTCAGTTCAAATAAAATAAGCATCTGCTGATACACATAAGAGTTCTAATTATTCTCACAGAATATGAGATATTTCATGAGTTTGTTGCACTTTGTGAAAAGCATTTTGTAAATGGCATACAACAATTTAAAAATAATATTAAGATGAAAAGTTACTTCAGCCTCAAGAAATGTTGTTGTGGTCCCTTGTGCATTTGAATTAAGCCATAGTCTTTGATGATGCAATTATATCCTATTTTTCTTCATATAATCACTGCCTAATTCTGTACATAGAATAAATGTACAGGAAGCAGAATTAAGGGCTGGATGGATACTATTAGCAAGGTATGTTTTGTGACTTTGGAATATCTTAATTTTACACCTACACAAAATTCTTATAAACCTTTAAAAAGTAGATAAACAACAATATTGTTTGTTTTGATTGAAAGACTTGCAATGATGCTGCAGTTGTATGACAGAAGTCTGGCAATGATGTGTGGGAGGACTTTTCTGGTTCCAACAGGTTTTGCACAATGTTATGAACAATCACTGTTGAACTAATTAATGTGGACAAAAATGTCTGCTAAAAAATAAGGGGGAGAATCCCAACCAGCGTAGAAAAGAACAGAATTCCTTTTCTCCTGATGAATACAAGCATCATGTTATTATAAAACCAGCTGAGGTGAGGGGTAGAGTTATTCAATTCCACTCAACCATGTGGAAGAAGCTTTAGTTATCACAGAAGATCTCTCAGGAGCCTTTCCTTTTGTTGGTCTACAAACAAAATGATGATTTTTCTCCTTAATCTATAATTTAAACGTGTTTTTTGAACAAGTTCAGGGTTTCTTTTAAATCAGATTTCAAGTTTCCCCATCTTAAGACAACACACAGATCTGGCGTAGGTAGTTATCAACACTGGGAGTTATGAAAAAAGCAGTTCTTGTAAGAGGCTTTCAGAACCACAGAAGCTCAGTACAGTAGCAGAAATGTCTCAAAACCTGAGATATGGAAAGTAATGCCTAAAACAGGTGAAAAATGTCACCTTGTCAAAACTGAGGCAATCCCATAACTGCCAGAGTTAGGGCAGTTACCTTGGATGCTCTTTTAGAGGAGAAAGGGTCACTCCAGCACCTTACTCTCTGGGGTTTTTTTGGCACCTGGTCCTTCATATATGGTTTCTGTACTTCTTTACACAGAAGACTTCCTTTCACAGAAGATTTGCTTTCATTTCCTATCAGGGAAATTAGATAACCTCCATCCCAAATTCTAAGTGAACTGACACATGAAATTAATAGACCTGACTTGTGTTGTATGATTGGAAGATACCAACCCTACTAATACAAGAAGGGAAGGACATAGGAAGTGGTCATTAATGTAACCTCATTAAGGGCATAACAGATTTAGAAATTAAGAAGTAAACACAAAGAACAAGTAAGAAGCAAGATATAATGCAATATATGTTCACCTAAGTTAGAGCATGCCAGATCAGCCTGATATCTTTATTGGGGTAGATTAAGTTCAGAAGGAGTGCATAAACTGGATTTTATTAAGCTATTTAGCTAAGGGCTTATTTGAGAAATTATTTAATTGAACAGCAGCGGAATTTGCACAGGGGCTGTAGAGCGGGTAATAGACAGATGGGGAGATTGCTCTTCCTAGAAGTTAAGGCCTTAGAAATAAAGGAGAAAGGTAACTCATGGAATTTCTCGGGTGTCACTGATAGAACGAATTTCATTTTCTATTTTTGTGGGTTGGGACAAGAAGTAGAAAGTGTTGCTGGAGGAAAGCTAACAGATCCAATCAATGGAAAGGATTGTCTTGTTGGACAGGAAGAAGTGAGCTACATTTGGGCCCAGGCTGAAGCACTGCAAATACTGAAATGCATTAACACAAAATACAGGTCATGTACTTCAGGACAAGAATTTCTGCTATAAAGTACGAATTTATCAGCAGTAAATGACCAAGAAAGGCAAAGACTACTGCATTGGCTAAGCTAATTGGAGGATAAATATAAGTAAAACTACAAGACACTATTGATAAGATAACATTTTTCATGGAACAGAATTTTGTCTCCTTTAAACTCAAATAACAGTGTGAAATTTACCTTGAGAGCCAGGACTTTGGATCAAATATTGTGCTCTTGACAGACAAGCTAAACACAGTCCGAGAAATACTGTTTTATCTATCGCATTATGACAAGGTTGCAGTGTGATCCTTGATAGGATTTGAGGTTTTTTTATGTTTGTTCTTTTTTTTCTTTTGTATTTTATTTATTTATTTATTTTTGCTTTTGCAAAGCTTCCTGACTTACAATTTCATAGTCAGACAATCATGAAGAAATCATGAGGTACAAGACAATTATTTAAAAAAAAAAAAAAATCTCTAGGGCTAGATGCAATCTTCTGAAGTAAAAGGAAATATTCACATTAACTTCAGTGTGATTTAGTTACAAAATACAAAATGTAAAGGTCATTTTAATACATATTTTGTGCCTATAATTAGGTGGTTTTGATGGAAATTTAAGAGAAAAAAAGCAGGGAGGGATAAAGATAGCATTTAGGTAGCTGTAATGTAGCCATCCTGATAATCTAACCATGCAGTAAGTTAGTCAGACACACCATTCAATGCTAGTCCAAAAGATTACTCATTCTCTGGGTAAAATTCATTAACCTTTAAGTACCACTTAACTAAATCCTTCTTTACAAGTGTCTACCTCACTGTGACAGCTTTAAGCTGTTTACAGCCCTAAGAGAGAGAGAATGCATGAGCTGAAAACCTAGTATGCCTCTCTCCACTGGTAAAGCTTATGCTGTATATTTATTGACTTGTAAATTTTGACAATAAAATAAAAACAAAAGTGGAGGTCATTATAAGGTTTTCTTGTATTTTTGTTATAATTTACTACTCTGCTACAGTGCTTTTGCAAGCAAAACACTGGTTGCCATAGCTATCAATTAATATAGCTCTGGTTTATAGAGAAAATGCTTGTTTATTTCTAACAGTTAATTTTTTATAAGAATATGGATAACCCAAGAAATCTAATTTGGTAAAATTATATTTGAGAACTCTGAAAATCTTACTTAGAAAAAAAAAAGATTATGTTGGAGATCAGAAGTGAGATTTGGCTTTCAGAGAGAAGAACCTGGGTTAAAGCAGATGCTCCTTTGACTCTGAACAGAAGAAATAATAAAGATTCAGAAAGAAAAGTGGCTGAAGCTGAAAACAAAAGGAGGCCAGTCAAAATAAACTGCAAAATAGAGCAAACACAAAGATTAAGATAACATCTACCATATTCCTAGGGTCTCCTTCTGGAGA
>JAOXJM010000023.1:68001865-68025505 GCA_026413425.1 Tringa solitaria
GGACTAGATGATCTCCAGAGGTCCCTTCCAACCCCATATCATTCTGTGATTCTTCTGGCAATTACTGACTCCTCCAGGGTAAACACATTGCAGCTAGAAAACATGACAGAAAATCTTGGTAACACTGGAAGAAAGAAAATAGGGGAGGAAGCATAGTTGAGTTCCACAGTGTCTGATGATCCACCTACTATGGCAATTGAAAGAACAGGATTAAACAGACCTACCTCAAAGATTTTCCTAATAGCTACGAGGAATTGGCCTCCTCATCCCACAGAGATACATGTCTGTTGGGGAACAGCAGACGTACTGACCAGTGAGAACAGGAGCAGTATGGAACATGCACGTCAGGGAAGAATATTAGGTGTTCAACCAGTTCTTGGACCTCGCCCCTGATTCTGGTAGGAAAAACTTTCAAAAGGCCATTTGTTAGTAGCACTGTATTTTGTGTGCATCACAGAAATTGAATGCTCACTGTGAAGGATTTTCACACTTCAAGTAGATTATATGTTACCTTGGATGCCGTGGCAATTGCCATCTGATTTGCCAAGCCCTCTGCCAGTGGCTCCTGAAGGCAGGTGAAACATCAACAATATCCAGCTCAGTATTAATAGGAAGGAGGAAAGGAATAATTTAGCCTAATTACAGAAACTCTATGATTACTTTATCCATAGAGGAGATTACTTTATCCAAGGATCCAACTTGGTAAAGTTGGAAAGAAAAGATGACAGGGGAACACTGTCAGAAAGGGAAAACTCATCCACAAAGTAGATTTTTCATTATAGCACAGCAATAGAGTGGAAAAGGTTGACAGTTAGTTTGCTGATATCTATGCCTGATGCACAAAAAAGAAAAAAGTGAGTTTTTATGCAACCACCTTACAGTGCAAAGGGGTCATAAAGGTAGGTTTCAGAGTCCTGTTTTTCTGTGACTAGACAGCACATCTCACCCAGGAATGTGATCTACAGTAGTACACTGTAAAGTGGTACTCCCTTTCTGCATGAGTCAGAATTTGCTTTACCTAAATTATTGTGGCTCTTAGTGAGCCAAAGCTCAGTCAGGTGAAAGGAACTGATAGCTGCAAATGCTTTACCTAAATGACTATAACTCTTAACAAGCAAAGACCCTGCCAGGTGAAAGGAACAGATAGAGGCAATACCAATATAACTTTCCTAAAAGTCTTTTATTTTTACTCTATAAAATAGTTTTTCTAAAATGTGCAAGATAAACAAAAATCCTGGATTGCTTGCTGTAGTAGAAGGGTTTATTTCATATGTTTAAGACAAGCAGAATAATTCATTCATAGGTTTACTTTTTGTGAATCAGCCAGCTCTTCTGTGCTTGAGCCAATAAAAATGTTACTCACATCTCCAAGAAAAGCAGCAAATGTAATATGAAGAACAACCCAAGACAAGTACCTACTAAAAGTAGGTTGCTTAGTCTCTTGGAAGTTGTATTCAACAGTGATTTGAATGTCAAGTTAATAAAGATATAGAAATTCATATCTGCATTTTAACTGACAACCTCAGCATTTTTCCACATTTAAACCACAATGGATTATGCTTGTATGTTTTCTGGTAGATGTAGGTGTAGTCCCAAGGAAAATTTCTGGGACACATATTATGAGAAAGCCCTTACTGGTTAGTTTATGAATCAGATATATGTTTCATATTTTGTAATCACAAAGTATGCCACAGCATTTGGAAGTCATCTGCCAACACAAAGCTATGACAGAATAAATTGAATCCCTTTTACTGTTATTTTTTCTTCCAGCTGCACCAACTCCAAATAGCCATGAAGGAAAGATCCCCATTAGTTGCTAAGTCAGTGTGGCTTTAGAAAGCAATTCCCTAAACCTTCCATGGTTTCTTTCCAGCTGCCTCACTTTACAAGAGGTTGATGAAAGATGTATTACACTATCACTAGCCCTGGTTCCAACTCTTGTAGTTACAGAATCAGCAGATGGAAAAGCTTCTGGAGGGGAGATCAGCACCCTGAGAAGCCCTAGAACAATTACTTGTCAAAGGAACGTACTGGCACGTTAAGGCTATATTCAAGGTCTGCCCCACCTTTTTATGAATATTAACTGCATTCTAGGTTTTCCCACTAACATCTCTTATTTTTTCTTTAAGATATTGCATATGACAGCTTCAGCTACCATTTTGAAGGTCGCCTCTTTCCCCTCTAACAACTGTTCAGTTTGTAAAAAAGATGTTAGAAACAGATACAATTGGATCCAAACATCATAAATTCAACTTGGGATCTTCCAAAGTCCCTTAAAATATGACTATATTTTTTGCAGCTAATGGTTTCAGAAGTTTTGAAATATGGCTTCAGCTGTTGCCCAGAGCATCATCTCACTCCCTTTTTCCTGCATTAAAATATATGAAATATATGAACTATGTTGCAGGAACATGAAGCACCTTAGCTTTCTGCTGCAAGAAACTGCACTCTTCTGCTGAGTAAGCATGAACCCTAGATTATATCTCCACTGTGCAACTGTTTGAAAAACTGTATTTCCCTCTTGTGGATTTGAAATGTGTTTTGTTCCATCAGAATGGGGAGGCAAGTTCCTTCCCTCTCCCGTTTTCATAATGTATCTAATATATCAAAGCTGAAACAAAATATTTCAGTGAAGTAAAAATGAAATGTCTCACTGATAACTTGTAGAAAATGTTGACAAAATTGGTATTTTCCTGAGAAATGTTTGTATGTTATCACATCAGTATTTTGTATGGAAAAATTGTTCATTTGGACCACATCAGTCCATTCATCAAAATTATTTTGGTAACTATTTTAATTTATTGAAGCATCTCATAATGAAAGCCTGTGCTACAAAGGGTATTATATTGTGATTCAGGGTACCTGATTTTATCTCCTGTCAGCAGTGTAGGTCTTGATGTTTCTACATGCGAGTGCTCTTTATCTGGGCATCTTTCATTTCTCCCTTTGTATCCATAAGTACAAAATGAGTAAAGAGATACTATGAACATTGTCCTACTTGTAATTATGGGCCAGAAACATAAAACAGGTAAATCATTCGTACTTGTGAATCCTACAAGAAAATGTAAAGTTTTCTGTTGTGTCTATATTATTCTCATCCCTAGACATCTGCAGGGCCTTTGACAGTCCCTCACAACATTCTTGCAGCTACATTGTGGAGATATGGATTTGACATATAGACTGTAGACAGATAAATAAACTGAATGACCATATCCAAAGTGTTATGGTCAACGTCTCAACGTTGAAGTGAAAACCACAGACAAGTTGTGTCCCTCAAGGGTCCCTACTGGGGACCAGTACTATTTAATATCTTAATTATACAGACAGTGGGATCAAGTGCACCCTTAGAAAGTTTGCAGACAATAACAAGTTGACTGCCGCAGTTAATTTACTTGAGAGATGGGATGCTATCGAGAGGGACCTCAATAGGCTCAAGGATTGGGCCCATGTGAACCTCAACGTTCAACAAAGCCAAGTGCAAGGTCCTGCACAAGAGTCAGGACAAAGGAAAGACATCCTATGCAAAGTGTCCATTTGAGTTGTCCTCGTTTTAACTGTATTACCCTAATCTGCTTCTTGCTATCTTCCAGTGATGATGGCTCTTGAAGCCTCATGCATCCATTTGCTGTTATTTCAGAACAAACACAGAGTTAACCTGTTATTACTACTCCTATGTTTCTTGTTAAAAATAACAATAATTAGGAATAAATTCTGAACAGACTGGAGAAGTTTGGAAAGAAATATTTATATTCAAATATATAAATAAGGTAGAGGTGAAAATCTGAGAGTAACTGGAAGTAAATATACCAAACTAACAGAATTTTAATGCAGCTAGGTATATGTGGCAAGAAAGAGAAAGAAATTAAATGTGACACCTATATATATTTTGGTGGTACCCTGAAAGAAGGGATGGTCATTCTGCATACAATAAACATGAATATAGTATACATACACTTTAACCAGAGAGAGGGAGAAATAATTCATCTGAAGTAAAAGAGGCAATGAATATAACTGGACGTTGTAGATACAAAGATCCTTTACAAAAAAAAAAAAAAAGAAAAAACAACAACAAAAACCCAACACACTTTCAGGGACTTCCCTTGGCAATGCTTGTAAATCGTTTCATTTACGCTTACACAAGAATACAACATATAGTTAAAGTTCAGTTTTAGCTAACCATACTACTTCTGAAAGTCACTGGCCTCTAAGATATTTCTACTATTAATTTTTCCACTCTTTATTTCCCTTTCTATCTCTACCTTTTTTATTTTATTTCAATCAGCTAGACAAGAAGTGGTGCAATGCTGACTTGGTTTCTGAAAAAGGAGATCCCATACATTTTTTGTCTAAATGACTCTTACTGAAGAATGTTAAGCAAAAAAGCTGTTGCAGAAAATGAAATACTGGGTATTGATTATGACATTCACAAAAAAATGTTGATATATCGTATGGAAAAAGGGAGTATAAATTAACATCTGCCTGTCAAGAAGATGACATATCTGTTATAAAATACCTGCATGGTCTTTTCTTTTAGGCTCAGCAACCTGCTCAAATGTCATTCAATTAAAAAGAAAAAAAAAGAACCGACAAATGACAAGCTTTTTTCATGTACCAAATCACACACTATAAAATTTGTCAGCAAGGAGTGTTCAGCCACAAAGATAAGGGAAGACAGAGGATTAAAGAAGTCATGTGGTTTGCTTGCATGAAGTGTTACTCTACATACCAGATTTGGGCTCAGGAAGAAGTTGAGCATGGTCAACCTGAAGATCCCATCCCCAACATCTTGGGCTTTCAGGTGGCAGAGTGGTCATGGGTGGCAGATGCTGTGACAACTGTTGGCTAAGTGCTCTTTTTGTGACTAAATCATCATGACTAACCTACGGATAACTCCTCAAATTAGGTAAAGCAGGTACAGATGAAGAAGAACAGAGGGAGGTAGCATTTGGTCAACTTAGAAAAGCTAGATAAACTGTTTCTTCTGTTACCAAGGAAGGGAGGTAGGAAAATATATCATTAGTCTTCTCATTCCCTAGCAGCAACTGATGGAACAATTTCACCTCCCTTCCAGCTCTCAACAGCTGGACAAATTTAATGGTGTAGGCTGTGAAAAAGCCAACAGGATTGCCAAATTTTGTCTCCAGCAATCACAGAAAAACAGAAATACAAGCACAATATTTTAATTTCACAGCCCAAGTTCACTGAAGGCCACAAATACTTGCCACCAGCCTAGGAGAAATTCACAAGCAGAATCCTCAATTCTAATGTGCTGCAACAGGTGAGCAGAAGATATTAAGACAAATGCCACCCTCTGAGTCCTGATAATAGGAATTTATTGAGTGAAACTCTGAGGCAGTTGTAGGAAGTGATTCACATCCTGTGCACCAGAGGAAAGCACTCCCAATGCTTTTTAGTTAAAAATGAGGGCTTAATAACATTCTTTCTATTTTCCCTTGACCGAAGTAGACTATCAGCTAAATTTGGAACACATGGATTATTTTATCTGGTAAGTATTGAATGGATAATGCCTAGCATAGTTTTCCATTTTAATTCTTGTCAGATGTGTAAAGGGATGCTCAGATTCCCAGGTTGTGCAGGCTCATGAGAATCCACTGAACACTCGAGTCAGTCAAACTTAGTACTTTGAGCAACTCCAGGCTTCATCTTCTGACACCACAACTCACAAAGTTCCCTCTAGAACGCATCTAAGGAAAAAAATGCCTTGTAAGAGCTGACACGGACAGATGCAGAGGGGCTAGTTGTTGTTTCTGGACATATGTTTGATTATTGCTTTGGCCGTGAAACTTATAAACATCAATTACCACTCAAGAGAGATGTCTCTTCTAATCAAATCATCTCTTAAGCAGCCTGGGCCCTCTCCAGTCACATTTTTTCTTTTGTGGGATGACTAAGCTGTTCTTCCAAGTTTTCCAGCTTACCTTTAAACTGAAAACAGGTACTTACACAGCACAAGCAGATCTAGCCAAAAGAAAGCTTTCATTCTTCACCAAGTCCTAAAATATATTCTGAGTTAGTCAGAATACAAGTGCTAAGCAAAAAGAGTTCCGGGACAGCTTTGAATTCTGGTTGAATCACTGCTGATCTGGTGATTAAACTCTCCCTTAGTGAAAAAAAGAAGCAAGGGTGCCCACTTTACGGCTTTTCTTGAAAAATTTTCTCTGTTTACATATACAATCACATTCTTTAGGTTGCAAATAAATGTATAAAAATGCCTCAAGAAGCTTACTTTCCATCTCAATAAGAGAATTGCTTCCTCCAACAGAAACTAATTCATGAAACTAGATGGACACCATTATCTCAAAATATTTTAACCAGTTTTCTTTGCAGTAAAAGGCCTTAGGGAACTTCATTAGGACACTGCAGAGAGTGGGATATACGCATAGATATGCACATTTGAGCTAATCACTCTAGGGTCTCTTTACTGCCAGTTGAGAAAAATAGTTACTTCTGGGCCATAATTCATCTGTCACTGAGCTGGTGGCTGAAATAGACTGGATTAATGGTGTCCTAAAAGTGCCTGTAGCTCTTCATTGACTCTAAAGGGAGCCTAAGGTGACTAATTCCGAGGTAAATTTCTACACTGCAGATAATGTCAGATGAGCTGGAGCACACACTACATGTAGAAGGAAAGATAAGTTTAAAACTAATATTCTCTTCCTTTCTTTTCAAAGCCATGCTCTGAAGCTGAGCATCATTTTTGCAATGAAATAAAGATGTCCAAGGTGGGACATGGATGTTGCTGTATTGTTTGCAGCAGAAGGCAGAGTTTCACAGTTGTTACAATCCCTTGATAGTTTGACCATGTGCCATGCCTCCTGTTGCTCAGTCCTGCTGCTGCAGCACTCATGAATTGTGTCCCCAGGTAGGAGCCAGCACAGCTACATCCCTCTGCCGTGTTGCCACTGGTAGCAAATGATGTTTGTCCGCTTGGGACACTATTGCCTTTTTTCTTATGAGGACTGTATCCAATATCAGAAGTTTAGGATCAAAAGTTTGCTAAGAACCTCTGGGTGTTTTTCATCTAAGGCTAGTCATTTCAGTGGGCTGCAAGAAGGTTTGAAGCTTAATCCTCACTTATTGTTATTCTTCTAAATAGAAGAGGTGCACATAAACTTGTTTTGTTATAAAATTGCAGACTGAGCAAAGGAATGAAGAAAGATAGACAGTGTACAGAAAAAATATCAGGAAATTATTATGATTCCCTGTAAATTTGCTTTTCTTTCCCTTTAATTAACATTCCCTTGCAAAGGAAACTTAAGGTTTAAAATGATTGTTAATAGCATATTTACAGGTCTAATACTTCCTGTTAGTTTTTTTATTCTAAATCAATTAGTAAGAGGAAGGAGCGCTGGCATTAAAAAGTTTTGCTTTGAAATGTTGTTATACTTAGCATGATGTTTTTCTGCAGTTGACTCAATAGTCTATTTTCAAAGGTTACTAAGATGTCATGAAACACCTTGACTAAATTTTGAATAAGACCTTCAGTACACAGTGTGGCAGCAATAATTAGAGCCAATTCATAACAACAAAAATGTAGGATATTATTTTCATAATATCAAGATGAAATATCTTCCGCTTTATATGGAAAGGAGGTTTTTCTGAAGGAGACAGAGTATCCCAAAGGCATTTCTTGCTACATTTTTCATATATTTCAAAGCAGAAGACATTCCAGCCTTTAAACTATTCTGCTTATATGAGCTGGAATTCATATTAAGGAATCTCTATATTATTCTAAAATATGACCTATCTAGGCATATTTTAGCAAGACCAGCTCAGTCACATATCAAAGAACTCTTCACAGTGAAGACATTCCTCCTGCACCTAAGGTCTTCGACTTGCCCCTACCCTTGTAGTTTGTGGGTTTGAATTTCTGGATGGAAAACCAATAATAAATCCAACAACAATAATAAAAAACAAACAAACAAAAAACCCCACAACAAAAAGATACTCCTGACATGGAAGGTGGGACTGGATATAGCCAATATTTCTCATTCTAAATGGAGAACTCCAACATACAAATGGTGAAGCAACATAAATTGGATTATTAATGAAAGCTGGAGAGGGACTTTTTGCAAGGGCATGTAGTGATAAGACAAGGGGTAATAGCTTCATATTGGAAGAGGTAGATTTAGATTAGATATTAAGGAAGAATTCTTTTTCTGTGAGGGTAGTGAGACACTGGAAGAGATTGCCCAAGTTGTTGAGGCCCCATCCCTGGAAGTGTTCAAGGCCAGGTTGGATGGGGCTTTGGGCAACCTGGTCTAGCAGAAAGTGTCCCTGCCGATGGCAGGGGAGTTGGAACAAGACAATCTTTAAGGTCTCTTCCAACTCCAAACCATTCTATGGTTAGAGGTCAAACAGACTGACCAAAGCATGCAGAGAGAAGAGGGGCAGCTGGACAGAAGGATTACATTAGGCATTCAAAAACCACTGACAGCCAGAAGGACTGTTCAGGCAAAGCTGCTTATGCTCCTGATAAAGACCCAAGTACCTCAAGTTTCAGGACAAAACTTTGCTGGATACCCATGGCTGTGCCATTAGACACATATTGTTAGTCAAACTGCACCAATTCCCTACCCAACGGTATTCAGAATGAAGATAACAGAATCAAAATTGAATTTATCCAGTAGAAAACAGACTTTCTCCTTACATGCCTTCAGAAAATCACCTAATTTTTTAACAAAAAAGAATCTGAAAATAATGGGTTTGAAGGAATAGTGGCACTCTGCCTGCTTTTAAGTAACTCATTGTTTACAAAACCAGTTTCTCACCACCCCTCAATTGCCTCTTGTAAGTTGTTGTCTTAATAAAAAGCAAATAAGTCCTGCAAGAATCTGGAGTCTGGGCAATTCAGTAACGTAGAAGAGAAATGGATATAATTCAAGGGAGCAAGGCAGATTTCAGATCATCTCGTGTTATTAAACAACACTGATGAAATTCCATTCAAACAGTATAGATAAAATTGTGTTCAGTGTTGATAAACCCAAAGGAACTTTAATAGGGACTAAACAGACCTGACCATCTGGACACAATGGTAACTTGATGTTACCTGTTAGCACTAAGGAAGAACTAAGCATAGTTCTCTGACAATACCATTTTTTGAATCTGTAGCATCAAAGAATAGAAGTTATCAAGACAGAAAGAAAGAGCAAAGAAAACATTAAATGCTGCTGCATATATTCATAACATATCTGTATCTTGATTCCTGTACAGAGTTCTGGTCACCTGTTTCAAAAGGATGAGATACAGCTACAAAAAGTACAGAGAAAAGTGAAAAAGTTGATCAAAGTTATGGCATGACATCTGCATGATGACAGATTAAATTACCTAGAATTGTTAAGGTGGTGAAAGAAAGGACAGCAGGTGGGAATATAGTGGAGGTATATATAATAATGAGTGGCATGTAGAAGAAATATTATTCATATCATCATAATGTCAGAACAAAGGGACATCAAATTAAGTTATCAAACTGCAGGCTGAAAGCTGAGCATACTTAAAACTAAAAAACCATCTGCTGCAGGAGGCTGTAGAGGCCAAAACTCCAAATGGATCGAAAAGTAATTAGATCTAGGGAGGAAAAGTTAGGGGGTATTAAATGGAAAAATACTATCCTTGGTTCAGAAATTCCCTACACCAAAAGCTGCAGCATGTGAGCAGGCAGAATTAGAGAACCTTTTACTCCATGTCTGCAGTCTGGCTCAGGCATCTGCTGCTAGTCATGGTTAGAAACCTCCCTGGAGCTAGGGAAGTCCATTATAGCTGATTTAGAATTCATATTAGCTGTGGAGAATTTCTCCCCATAGTTTTTCCATGGAAAGTTTAGAAATCCCAGTTTCTGTTTGCTTCTGTGAGTGTATTAAAAACCTGGGCTATGAGGCAGGATCAAAGGGCAAGAAGTTAACTTGCCTGTTCATCCAGTTTCATAAAGCTACATAGGAGGCAAAAATCACAAACATACTCCTTCCCTTAGTGTTTCAGGGCAGGTGTCACTGCACTCAGCATGTTGTTGTGATGCCTAATATTGCATTTTTACTCTTTCCATGATAGTGTAGTGCCATATTTTAGTTCCTAGGTCAGCCTCAAGAGATCTTCCCTCAGAACCAGCACCCAGTTTTTAGCATTGCTAGAGCTTACAACACCCAGAGCCGCTTGGCAAAGCCAGAACAGAACTTTTTCATTGTGACTCCCAAATACTCAGTTTCACTGGGTTACAGACAGGGGACCTGTGACAGAGCAGCGGACACAAGGCAAAACCCCAGGCTAAGCAACACTTTCTTTTGCAATAATATCCTTATGATCCACCTGAGCAGATCTGATCCTATCTTATCAAAATGTCCAGGACCAGAGAGGAGAAAAAAAATAGGAAAACTGCTGAGAGCAAAATAGTGGAAGCAAGAAAGTACAAAAGGGTTTGAAGAAACAGGAAAACAAGTCCAGCCATCAATGAACAAAAAGTGAAGAGCTCCGATTGCAGTGCAGCCTTGCTGTGAAAGGAGCCTTGAAATAAGCCATATTTCAAAAAACAAGAACTGGATTAAGATTTCTGTTCCAAGTCTGAGAGGTTACTCACTGTAAGCAGGAGCTGGCCATCTCTGCCAGTTCCACAAACTAAAAAGTAGGAAGGTGGAAAAGGGAGTTAAAAGTTGAGACCAGCAGTGATGTCTGCTGATGCTGCTCTCTTTGCCTGATTCAAAGCTACATACATACCTGACAGCTCTTACAGAAGCTGAGAAAACTAAGCTTTGTGGAAGTTCGTGGGTCAGAAAAAGAGCATGGTACAGGGCCATAATGCACAGAACCAAATCTTGCATGTAGCTTCACAGAGAAAAGGTTACCTCATTACCTCTGCAGAGCAGAGGCAGCAGTTATCCCATACCCTTTCCTATTTCAGGCTCCAGGAGTTCAAAAGCTTGTCTTTTCTAAACTTTATACTCCTATGTGTCCTGAAGACCTAATGCTATCATTAAGGGAATGGTTTAAGCAGATGGAGAGAGCTGCCAAAGAAAGCACTGGGACCTGTATTCACCACTTGCCATATTACCGTCTGTATACACCCTTGGGGACAGGGACAAGGATATTCAGACACAAGTCCAACAGCATTAAATCAGTTTGTTCCTCACATTCCCCTTGCACTGTGCTCCAAGCAGCAGCAATGGAAGCAGCCAGTTGTAACTCTGCCTTTCACAGCCATTGGTAAGCTTAGAGGAAATATTAGTCAGATTGCCTGCTCTGGGGCTCCAGAAACCTGGAGCAATCAGTTTATCCGTATGCTCAGTATTTTAACCATAATTTTTTTAATTCTGCCCTTATACTATAAAATACTACTGTCTTAATATTACAAGCACAGTTCTGGACTTCTCAAACAATTGCTTGCTACCAGAGCAGGAAGAACAGAGTGGAAACTCTGCTTTGGATTTGTAAGAAGGATACTAGTGCAATAAACTTGGCTGATAGAAATCATTGATCACTAGGGCTGTATGCAAACATTTGCTACTTCAGTCCGCTCAGTTCCTAATTCTGTTACTCAAAAGGCAGAGCTACACATTTGCCTGCACAGCAGGTCACAGAGAGGCTGTGCTGGGAGTGCATGACTACAGGTGTCATGTGTTACATGTACAAGTGTTATTGGCATGAAACAAGAATCCACACAGCCAGAATAGAGTTTTGGCCAATTTATACGTGCCTCAGGACTGTGTGGTGAAGAGAGGTGAGGGAAAAAACCAAACCCAAAACCCAAACACAAACCAAACTTGTAGAGAAACAAAGCAAAAGACCTTGTCAGATCCAGCTTGCATGTTCCCTCTAGCCAGGAAGCAGAGAAAAGATGGGTAGTTACCTCCCAGTTCTCTGCAAATATAAGTCCAGTAGATCTCAGTACAGATTTACCCATCACCTATCCAAAGACACCCAGCATGACAAATATTATTCACTTGAATGCTGAATGGCATTTAGGGACGAAGTTCTCTCGTGTTAGGAAAAAGACAACATGTAGTAGTGTGCAGTCTGATGAGATAGGTATTGGGAAAGGATATCCTACAAGAAAGGACTGGAAGGCAGTGCTCCACTGGTTTTCCTCCATAGGTGCACATATAATATCCTGGACACCAAATCTTCTACCTGAGGACTAAAGGAACATACAACTCATTTCTCCTTTATTCTTAGTTTCCTTACCTGAATTCTTCCTTAGTCCTTGATTGTCGTTGCTATCTGTGGTTCTTTGACTTTATCTCAACAATTTCTCTAGATCTGCTGTAGATTGCTTCCAAACCTAAATAAATTTTTATACAATCCTTGATTTATTTGTTCCAAAGTAATGTATTGTGACATCTTTCTGATCCATTAGGGATTTGATACAAAGTCTTTTTTATTTGCATATTATTTTGGTGCTTTTGAACACTAGTAGAATGTTAAAGAAAAAAATACATAAATTTTGATGCCAAGAAAGAGGCTTAGAGGTGGAGTTTTTGTATACCAGAAAGTGGCTACTGCAGATACTAATGAAGAGTTTCTTGAACAAAGATGATTTTAACCATGGAATATTCTGTATCTCTCCATTAAAAGAAGTGTTGCAATTAAAAATGGGTATTTGCTTTGTCATCACACTATCACATCTTAAATTGTTTATTTTTAACGGAAAGGATGCAATCATCATTACCAACAAAGGGGAGTCATCCCTGTTAACCTCAGGGATCCTTTCATCACTGCACATAAACACATTTCCTATTCATTGTAAGCACTGCTGTGGATTACATGAAACATTTTCATTCCTTCTAGGGAAAGGCACACTTGTGATTTAATGTATTTGCTCTTTACGTGAACCATTCTGCAGCTATGGCAGCACTGATGGCTGCCCTAAGCAAAGGCATGTGACACCTTGAGTCCCATTTTATGCTCCCAGATTATTAGGATCCAGAACAGTGCTGTTTCTACATCTACATGCAGGCCCCAGTTTGGTGAGTGAAAGTAATTTACAGGCTCTTGAATGTTGTGAATATTACCCACAGTCATTATAAAAGGCTCTTTTCTGTAACAATAAGTAAAATGAACAACATATGGGCTGGCTAGTTTATCATAAAAGTTGCTTCTGTAATAGTTACTTACAACTTACACTCGCTGCATGAATATAAGCAGTTTAAACAACATCCATGGTAGAAACATACAAGGTACAGTACCAGAAAAAAAAGAATTGGCTGGATTTCCCTGGTTATAGTACTCATCACTGGTCTAAGAATCTGACACTCTGAAGAGCACAGAAAAGCTTTTTGAAATATCATTGCAGTCTTATTCATAACTGTTAAAACTGGAGAGTTAAAAACATTTAACTAAACCAGGTTTCATCCTATTTCCCTCCCTCCCTTATGACAACTAAATGTGCTGCTCCTCCCACGTGAGTATCTGAGTGACTTTAAAGTTGCCCTGTTAGGCCATATTCAATAACAGCAGTTTAAAATACACCAAAGTCTCTGTATCTAGCATTTCCAAGTAGGTGGCTCTATGAGCCTTTCTGCTGTAAGCAGTGACTTACCCAGGGTGTCACACTTCAGAGGCTGTCAGATGCTCCTAGCGCATTCCACTACCTGGGCACAGGGACAGAGGAAAAAAGAAGATTTTTCTGCTCTTCTACCCCTGCTTCTCACAACTTGTCTCTGTAGCAGATTCCCCTCAGCTGCAGGTCGTCTGCCTTGAGCAGCTGGCCCAACCCTGCTCCAGCCAGCCTCAGGGACCTGGCACCACCCACACAGGTGCAGCCACTTTAGTGGCTGTAGAAAGGATTTTCCCCAATTTCTTTGTTGTAAACATAACACATATTTTGCATTTAGAGTTTCAACTTAGAAGGCACTGAGTTTATTTGATGAGCAAATTACAGTGCATGGGTCCATGCACCAAAGGCCAGACTGCTCTAGCACAGGCTTTTCAGCCAGCATGGATCATTGCTATTAGCACTATATACCAAATATCTCTACATTCAGAAGAATAAATTTTAACATGATGCGTTTTTTCTTTAGGCAGAATCCTCATCCTTGCCTAATCTCTGCACCTCCTCTCTGATGACACCTTTTCTGACATTCTTACAAAATTCTGGCATGAATCATGGAATCATAGGATTGTCTAGGTTGGAAGGGACTTTTAAGATCATCTAGTCCAACCATCTTCCAGTTAGCAGTGATGCTGCAATTACAAAAATAGACAGAGTGGCTTCACCACCATATGCTCTCAAGCACCATGTTCTCAATGTCATTCTGTTCCTGAAACCACTCCCAAACTAGAATTGAGCTGCAATGTAGAAATCCCCTGTTTTGGCAGACATTGGTTAAGCAGGTTTGTATTTCATTCCTTGATTGCATGTATAATTTGACATGCCAATTTCATCATTGCCTCCACCTGGATCCAAACCTGTGCTCTATTATACCCAGGACTAGCCTTTCTGTAATGCATAGGCTAGCTTTTTAAGCTTAGATGTCTGAAGTTTGTCCCAGATCTATATTTAGGGTCTCATAAAGCTCCTACTAACTTCAGGAAATAGCTTCAACCCTAAATTAGCTGAAGTCACCTTTTAGTTCCTATTTTTTTCTTGTAACAAAAATACGAAATTTATCAAAACTGTCAAAACTAATTCACAGTAAAACAGTAATTTACAGTGCTTGATTCTGCCTCCCTCCTGGATCAGCTGGCTTAGTTTGCACACTGTGAGCCTTGGACCCTGCCTTCTTGCTCCTTGCCTACCTGTATTTGTTACTACAGCTGCAGTCCCTTTCTCAGTATAGGTAACCAGTGCAAGAGTGCCTTACTCAGCGACAGATCTTCACTAAATCCTGTGAAAATCTTCTTACAAATTACTTCTTAAGAGCATTTTGTAACTAAACCCTCACAGGATATAGCATTTGCTGCAGCCCAGAAATTGAAAATCATGCAGAATATTATGTCTGCTTTTTAAATGTCAGCGTGTTGAAAGGAGTTTGTTAACTCTAACAGTACTTTATGCCTCTACATAGAGTTTTGATGCTAAAAGTTGTTTTCTTAGAAAAAAACCTAAGTAACATTATGTATTTATTCTAGCTTGCTTCAAACAATACTCTTCACAGATGATAAAAACTTTGAAGACAACTAATTCACCTCAAATATTTACTAAGAGCAGTTATGTCTCTGATGACTCACTAAAGCATGGTAGAAAAAAAATTTTTATCTTCCTGGGAGAAACTGCTGTGGCTACCCTAAGCCACAATTTTTTATTCTTCAGCTTAAAAATATTTGTACTTTTCCCTTTTAAAAAATCCAAACAGCTTAGTTTGGAGGAAGAATGTACCAAGGACTATCTCAAAACAGGCTGTCCTTCACTCTATAGGAAAATGCATTCTACTCAGCAGAGATGGGCCAACTCTTTCCACTTACAAAGATGTCATCTACTTATTATTTCTCCATAAAATTATGTTTTGACTTCAGTTCCCAAAGAATTAAAAGGATTTGCAACTACCATTTATAAGTAAGTCAAACCCACTGAAGCATCAAATCATATCAGACTCATAAAAGTAGTAGACTTTTGTAAGATCAAAAGCTATGCAAATGCTGCTTTGCATCTCAGGTATATCACATCAGGAGGACCACAAGAGTACAGTCTTCAAATTATAATAAAAAAGGTTAAGTGTATGTACCATTTTCTGTTCTTATTATAATCATGCATATTCATTAAAAAATTCTTCTTTTTTCAGCTGTCTACATCAGCAGTACAAGAAATCAGAACTACTTTGCCTAACAACAACTGTTAAAGATAGCTACGAAGATGCTGGACTGATTTAACCTTTTCAATATCCCGTAATTTTGACTAACTGGCATCCTGCCCCTACCTCGAAACCCAGAAGTTGAAGCCACAAGTGTCAGGAAATCAATTGAGCTGCGGAAGAGCTTTGAAAAGGTCACTGCAGTACATTCAGCTACTGCCTTTCACAGCTTGCATGGGGGCTTAAAACCACCTTCTTGTGCCAAAGACAGCAAGCACAAATCCAGAAGAATGGGTATGCCTACACTGTGGTTTGGGGGGAAGACAAAAACTTATTCTGCCCACACTCCAAAGTGGTTGGGTAGGAGCCAGCTATGATCTGGAAGTTGTATAGATATATTTGCATAGCAGTATGCCCTTGTGTTTGAACCAACATGTTCCTCTGAGGCACATATGCAACACGCAGAAGTGAAACATTTCACTGCATTCTCCATCTAGCAGAAATATGTCTCAAGCAGTACAACCTTAGGAAATGTCATCCCCACAAAATGCCTTGAAAAAGAGAGGGTGGAAGTATAATCAGAATCTTTTCTGTCACCCTCCTCTCCTTCACAGAGAGGTTTTCAGATACTTCATTAATAATACAGAGTCTTCAGCAAGGCATCAGATAAATCCAGCCAGCACTGGACCAGTTCATAGAATATCAAAACTTTTCTTCTGTTTGATTTTGCATCTCAGAACAGGAGAGTATTTCAAAGCAGGGAATATACATTTGAACTCTGACTTCACGTAGCAGGCAAGTATGGGGAACAGAGAGAAAGAGAGTCTGGGAGGAAAAGCTTTGCAACATTTCCAGAAAATTACAATTCCAGTTAGGATATTTGCAAGATTAATGTTGCATTTCCCAAACATTAATATCAGAAAGCACATTCAAGTGCACTCTTTTTACAGTATGCCAGATTTCAGTGGGTTTTCACAGGTTTAACCAAGGTAAAGAATGATCACTTTCTTCCAAGCTTTATATTTACATCAGAGTAGAGATAAACTCTCTAGTCTTGTACACAGGCTAGTTAGAAGACAGGACATGTGGGACAGGGAATCACAAACCCACAGCTGGAATTTTAAACAGAAGGTTGCATCTTATTATATTTTAGCTTTGATATACAGCCTTCTCCATCTCAAAGTACCTGGCATTCCTTGAGCCAACTGCAGCATTAAAGCAGCCTCACACCAAGCAGCAACTTCTGAGATTGGCCTTTTCATTCTCCTTTGTCAGATTCTGTTTGCCTCTGACTCTTCTCATCTTCTTCCTGCAGGGAGAAATGCGGTGCACATGAAGGCAGGTGGAGCCGAGCCTGTAAGATCTCTTCTCCATCCAAGTTAATAGAATCAGTGGTTATTTCAAAGATTTCATTTTCACCCGTGGGAGCTGTTTCCTTTGAACTTCTCACTTGCTCTGGACAAGTTTAAACAAAAAGCAAACTCCACTTTAAGTGTGAAGGCTTTAAATTTTTATTTGTGCTTTTTAATAACTAACACTGTTATTCTGTGAGAGCAAGAAGAAAAATCCACTAAATACCTAATTCTGAAAGGAAAAAAAAGTCCTTCTGAGTTCCAAATTCTAGTGATAACGTATGATGAAATAGCGTCATCAGAAATTCTTGAAAATGCAGTTCAAACACCATTTGGGGGCAGGAAGGGTAAACGCAGGCAGAGAAGATTTCTTACTGCATAGACTGATTTCATTCACACACAATCAATTCTCCATCTTTCCTACCTTATACCTTAGCCAAAGGCAGCAGATAGAGCCAGTGAAATCTCTTATTTATCACCAGACCAGAAGCAGGATTGATATTGATTGCTATCAGGTATTCTGAGGAAGTAGGGAGAAGAGGAGATACCCCAAGCAGCACAGGCTGCCTCCCCACTTAGGTCCACTGACCTCAAATACTCTCAGCAAACTTACCTATTTATTGAGACAAGGGCTATGTTGTCCTAAGGTTTGTTATAGTGGTAGCATAAACCGTAATTTCTGGAGGCAAAAGAGTGCCAGCAAATTCCATGCAAGTGTATTCAGCGGTGTTACAACTTCCTGAACAAAACCCTCCAATTTGCATTGAATTGCTAAGCTTCCTAAAATCGTAGGAGAGAAATTGTATTGCATATCATGCTGGTGATGGTGATTGACTGAAATCAGTCCTGCAACACATTTAAGCCAAATTAATGAAGAAAGACAATCGGACTAGACTTGGATACCCTACCATTTCCAGGTCTAAGATAGCGCCAGATTTCATATTCCACTGGCCAAACCATGACTATAGAAGTTGAGGAAGACAAAGAGGTAGCTTCAACACTTCAGCAAATATAGCAACGTAACATAATAGGTAAAAGAAAAAAGACAGGCAGCAACATAACTGCTACACAGTCAATCTGATTTCTGGTTTGAAATCTGGAGTAAGTTCAGGTCCAGCACCCCTGAGTAAAATTTTCTCTAATGTTGATAGCAATCAAGGGCATCTTTTACATAAATTCAATACTGGTTTGCCTTATAGCATAAAGTTAAATAACATTATAAAGCAAACAGATGTGGAGAATTGGTGTACTCACCACAAGACCTTGCCCTCAACAGAAGTGAGTTGATGATTTTTTTAATTTTTTTTAAGTGATTCAAGCACATCATCACATTTATTTCAAAGATCCTGCATGCCCTATTTGCTATTCTGTTTCTGGAGCTGTCTTTCTTAATGATAATAGGTACTTTGCCCTTGCAGATTCTGTGCACCCTAAGATATAAGTTAATAACAAAGTACCAAGCACCTCTTCTACTACTCTGCCTTTTTCTTTGCTTTTCATCCTCTGTAGTTTCCAACATTGTGACACAGCTTAAGGTATTGAGGAATACAGTGCTCCCTATGGCACACGAAATTTTGCGAAATATGACACGAAACTTCTCCAGGGTGCTGTACTGCACATTATCTGCACACTTGAGCAAGGAAGTCCATCAAGATGCTTATTCGGATAAGAAAAGTTCTGCATTAAGAGACCCCTTTCATTTCCATCCTGTGCTCTGCTTTCACTGTTTAACTTCATGTAACTTATCTAATCATTACTTCTTTTGCATACATGGGGTATATGTATTTTCTTCCTTTTCTTTTCATAAGACTTTCCACTGAAGCAAGAACTCCTGAACATTCATAATTAAACATTATTTTACTTTTAAATCAGATATTAATGGTATATATGATTCAAGCTCTGCAAATTACATATTCCAGGGGGAGGGACTTCTGTTAAAAGGCACAATAAAGTGAATATCTGGATAGAAGAAGATCTGTCTAATAGATGGAACAAGAAATGGATAGACAGCCTGAGGAGCTTTTCAGGTAGAGATGAAAGTCACAAGTGTGTGTGAATTAAAAGGAACAGATCCATTTATCTCTGTCTCTTTACACCTGGGCTGAATGCTAAGAACCATCTGTCAAAAATGCATGTGAGGCAATAAAGAGTGTTTTGTTTATCTGTGAATAAATTAAGAGCCTCAGACAGGATTTCAGCAGACGCACAGTAAGTTAAGTTGATTCTCACACAATGCACTCTGGCAGTTGTCCTTTCTGAGGAACCCCAAGAGGGCTTTTGATGGATTTGCTCAGAGGTGTGTGTGGGGGAAATATCCAAGACATTTCACAGTGAGCTCTTTCAGTATTATCTTTCTGATTGTCACTGCTCTCCTTTCAGAGCAGACAGATGTTATGTTTCTTAAGTGAGAAAAAGTTAACTGGAGCTACTAGAAACTTCTCAGGACTGTCCCACTAAGGATGAGTGATTCTGGTAAGCAAAGAAGCTGCCAGATTTGAAGCATCTGAACATCACTGTGGCCTTCATTGCTGATGGGAAGAATGTTTCTACATATAAAGCCAAGGGATCTATTACTGGAAGGATCCAAACATGCTCACATGTGTGGGAATCCGTTAACAGATCAGTCAGGCCTCCAAAGAGGATAAATTAAATACCATTACTGATGATTAGAAACAGATGAACTATAAATTAGTTGTTACCTGTGCTGTAAATGATTCATGAATTTGGGCAAGTTATTTAACTTTCCTCTTTCTGTTGGAGCAAGTAGGAAAATTAGTTTCTAGGTTGTCTAGAATATATCGTACTAGTCTATTATATTTATCCGGTATATTCCCTAGTTTATATGCTAGGGATTTCTTCAATCTGAGTTACCCAAAACAGCAATGAACTTTAAAACAATCCTGAAATCTATAAATAAGCAATTCCTCTGTATCAAAATAAAAGTTTCCAAACCTGCAGAATGGTCCCAGGACCAATAAAAGACCAACAAACTTTGTAATAAAAGAGACTTGGGTGGGAAGAGAGAGGGAAATTGCCCAGAAAAACTGGAAAGGAATAAATGCCTTATAAAACATTTGCTGTTCACCCTCGTGGAAGCATGACCTTATAATTACAGTACTCTGAGAAGTATTGAGAATGTGAGAAGGTCTCAAATGAGCCAAGTTCAGTTCCCACCTCTTCCACAGACTTCTGGCACAGCCTTGGCTGATTAACCAAATCCCTTTGTACCACTGAATAGGCAGGCATAATAGTAGCCCTCCCCACTGCCTAGTCATGTCTAGTTAGACTGTTAAAATGAATTGTTTCTTATAAAGTACAAGTTGTTCCTTCTTATGCTTTTCTGCAGAGCACTTAGCACAGTTGGAGTAAAGGCTTTAAGTTCCATAAGTAAAAAACAAGGCGAGGAGGGAATTTATTTCTTCTCGTTATTATTCAAGTCTCTTTCTGGAATGAGTATAGGAGTTTTTCTTCTAAGGACAGATTTTGCAGAATGACACCAAATTCTCAGAATGACCAACCTTGCCATCTCAGCAATGCAAATGAAAAGCAGGGGATTTGCACATGAAGTGGCAGGAGCAGTACATTGCTGGACCCTCCGTGGAGAAGTGGCAAGGACTGAGAGTGTCCTGGCATCCTTGATCTGTTATCTGCTGTGCAATTTTGAGTATTTTTAGCAATCCCCTTGAGGGGAGGCAGAGGATAAATTGTTGTCTGGCAGGTTACGGTAGGGATTTCAGTATACAGCATTAACATAAGCTAAAAAGAAAGAGTATAAGGTTCCCTGCCTCATAATGTTCAGTGATGAAATTTTCCCAGTGTGAGCTGCAAGTAGAATAAATCTGACCCTGCCAACACTACCTTAAACGTTTCTTTCAGACTGACTTAATTAGGCTGACCCTGCCTGTGGGTCTTGTCCCACAAATTAGTAGTAGACTCTATTTGTATGACCCACACACAAATCTGGTAGTGTAGTTTGAGCTGTCATTCTGCTTTTCCTGTTTACAAAATATGTGCCTTTTGTAGCCTCTGGGTACACGTAATGGCTTCTCCTCTGTTCTCTTCTCAGCAGAAAAATACCAAGAGCATAAAATTGTGTGTATGTACCTGTTTATGTGTCTTGACAGTATTAACTCATGCAATGTGGAAGAACACCTGGTACTAGAGGAAGTACTTGGTGGTGTTCTGCTGCCTATGGTCAATCAATACAGATCATGATATCGGTAGTCTACAACAGGCACATTTTTCTTTGGTCCTGTATGTGTTGTAACCACAGATAAATTGCCAATTTGTTACTTATTGCTTTCCTAATCATGCCATTTGCCCTCTTACCACAAGATTCAACTCCATGGAATTCACTTGAGTATTCCAAGTCTAAGCAACTTCATCTAAGGAGCCTTAAAAAGGCTGACCTGCAAAAGAAAATGTTCAATTTCTGAATTTGAAATGCAAATTTAACCCTATTGATTCCCCTCTGCATTGAGTGCTTGCCATGGATTACATGGAATTATGTCAGCCTGGGGACCAGGATAGAGAAATTCTGTTCTGCAGTAGACACCAATAGTCTCACCACACATCACGTTTCAAAATCCACAGCTGTCTCCATCTGTCAGGGTAGATGGACAGTTTACAAAGCTGAGCACAGGAGATTCCACACTCCTATCTCTGGAGTGAGTGCTGGGTCTTAAAGTGATTAACTATACACAAGAATACTGCGTGTTATACTTTGCAAAGAAGCTTCATTATTTTTCCATTTATTTTTTTCTCTACTACTGAATGTCTTTCATTTGGTTTAATGGCAGGGATAAGACCCCTGGTCAGAGAAGAGCATACAAACTTAGGAAGGGGTGATAATGTAGCTGTAGGTCACTTTCACATATATGCCTTTTCAGCCCCCAGCCTCCTGGACTGGTACAGGAGATAGAGGTCCTTGGTGATGTATAGAAAAACCCATATAAATTGCAACAGCCAGACTCTGGCTTTAGAGTTATGAAGTTCCCTCACAATAATATATACTGCATCAGAGCTCCTAATGTATTCTAGCTTCTTTGTCAACAAACAACTTAGCTGCAGTGTTCAAGATTTGTTCAGCTTTCAAATGTCATTCTGGCCACAGTGGTTGTCATTAGGAGCCTGAAGCAGGGCATTTGTATGTGGACAAGGTGTCATCAAGCTTTCACTAGAGGTAAGTCATTATATAATCAATAGAGGTAAACGCATGCCCTGCACCAAAGGGATTTTGAAGCAATAAGACAGTTTCAAAGGAGATCCTGGCCCATAGTAGGTAAAATTAAGTAAGTGAAAGATTACAGAAGACAGAATAAATTGTCCAAGCTGTCTCTTTTTAAACTTTCCAAATATTTCTAAAGTGTCTTTTTCAACATCATGCAAATACATGAGCGGTATACACGGCACGGTCTAGCACTCTATTTTGGTGTGACTTCATTCATGGCTGTTCCAAATGCAAATAATGTGTGGATAAAATATTTGTAGCAGACCATGGTCTCTCCCTTGTTCTACATATGTTCATACCTGCCTCAATAAAAACATCCCAAGCCTTTCTCATCTGAGGAAAATAATCCCCCCCAAGGGATCTAATACTATAGGAGATTAAATGTTCACATAGACATCAGTAGCCCAGAGGGAATATGAAAAGAGTAATTTTGAATTTCAGAAGAAACATACTTTTTAAGGAGATATACCCAAGAATAAACTTGTTTACTGTGAAGTTACTTTAGAATTTGGTTGTAGATATCTCTAAGGAAAAATGCTAGAACAGACTCATTCTGACATAGATCTGGTAGTCCAAATATCCATTATATTCCTAAATTGTTAATCAAATTCTTCACTTCAAAATCTCAGATTCCTTCAAACCCAATCTTTTTAGGCAATAAGTGCTACTTTAAGAATTATTTCAAGTAATTCAAATAAATAAAAAGGTTTTCATCAAGTGGTGTGGCAAGCTGAATCTGCTGTTGAGTTTGCAACAGTTGGTGAGGCAGCTAAATCTTGAATTAGCTCTGCCTTCTTCCCTTTACTGTACCCATTACAGTGTCTCAATTCAGCTGCATTTTGGCTTTTCTCACTTATTTGAAGATCTTGTGGATTTAATAAGAATTAAACACCTGAAATATTCTTCTATAAAATGTTTCAAAAACGTTATAGGAAGGCTTTTTATTTTTGACAAAGTTTACTTTCTTAATTTCCTTAGAAGCCCATAGGTTCAATCTCAGTTATGCTCTACAAGACTTAGTCATAAACACGCTCTTGTCAGAATGCTTCCTCATTTATCCCCTTGAGTAAGCCTGATGCAGGTTCCAGTTAGACTGATAGATTTTGTGAGATCCCACCTGGAGTACTGTGTCCAGCTCTGGAGCCCCCAACATAAGAAAGACATGGACCTGTTGGACAGAGTCCAGAGGAAGACCACGAATATGATCAGAGAGCTGGAGAATCTCTCCTATGAAGACAGGTTGAAAGAGCTGGGATTGTTCAGCTAGAGAAGAGAAGGCTCTGGGGAGACCTTATAGCAGCCTTCCAGTACCTAAAGGGGG
>JAOXJM010000023.1:68033323-68058281 GCA_026413425.1 Tringa solitaria
GAAAAAGAGGTCTGCTGCAAATTGATTTTATGCAGGGTAGTTAAGAGGAATGGTACAAAATGTCACCATTGGTAACACCAGCAGATGCCAGGATTCATCTTTCATAGCTCAAGATGTCAAGAAATTAGATCTCTGAACCTAAACTAATCACCTTTGGCTTCTGTTATAATCAATGGGGGGAAAATTGCCCCCAGGCATTGCCCAAGCATAATTCATCTGAACTGTCTTAGATATCTGTCTCAGGCAGTTACATCTTGCAGCAACAGAAAATGTCGGAATGTTTCACTATAATTAATTTGTCAGTTCCTAAGTAATATTTTCCATTTTCATCATAATCTGCTATAATTTCATTTTTCTTTAAAGAAATGTTTACTTGACTTTTATGGGTTTAAAAGCTCGTGACAAGGAAAGAATCAGGGAAAGCTTGCCTCCAAGAGCTGTCATAGTGCCTCCCCCTCTCTTAAAATACTTATTGCAAAAGTAACACAGTACCAGTAACAATAATACTAAAAAATGAAAATAATACCACAGTGACCACTAGAAAATTCATAAAAATAATAAATTTGAGGAGACAGAAGTTGGAAATATGCTTGACTCAACTGCAAAATATTTATTATTATTATTAAATTAAACTGGCAGTTGAAAGAAATAAAATAATTTTCCTCAAAATAAGGTAGTTAGCCTTCCTGCCTCAGTTTCCCTAGCCATATATTGATTTTTTATTAAATACTGTTAAGATTAAGAATGTTCCTCATATGATCAGTATCAAAAGTATTATAAAACCTATAACAGAATGTTTTCCCACCAAGAGTGAAATAGAAATACATTTCTGCTGGCAAGTGATTTATGAATAGTTCAGACCTTGGGTTAAGCAAGAATATATCATAAAGTCCCACCTTCTTATATTCCAGTAGACACAAATACTGTTTACTTTCCCGGTAATTTTAAAAATTATGAAAAGATTTGAAAGCTGCTACTGCTCTTTTGGTCTATAAACTGTATATTATAATCAGTGTATCATTTCAATAGTCCCAAATATACTTATGCACAGCATCTTGCTTCTATGCTTAAGGAAGCTGGTAGCTAGAAAGTTTACTGGAATCCTCTACACTGATGTGCATTAGAAGTGAAATATTAATTATTAAATCTTTTCTATTATGGTTGGGTTTTCAGATATTCAAAAGATATTTAATCCCTTTGCTATTTCCCTTATTACTACACCTAGCTGCATATTATGCACTGCAAAATTAAAACACTTCATCCCACTCCTATGTAATCTTTTTCATTTCTGCTACTGGTATCACCTGAGGCAGAAAAGTATACATGTGAAAGAGTACCTTAGTCTTGTCACCAGCAGTTGTCACACATCATTCCTCTCCCATGCAAACATATACACACATGTGCCCTTGAGGGCTTAACCCCTGACATCTAATGCAATGGAACTTATCAACACATATCCTGAAAAATCAGCTTTGCTGAAGTCCATTTGCACAGAGGACGGGACTTGAGGCAATCCACAGACTGGCTGCATTTCTTCTACAGAAGAGAAATATTTGCATATTTGGGAGTTGAACTTACTCAATGTGGTTGAGTAAGGTTCAGTCCTTCCCAGTTTTCCTTGTTGATCAAAATCATAAACCAGTGCCATGAAAACCAATATAATAGACTGAAAATGAAATTCTTTATTCATGCCTCTGCTAATCTTGATCATTGCAGAATGTGAATTAAGCCTTTTCAAAATATTCTCTCGTAGCAAGTCACACATATGATTTATGCATATATAAAATTAATGATCAGAGTCTACAATCATGGAACTTAATTTAACCTCCAAAGACACCTTTTGAAAAACAGATATTAATGAAGTGAACAAAGGAACAAAGAGAAAGAAATGTTGAAGGAGATAAGGTAGTAGAGCAAAAACTGAATACACTGAACTTTGTAAAAATTATACATGGCTTTGTTTACACATACAATAATCTTACATTTAAATCTATTTAATGCTGTCTTATGATTGATATTTTCCCTTTATAAAACCTCATAAACCAATAAAACCAATAAAACCTATTGGATAAGTATACCATCTCCCTACATTCTTTGCTTTTGTTCACAAACCAAAAACATCAGATCGTTGCATTTTCAGTTCAGTAAAATTTTTTCTCAATTGAGCAACAAAACGCGATTCCCATGTTAATGGTACTCACAGTTCAGTCACCTTGTTTGCAGAGCTTCCCACTGAAACTCTTGGATTTGTGTGGAAAGTAGGTTTTATTGCTTCACATTACAATGGACCCTTTTGTGTTTGCGGATGAAGACATGCCAGAGTGCAGGAAACCTCCTCTATTTCTGTTTCCCTGTATAACACGTCTGAGAGAAGTGGAGCAATAATTAACAACCTGCAGACTTCTGCAAAGCCTTCTGCTTCACTCCTAGCTTATTTCAGCTAGGAGTGCAATCAGAAGAGGTTGGTCCCAAACCGGCCATTTTCCCCTTTCATCTTCTGCTGCATGTAAGCACCAGCCAACACCATGTCTATTTTGTACTTCAAATCCAGGGCACACACACACACACAGCCACTTCTGGCGTTTACCATCTCCCACACACACCTGGGGAGCATGCAAGGAAGAAAGTGAAATTATCAGATCTTAATGGTGTCTGTTTTATACATTTTGCTTACTGTAAATCTATCCAAGGGTTTACAAAAACCTTAGGGCTTTCACAGAAATCAGCCAAGACTTTCTGGGTTTTTCTCACTTTTGTGTGAGTCAGCAGCATCCCCACAATAAAAAGGCCTTTTTGCATTCTTTCTTCCTAAAGGATGTAATTTCCAGGGACTGTGGGAACAGCATGCAGGTCTTTGCCTTGCACTGGGTTCTGGCGCAAGGATGAACTGCTAGACTCCCTCACTGGAAATCAAATGATATTGAGTTGTGTTTCAGGGTTATTTGAAAGTTGAATACTTTCCTGAGGAATTGTTTCTGCAGTGATTGCCAATTTTCTGCTTGAGAGGTTTATGATCAAATAGTTTCTGGCAGGAGCTTTTTGTTGGGCTCTTTCAGCTGCTGGTTTTCCGGGGACATTTGCTAGTGAATGTTCAAATTTCTTCTGCCGTTTCTGTTAACATTTACAGAACAAATTTCAGCACCTGCTAGATGATGTGAGGCACTGATAACACATAGATGGAGAGGACATGGGATCAGCTGTGGCAGGAAATAATAAATAGAGTACTTTGGCTACACAGCAGAAGATAAAGGTACAAATCCAGTGACAGATGCTAAATAATTTAGCATTAAAAAGAGAAGGCTTGATATTTATTGTAAACTAACTTCAAAAGGGACCTAACTGGCTAGTAGGACACATCTGTCCCAAATATCCTCCCAGAGTGAGTTCATTTCCAAGGCAGTTTTCAAGAAGTAGATGCTGGGGTCACTTACAGAAATCTGAGCATAGCTGTTATAAAACCAAATCTAAATTATAATATTTGTGCTGAGATGCACTTGTGAAATCAGGGGCAAGTAAAAATTCACAGTTAAGTCAGCACACAGTAGGCATAAAAAAACTTGCATATGCTGGGGTAGTCAGCACAAAGTGAGACACACTGAATAACCTGGCACTTGCATGGGGCAATATTATAATTATAATAACTATTTGATTCCTCTGCTGTATGCAGCAGAAGGCTGAGTAAATGAGTCACACTTAAGTTAATACTGGACATAAAAATAAGCCATTAAGAGGCCATTGCTATATCATTTGCATTTACAAGGAAAGCTGTTTTAAAACATACGTACTTAGAAAATTGAGACTCACCGTGAAGACTTGAGATAAGCTGAAAAAAACAGTAGTTACCATTATTCTCTTGAGATAATCTCAGCAGGTGAGGAAGTGGGATGGCCATTACAGTGGTGAGCAAGCAACTTTATTCATTGTGGACTCTTCCTTTTTTCATTTGTTTTAAATTGGTTTTGGTTTTCTTCCTAATTGAATGTAATGCTTGTGAGAGATGGGCTGACAAGGTTGGAAAATTAAGTCCAATATGCTCGTTCCTAAAATCAGCAGAGCAAAGGCAGAAACTATGCAGCTTTGCCCAACCAAATATGCCCTCTGTGATGTGAGCTGGGGAAGAAACCATTAGTGTAACTCCTAAAATGCTTGTGTTTGCTCTGATGCAAATATTTTGTTCCAGCAACTGCATTAAAACCATGTATTTAGTGGGTAAATATACCTCTCATTCACTTTTAGAATCTATTACATCTAACCTAGAATCTATCTGTAAATCATTAACTATTATTATAATTGGTAGCCATATCACTATTATTATTATTATCACTCCCTTCAGAACCAACAGACTACTTTGTGATAGGGTACATACTGTGTGTATATATTTAGAGAGAGAGCATATGGACTATAGTAAAAGACAGGCCCCAGTCTGAGGTGGACTAAGGCCACAGTTTGAGAATCCTCTATGTAGAAAAAATGTTATGCACTGGTGAAAGTCCTTTATCAAACTGTTGTGATTTCCATTCATGAATGAGATAGGTGACAGATAAAGCAGGACCACTTTACAGAAGACTAAAAGCACAAAGTGACCTGCCAGCACCTGTCTTAAGATAGTAATTAATGCAGCCTTTTTGTAGCGTCGCAAACATACCTTTGTTATATTCATTTTGGGTGAGTATTTCTCTTTTTCTCTTTTCCTTTCTGTCTATGTGCAACTCTACTTTATATCTTGTGTTCTGCTCCTTCTAACACGGCAACACTTGGCTCATGGTGAGCGTTGGGTAGACTTGAATGACACAGCCTACCTCCCACTGCTCTCTTCTGTCCGGGTAAGCATGTCCCTCCCAGCGAGGTTTCCTCAGACTCTGCGGGCAGTTCCCTTGGACAGAAAAAAACATCAGTATCTGAATTGTTTCTCACCTTTCTCTTACCTATTCTCTTTCTTCCTTCCATTTTCAACACACAATTTCTTCATCCCCATGTTAACATTGCCATTAGGAGTCAGAAAAAAACTTTTCTCTGTTCACCGCCATTTACTGCTTCTTGTTCCTGCTCTGTAGTTGTTTAAGCAGTTTATCTACCCACACCATTGAGAGATCTTCTTGTAGCCATCACTTACTCAAAGTATTTTGTTTCTGCTTTGTGGCTTCTTACAGGAATCTGTAGCTAGTGGTTGTAATATAGTTTCTTTTGATTTGTTCAGAAATAACATTGGTAATTGCAATGATAATCCTAAAGTGAGAGATCATCCAGTTTACTGCACATTACCTCTTGCCAATATTTGGTATGCACCATTACTAACTCCCCATTCCAAAATTTTGTCTTTACCAATCCAAAGACAGAGACAAAGACAATTAATGAATTGACGTAATACAACACTTGCATTATATCTTTTTCAAACACTGTTTTTGTCAAATCTAAACCAGAGGAAGGACAACTTATAAATGCTAAGAGATAATTGGTGGCCAGGCAAAGATGGCAGGAGAACATTGAGCTTTTCCAGCAGGGGATCAAAGAGTGCCTTCCAAGACTGAGGCAGTATTTCAGTTAATTCTCAACAGTGAAAAATCTGTTCAAAATAAGCCAAACAAGAAAGCACAAGGTCCCAGATGAATATACTTATTACTTTCTGTAAGCTTCTCAACAAAGCTATCAAGGCTAATGGTAGCATTAATAGGAGAATGCAAATCAAAAGCAATCCCTGGAGCAATTTATACCCAGTCAGCAAGCTGGTCTCCAAAAATTAACACCTTGTCAGATGGGAATAATGATGAGAGAAAAATCAGGATTACAGTTTGGTAGTTAAAACAGATATATCAAGGCACCCTACATTTTCTCCACTGGTTTTCTGATACAGTCCTATGGCTTTAATAAATGAGCAAGTCAAAGATCAGCCCCTGCTAATTGCGACGCAGACATTTGCAGGTTTGCCTGCTGTAGAGAGTCACTAATTCTAAATTATTGCTTTCGAACGTGATGTTGAGAGTCATGGTTATAGCACCATGTATGAATCATAAAGCTTCAGAGGAGAGCACCTATGAAGTCTGTTGTAATTCACATACCAGTGGGGGAAAAGAGTATACACTGTACTACATATTTTCTCATAATTAAATTGGTATTATGTTACCTGTCATGGGAAAAAGAAAAAGAAGCTTCTTAAATGGCAGTGGTAAAACAAACAAACAACTAACCATTCAGACCCTCTGGGAATGTGGAGATGGGTGTCTTAAAACTGACTGTCACCAAATATTGGTAAGTTTTTGCTGAATCAGAGGAACTTATTCAAAGCATTAGGTGAAATGCTGGCATTCTGGCATGGTGTGAAAAAGTACTGTAGTTTTGTGAATAATAAAAATATCAGAGCTTTAAACTTAAGGACAGGGACAAGGTCTAAGGCAAATTGTAGGACTGAGCCCATAATCTCAAATGTAACAATAAATACCTCCATGTCAGGACATTTTGGAACTTAGATTTTAGAAGATTTCCAGTTTCTCCTTGGAAATTAAAATCTTCCTTTTTTTTATGTTATTGAACTAACAGCTTTTTTAATATAAGCTTCTTAGTACCACCTCTCCCACTGAAAATGTATACTTTCAAGACGACCATGTAGTTAACCTTAACCATACTGACAACGAGATGCCAAAAGAAGTATTCTGTATTCTCCAGATGTATTACATACAGAAAGTTTTGCCTACGTCTGTCTATCCTACCACACTAGGCAAGGAACACAGTTTTAACTTCTGTAAAGATGGAACAACACCTTTTTTACCTTCCATGAGGAGACAGGAAATTAATTTATTTACTTATGATTTTTAATGTACCTTTTTCTTGGTCTTTCTGAAGTGACACAAGGGGTCTTACAGGACTCCAACATGTGCTGCATGGTTATTGGTAGTTGGTGATGCACTGATACAAGGGTTTACTGTACTTCAAATATTTACCTATACTTCCCATCTACCCTATATCTCATATCTTCCTGTCTATGCCACAAAATTTAAATTCAAGAGTATGTTTATAGAGTCTTTACTCAGATGCCTATAAAACAGCTATATCACCTTTGTGTACTTTTTTCCCCCCATGGAAAAAAAACCAGACTTGCAACCTGTGTTGTCTGCTGGCCATAACTGTTGGCAAAGACACACCTCATAAATGCATGCCTAGGCGACACTGCAGCTCTATGAATATATCTTCTCTCAAATCGCTTCATGCAAAGGCTAGTTTTTGTGAATAACAGATTTTCCATTGAAGAAAATTTGCCTTGTGATACAATGCTGGTGTTATCTGACAACCAATGTTAACTCTCTTCTTAACTGCTTCGGTCACCCTCGTAACCGAGCACAACACAGTAAGGCACATGTGTATAGCCTGTGCTAGCTGATATGAAGATGCTGCCATCAGCCTCTGGCCATTTCAACATGAAATGCTGGCAGCAGCTGTGTAAGCCCCCCTAGCCCCTTCCTCCTGCTGTAACCTCATAGCAGCATTCTGCCACCTGTGCTGAAAAAGGGACAGGACAGGACACCACTTCTACCATGCCAAGCACGATTAAAGTGATGTAGACCTGGCAAACTGCACACTCTTCAAGGTACAAGGACTTTTACAAATTCCTAGACACCCAAGGAGCACTAGACTTTGCCACAGGAAACAGTTAAAACCCAGCCCTGACTGGGAACGCTCCTGCAGGAGATGATGTCATCAATCTCCCAGTTACTTCTGGGAATTCTTCCCAGTTTTGCACCTGAGGAGGACTGCTTAAGGAGTAATCATCCGTTACCTCAAGGCCGTTCTTGCACTATGCAAATGCAGCCTGGGACAGCTGCTGGAAACTCATTGACTAATATCACAAATATTTAACTACTAGGATTTATCCAGATTTTTAAGGTTGCCCTTCAAGTCTATTCTATATGGATACCAAAAACTATGTGCTTTCCCATGAGTTTAACTAGCAATTACATGTACCTTAACCCTTGTAACAGAGTGTTTTTCATATATAATCTCTTTAATAACATTTTTTCCTAAAATCAACTACCGGTCCCGAAAATATGCAGGTAAAGATTAAAATGTTGTTATAATTACCAGATTATTATTGTTAGTAAAATATTAATAGAATATTTATTGCCCACTCTAACTTTGATACCAGATCTTGGAGTGATCTTACAGTCCCACTGACTTGAAATTTAGTACTACACAGAGGTAATAATAAGACCTAAAGAGCATTAGATTTTTAAAGAAGAAAAATCATATGTAGCCATTATTTATCTATTTATCTATACAAAAAAATCCAGACCGTGTTTAATATGTTTTAAAAATGAAGCAGGAGGATTACAAGTGCACAAAAATAGCACTGATCCAGAGAGATCTTCTGTGAGATTCAGGAAGAAAAGAAGCAGACACAATTGTTAACAAGTTATTTTTCTTATGCAGTTTGAGTCCTTCAGAAATTTTGCCTATAAAACTTTTGAAATTCTGTGAACCAGCTCTTGTCTCAGTGGAGCAGTAGAACTCATTGTAAGAATAATTGACAAACCGGTAGTAGTCAATATGAAAACTTCAATCCTCCAATAGTAGTGAGTTCAACAGGAAAATATTCAGTCCAAAACTTATGAGCTCTCCTGAGTATAGCCGTGAAGCATATATGTTTCTTAAACTACTGCTATTTCATCCAAAGAGCTTACAAGTCTAGTTTCTTGCCAAGCCCTTCAAGCTAAGCCTTGAAGGTCTAAAATACTATATCAGAGACTCCACTCTGCGCTCATAAAATTGATATTTTCTTTTTCAAGGAAAAAAATCCAAATATTTTTTCATACTGCAGATTCCAGGAAGGATTTGACTTGTTTGGAAATGTTACTGATCTGTTGCATGTATACAGAACTGGGTCCAGACAGGCATTTTACTTCAAGTAATCAGAACTCAGACATAGCAAACTTTTTATGCTACACAATAAGATATTCCTGTATTTTTATTTAGTGGCAAGAGAGAAGAATCTTGATTTGAAGATATTTTCTACACCTTCAAAATCAGCTTAAAATGCCTCATTCTATCTCACATTATTATTTTCAATGCATACAGTCAAGGCATATTTAAAATAGATCTTGAAACAACTTCCATACACTATCATGCCACGTCCAAGAAAAATACTTTTCTCTTTCCTCTCTGGGTCCTAACATTTTTTATTGGATTTTTTGAGTCCAAAGTCCACTTTTGAAGTAGGAATTATTTGTAGAAACAACAGAAAGGGTCGTGAATACAGGAAAGAATCATAATGACAATTCATCCACTGAAGCTAAGGGGAATCAGGGAGCTCTGAGATCAAGAAAATAGTTTTTCAGACTATCACAAGGAAAGTTCTTCAAAGAGAGGAGTATTTATTATTATAATTATTATCTCCATTAGGGTGATAATGATTTAATAATAATTCTTATTTTAAGAGTGAGGAGAGGCCTCTAACAATCAGATACTATGATGTTAGGTTTTATGTAAACTTAAGTAAATGTTAATGTCAGACATGAGGACTCCTACACAAAAGGGACCATGGAACAAGGCAGAATACCGTATCCCTCATCATATGTGGATAGATATACCTACATTTTTTGAAGCACATAAGCTACAAGCATGCTTCTACAGAATGAGGAAGAGGCACTGATATTCAGATAGTGTTGTAGACCCCAAAACCATCTGGCCAAATAAGCTGGCAGTGGAGGAACTGATAAAAAGCTGACCTTATAACAAAGAGTGTTCTACTCACCTTGAATCTCATTTACTCACACGACAAGCTAGACGGAGGCAATTTAGAGGAGTACAACATGTAGGAGGGCAAGGGAAGGGCTGGAGGACTGTGGTGGAAATAATGAAACTCCTCACTGGACAGAGAAAGCTAATTCTGGGAAGCATTTATGAGCTTATAAACATGACTGGGAGGGCAGGAGAGTCAAAACCAGAAAACAACAGAAAAGAAGGCCTTCTTCTAAGGAAGGACAAGCAAAAGGACACAAGAAAAAATTCCAGAATCCAGACTGGATGCAGACCTGGAGAGGCCCAAGTTGAAGTGTTACACTTTGGACACACAGCAACTCTCCTCTGGGAGCAGATATCCTTAATTGGTGTGGAGATATAACACTTAACCTCATCACCAAAGATCATTCCTTCTCTGGCACTCTTGTCTTTGCAGGACAGACAGAAAGATGAAGTAAAAAGATAGATGAGTGTCCTAGTTTCAGATGGGAAAGAGTTAATTTTCTTTCTAGTGATTGCTGTGAAAGGAATGTCGATACAACCTATTGGTTTTAGTTGTTGCTATGTGGTGTTTACACTATTCAAGGACTTTTTTCAACTTCCCATAGAAGCACAGACAGAACAATGGAAAGGCAAATGAAATATTCCATACCACAGGTATCATGCTCATTATATAAATGGGGGTTAGGTGGGGGTGGGAACCAATGATCACTGAACAAGATGGTGCTAATTCACCAGGCAGTGAGAGTGACCCATGTCGTTATTATTATTTTTATTTTTTCTTTTCTGTAGTTGTTTTTATTAAACTGTCTTCATCTCAGCACAGGAGTTTTTTTTCTGCCTTTCCTCTTTTTTTTTCCCTCCTCTTCTTCCCTCTCTCATTGGAGGGGAGAGAAGGGAGAGGGCAGTGTGCAAGCAGTTTGAGGAGAAGAGGAATTAAAAATATATGAAACGACCTAGGATACTTTTGCACAGATGTAAAGTACATTATAAGTCCTCATCTCCCCAGTGCTTCTAATGACTGGCTCAAACACCCATACTTCCCTGTTTCCAGAGCAACAGTGATAACAGACTGGTTCTCTGTCCGTAATATGTCTGTTAAAAACAGTTTTCTCCAACCTCTGAAACTCTAATCATGGCAAATCAAACTGAAAGTTACTTGACCTCTTCGGGATGAGATCCCCTCCAGGCCAGCCTTCCTGATGTTGCAATTCAGTGAAGACCACTTTCAAAAGACTACAAAATGTGAGGAAAGACACTGGAGAGAAAATGTAAAAATAATGATGTGCCTATAGCGTCATGATGAAATATGAACATAGACATGAACACTGAGTGGTTGCAATAGAAACATCCATAGAACAGGTCCATCTTACAACACTGCCTGGCCAGCAGACCTACTCACCAGGGCACGCTGTAAAAAAAAAAAAAAAGGTATAAATCCTTACTGTGATTCTGTATGAAGACTATATTCATTGAATAAATTAATTTTTAAGACTCTCCTGTCAGGCAGAGGAAGCACTAGAAAACAAGTTTAGCAAGAAAAATATCTAAAGGAAAACCATACAGTGCTGTCAAATAAGAATACTGAGTGCCTCAAGGTTAATTTTGTATATAGCTTAATTTTTCATCAATTATCTGATACACCAGAAAGGCTGGTGTTTGCATTTAATTTCCTTTTTTTTTTTTAAAAAAAACTTTGTTGCACTTAAATCAACTCTAATTTGTGCAAACATTTACTTAATACCTACTGTAAAATGTGAAACAAGGAGTGCTTGCAAGGAAGCAGTTAGAATAGAGCTCCTTCTCTCTTGGGATGCCATTACTTCTGCAAACACGGATTCAGCCTCTCACAGCGTGTTGAAAATATGCCAAAGAAATATAGTTAAATGTTAGATTTACCCTCTGGTGACTTTCTCCTGCATATCGTAGGAACAGTAGTGGCCACCAAGGAAAACAGGAGAGGTACAAAAATATTTAAGTCACTTACAGAGCAGGAATGAAACCTGGCAGCAGTATTGTTGCAGTATTCTGTGAAACAAGAAAAACTAGAAGTCTTCTATCCTTTTTCACTGCTCATGCTGTATGAAACATTTGGTGGGTAGCAGCTGTGCAATACCACTATAGTCTCATATTTGTCTGCATTCCAGTACCACCTTTATTTTCTCATACCATAAATTCTTTAAACTTTTCAGCATTTGTTGTAAATTTTCCAGACTTCTTTTTCTCTACATTTAAGAACAAGCAAAGGCAAATCAGTCATTTGGAAAGGAGAAGAGAATGACATGTAGCAAATGTTGTGAAAACCTATGGGGAAAAAACACTAAATAGTTATAAAAAATTATCATGATTTTTAAACAACACAGAAAAACTAAAAGAACTGCCAGTGTACTCACAATATTTCAATACTTCAGTCATTTGAATATTGTACACCTCTTCACCCCTTTTGTGAAATTTTAAGATTGGGAATATCTTTTTTGTATATACATTTTTTCTGTAGTGTTTAACTATTGCATAAAGGGATTGAAATTATTTGTGGTCCTCTGGAACTGAAACAAAAACACAAACAAACAAATAAATAATTTAAGAACATTCAAGCTGGGAAATATCAACAGCTAGAATAGAACAAATTACTTTAGTTATGGACATTCAGTGTCTAATTACAGTATAGTTTATATCTTAAGCACAGTGCCTCTACCAGCCCCCACCAAAGCAGCTGGGTAGTTTCAGATGACTGCAAAAAGCCTTGATGAAATCACTAAGAAAAAACTAATAACAGAAAAATCTCACGTCTTTGTAACTGAGGACATGGTTTGCCATCACAATCAGTAGTTATACAGCACCAAAGCCATCTTTCTGACTCGGGCTCAGTGTGACAGATAAATTATTTCCGGTTTGGATGTTATTGTGGAGAATACTGAAAAGTGGTAGTTGATCTGTTGTAGATTTTTTTCATCAAAGTTTCACTGTGAAGTTTTTTGGTTTTGAAAGATATGATACCTGAAGAAATTTTAATTTGTCTATAAAAGCTGTAAAGATTAAAAAAAGAGGAAGGTCCTGTAATTTTTATATTTTTTTCCATATTTACATCTGTGATCAATGAATGAGGAGAGAAGATTTTTCTTGTGGAAAACCTGAAATAAAACAGCTTTGTGAAAACTTTTATTTAATCAAAAGGAAATATTTTGTAAGATTCATTCTTACCAGTTCTGCCAAACACCTGTGAAGACCCAAGCTGAACTTGATGTTAGTGCAGAGAATCCTAGATAACACTCCTTGGTCCATGCTCTGTTCTGCGTAAGCCAGAGATATAAAAGTTGTTAAACACGAAAACTACATAGTTGGCTGCCCTTTGCTGTGCCAAAACTATGTGGGCTATCTCCGTCAATTGTGCAAAAGCACTGGTGTTGTTAGCCAGCCCTGGCATACATCAACCAGTTAAATTAGTCCCAAAATGAAACTTATCTCCCTGTGTTATACTTGAGAAACTTGCTACTCAGAGTTGGAAACAAAAAAGTAAAGTAGTACTAAACATCATAAAATAATAATTTTACACAAATGAGGCTTAAAAAACAATAAATAAAGAAACTGGTTCTTTTGAAACTAGTTTAAATAAACTAGTTTCCATAAATGGAAACAGGTTAATTACCAACCATCATACAATAATCCTGAGGAATATAAAAAATAAATATAAATGAAGAGTCCTGTGAGAGGGAAGAGAGAAACAAAACCAGAATATCGGCGTAGGGTAAGAATCTAAAGGCTCTGAAGGAAAGGAAGAAATTACTTTGACTTAATACTACATCAATTCAGGCTATACTGAAAAAACAAACAAACAAACATAAAAGGAATAATTAAAATAAAAATGAAAAAAATCAACGCCCAAGATTTAATGCCATTTATATAAATAGAAAAATAATAAATCTATAGTTAATAGATAATAATAAATCTATACAACCTCAGTTTCTAATCAGTGTAGGTGAATGAAGCTCTTTGCATTTTATGCTTGTGTTATAAATCTTTGATTGTTTTTTAATTAGAAAGTTTGCTTAGAAAATAAAAATAACCCTACTATTTTTGCATACAAATTAAGCTTAAGAGAGAAAAGAGATTGATCAAGTTATTATCATTATTAGACAGATTTGTATCCTCTTCTGTTATTTGTATAACTCTTCTGTTAGCATTCTTCCCACTAGCAAATATATATTCAAAAGATATCAGATCTTCAACTAGTACAAACCGGCATTGCTGTATAGTCTCAGTACAATCACACTGATTTACACCATCTTAGCATCTGGCTTATTGTTTCTATTACCATTTTTCTATTACCTGATGCTGCTTCAATTTTCTCCAAAGCCAGAGAGATCTAAGTTGTAATAGGCAGTTACTTATACTATTGGTAGATAGTAAAATAAAAAGAAATGGTTCTAATGGCTTCCTTGGCACTTTATGGGTATGCAGCAAAACAAAGACAAAGGCCTTACGCTAATGAGATTGCAATCTATGTTATATGTAGGCTAATACCATCCCCTATTCAAATTTCCAAGTGCTCAGGTTCTCTCCAATTTCTACAAACTGTTTTGGCTGAGATGTTAGTAGAAAATGGTGAATCAGAGCTGCAACAGATCAAGGGCAATCAAGATTTTGCTGAGCAAGTAAAAAAGATGAAAGAGGCTGGGACTGGCAGCTAGTAAAAGACAGAGTTATTTGGCTAGCTTGGACAAATGGTTGAAAAACATGGAGAAGTTTGTTGCTAGAGCTTAAGCAATTTGGAACGGATGAATAGGAAATGGAGAAATAGCAGGGAGAACTGTGTGAGTCATGCTGGGGTGCAAAAGAGTGGGAAACAGCCAGAGAAGTGAGACCTGCTGAAAGAGCCAAGGGCAAAGCATGGCGGTGATCTGAGAGTGATGAAAAGCTCAGTAAGAGTCTGGGACTGGGACTCAAGGGGAAGGGAGGTGGGCATCAGGAGACTCAAGAAAGGAGCATTGGATGTGAATGGAGCAGTGGGACTGGTATAACATATCTGAAGAATGAAGGGTGAGACAATGCAGGCAAAGAAAATGAGAGTAGGAAGAAGAACTCAGAAGAGAGAAAATAGAGTGATTGAGAAGGGCCAGATGACAGAGATTTAAGCCTGTGGGGAACAGATTGAGGGTTGAAGAAACATCTGCAGATCTCCAGAAGGAAGCCACAGCAACCAGTTCTGTGATCTTCTGGCATTTATGAACCCTCTCTGCCCAGTGGCACAGGAAACACCAACAAATAAAAATTCTCCCCCAAATTTCCCCCCCCAAAATAACCTCTGTGTACACCTCATACATCCAGAAACTTAAGGTCTATGAACACAATGAAGAATTATATAATTTGTTCACTTCTGAATACAGAGGGGGAGAGAAGGGGAAAGTTCCAGATATCTTTCCTTCTTTCTGCCTTCTCTGAGGCTGGTTACTGTTTCATTCTGGTTAACATGAAATTTGCAACAGCTTAAACCCATATGCTACATAGCAAAACAATATGCAAGATAAGAAAGAGAATCCTGTTTTAGTAAAGAAACTGTGTATAACACAGTCAGGCAAACTCTGCTAATGCAGTTTTGAAGAGATGCCGCTGGGTAAGGCAAAGGTAAGACATTAATCTTTTCAAGACTACATTTTTTCTGCTCAGCTTCTTGTTTTTGACTCAGTTCTTCCTTGCGTGCAAAATTCCTGCTCCGACGACCAGATCCAATCCCTTTCCCACCCCACTCTAAATCACACCATGGGGGGAGTTTTCAGGTTACTCTCAGATTTGCAATGTGCCCCCACAGCACACTCTCTCTTCAGAAGCTGAGCACTTAGATTATGGACCAGAGTTTTCCCCTGTGGCCTGTCTAGCACAACCACTGTCTTTCATCAGGCCTTCATCCCTGCAGGAAGAGCTGGGACAAGGAGGAGCCCTGGTGTGCCCTGGCCCCAGCTTGATGCTGAAGGGACCAGGAGCCAGGACACACTGCAGGATGCACCAGCTCAGTCCAGATGCAGCCTGTGGGAAACTCTTTTACTAGGTTCACATCTGTAAATAGTCATTATAGAAGTCAGCAGTGTAAAGGATTTCACCCTCTCCCTACTTGGTGTTGGCATTGCTGTTACTGCCTAACATAACTAACACTACTTCTATCTCTTGGTAAAATAGAATTTCTTTCATACAAGTTTCCTCCATTTTGAACTAAGGAACATTTTTAGTTGTGGTCAAAATACCCCATGTGAAAAAGTCTCCAAAATGCTGTTTTGTAGAAAATGGATGTTGCTTATTACAGCCTTGTAGTTACCTGTGTTCAGTGAGCGGTTTGGGAATTACTCATCTAAATGAAACGGGAACAATTTTTAGTAACCATCATAACAGAATAAACAGAGAGTCAGTGAAATGATTGAAAATTCATGGGGGAAAAGTGTCTCGACAGCTTACCAGAAAAGTCCATTAAAAAACACAGTACTTCAGATCAGCTAATTCTACATCCCAGAGCTCTTCAACCCATATAATTATTTCTTTAATTGTCTTTAAAAACTTCCCAACAATCAGTTGGAACTGATGTTTTTGTCTTCTTGCTATGATTTCCTAAATTCTTAGAAAAGATTACTTATTAAAGAAGTTTTTTCTTCTAGTCAGGGTTTTTGGCATGTTTGTTGGATGATAAAAGAGGAGAAACTGGAGAAGTCTATGTTTAGCGTACAATAGCCCTGAACTTTTCTCCCCAAAAAAGTTTGACATGATTGAAATGTTGAAGATTGCTGTTTGTACTGAAGGAGAAATGGAGGCTGGTTTGTTATAGCAGCACTCTGACAGACTCACTTGAAATAGAAGTGCTGTGCTGTTTTTGAAGCACCACTGCTTGAGTGACTGACAAACCTGTCACAGCACTTCCACAAACAGCACGCATATCCAAGTGGGTAGTTTTCACAGAAATCTTATACTGCAGCTCAATTATTCCGTTTCTTAAAAAATAAACCTTATTCTCCAGATATGACTAATATCCCTCTGAATATTTTTTTCCATCTAAAGTTTAATGGCTTCCTTGTTTATATTTGCAAAATTCCATTACGCTAATGACAAATCACATATCTTTGAGCCACTTGACATTTGTTTATTATATCCATTTTTATCCTTTTTACTTTGGAGTGGTTAATTCTTTGGCACAATGTGTTTCTCATAAATCCCTGCGTATTTTTTTCATGAATTATATATAATATATAGATGGTTTTGTGGGCTTTTTTAAATGACTTTGCATAAAAGCTTTTATTTGTGAAAGGACTGACTGAAAAGATGCAGAAGATTAGGAAAAGCTGCCATCTCCTTAAAGTGAAGGTTTGGATTTATAGATGACAGAAAAGACAAAACAGACCTTATTTCCCTCTGCATTTAGGCTTGTTCCCTTTTGTCCCCTCTTTCAACCAACTGCCACGGCCTTCAAGCCTTCCACTTCTCTGACAATTTACCAGTCCCTTGCCAAGAAATGAAGGTGGTTTTAAGCTGCTGTACTTTGGGAGTCTGTTGAATCTATTTGGTCTCTTGACTGCTGGGATGCTTGAAAGGAAATTGCACTTTTAAGCAGCTTTTGTTTCATAATTCATAGGCGGTGGAAACTGAAACAATAAATTAAAAAAGTCTGAGACAAACAACAGATCAGAGAGATTACCCATATGGATAAAGAGTAAAAGAAAATGTACTAAAATACTCTGAATGAAATGATGGAGCTGCTAAAAGTTCCATCAGAGTAGCTGAATCTCTTTAGAAATGTCAAAAAAAGGCAACTGGAAGAAAACTCAAATGACATTTTCCTCTGCATGTAAAGAGGAGCGGTAAATGGAAGACATCAGGTATTTTTCATGGTTGGCTGATTTCACAGCATCTGATTTGCCTAATAACTTGTACAGAAACTTAGGTAGCGCTGCTCTCCATTCTATAAATATATTTCACATGCATTTGATTTTTATCAGAAGAGACTAAGGAAAGGTGAAAAAATAGAGGACTTTAAGACTGATCTGAGGCTGAAAATTCCACCTTACAACTTCTAAAAACTCAGTTCCAAATTGGATTTGAATAAAAAAAACTCAGAATGAGACTACAAAGAGATCAAGCCTTCATCCTCTGTCTTTTGCTGTACAATGCGAGTCACACATTTCTAGGCAGATTCTGACTTCCCAACCATATGTGAATTTTTAAAAGTACCTAAAAAAGCCCAAGAACCCATGGCAGAAGGGATGCATAACTCAGTGTTCAAGATGAACAAAATAATATGCGGTGTGGTACTTTCTCTGACAGAGCACTGGCTTAGGCAATGCCTAGAAAACAGGAAACATGCAATAGAATAAAAGGAGCCACATTATTTCTCACAGTTTCTGAGTGTTGCTGGTACTCGGGCAAGGAGAATTATGACAACCTTGTTAGCACATAAGAGCTCCTTACAGAGCTATAGACAGTGCTCCCACCAAAGTTGAATTGACAGCCCATGTGAAAGCAAGTGAACAGCACTTCTCCCAAGCTGCGTGTTGGTATATAAGTCACCATGTCACTACAGGATTTTAGCAATTCTGAAATTATGCTTTGGACAGTACAAAATAATATCTAATACTTTCTTTTATATTTGATAAAATTTATAACTCTATCATTATAAAAGGTTTTTTTTTCCCATTTTGAAATTATGCCAGGGCTTTAAGCATTCCCTGTGGTACAAATGGTGATTTAAGGTAGCTATGGAGAAGGCAAGAGTTTGGGAAACAACTAAGGTGACTTTAAAAATGTCCTAGTCCTGAGGAACTGGAACAACAAAGTGAAAATCCTATAGACAACAGATATCCTCCAAGGAGTGTGTTGCACAATCTGCTTTCAGCATTAAGTTAACTAAACGTAAGACCAGTGGCTTGTGACAGAAGGAACCAAATCAACCTAACAGTAGATATATATAAAAATTGCCATATCTGTTCCTTTGACTGAGTGTGGCTATAACACCAGCTTGCCAGCACTAACAGAAGAAACTGGCGAATTGTCCTAAGAGCACAATCTTATGCTTTCAGTTAAAAATATATGGGTTACAAGTTGAAAACAAGCTAGGAGAACATTAATAGCTGCAAGCACATTCTCTAGAGCATATGACAAAAACACAATTAGGTCTGATTAAAAAAGAAAGTGTTGGATAAACTGTAGATGAAGCAGCATTTTAGGACAGAAGAAACAATTAGTCTTTTAGCACAGAGTAGTTGAAAGCTCATGCTGAGCCACTACTGTCTAGCCAAGGGGAATCTCTCAAATCCAAAAGGAATTCTGTTTAAAGGCAACTGAGAACAGTATGTTTAACAGATTATATAAAGGTTGTTTAAGAATGTAAACAAAACAAAACAAAGCAACCCAACCTAAAAAACACAGAATGATATTTTACTCTGGCCTCTACTGGGAATCAGTACTGGGAAGCTATCAAGAGATATATGTTAAATCAGAGACCAGGACAAGCAGGAGAGTGTGTGCTGGTGGTGCAGGAAAAGCCAACTCAAACTAAGTGTACATATACACTTTTAGGTTATGTGGAAAACTTTTCTTGCATGCCTATGATTCCATTTGCTGAAAGACAGAGTGACTGTGCATGTCAAACACGATTAACTGTTAGGTACAGTGTACCTAATGTAATAGATTTAGTAAATATTAATTCAAACAGTCTTCTGTGGCATTTAGTTATTTCATGGAAAGTAAATTTCCTAATTTTTGTTAGACTCAGGAACCCTGATTTGACGGACTGGTAAATTAAGGAGTAAAAAAGATTACAGGGTAAGATCCCAATTATACATACCATTTTTCAGGGACAGGGTGTATGGCAGACACAGTCAAATACCGGTTGCCACCTTCTGACACTCATGTAACATAACACAGGGAAAAAGGAGGTCTTTGACATAAGGAATTCAGGAAAGAATTCAATTTATGCATAAATGTAAGGAGAAGACAAACACAGCAACAAGAGTTAGCATATATGGGGTCCTGGAAGCAGTGATGGCTGATGATGAATGATGAAATATGAATTTCTATCAAGTACTGTGGCTGTAGGCAGTAACAGTTGCCCAACAGCTTGCTCACAGCTTTGCAAGGTTGTTATCCCTCCAGACACATCCTGAGGAGGAACAGACAACTGCACTTCCACCAGCAAGCGGAATATAAAAGCGTGCTCAAATTTGTTGTAATAAGGTTGCACGCAGAAAAAAGTTGGGGATAGACTGGTAGGTCCCAAGACATTATAATGTCAGAACAAATGAACTTAGTACCAGAGTCTCGAAAGTTAAGTACTGTAATTCCAAGCATCACAATGCCTGGGATCTAATTTTATAACATGACCTGTGTTTTGAGACAGAAAAAAGAATAGCAAGAATAGAACAAATGCAGACATCACAGGAAAGCTATGGATAGGAGAGAAGGAATTAAATCATACAAGTAGGAGCTGCAAGACCCAGTCCAAAATAGGATTAATCATATTACCTTCATGTGCTAACTTTTACCTCAGGAATGAGTGAGGCATAAAACCCCAAGACAGAGTCAGAGAATGATTCATGTTGCAGGAGGGAAATACATACTTAATTCTCAGCCAGCTAGTAGAAAAAATAAAAAAAAATAAAAAAAAGATCAGATAAATGTTACTGCTTTACTGTGTGCCCTTAAAGGAACCACTGCTGTTTGGACACATGTAACACAAAGGTTAATACATATAAATGAGCAAAGACCTCCTTTCAAAGTCCTTTCTAATACTTTCCCTACAGTGCTAGCAGAAAGTGTATGGAAATCTTGCTCTCTCACCTAATTCATGGGGTGTTTGGAGGATTAATTAGTTAATGTTTATACAGTGCTTTGAAGATCAAAAGCATGGTATAAGCACCAAGTACTATTGTAAGAGGCCACAAGAAGCAGGAAATGAGAAACCTCCACCTCATAAAAGGAAAGAGCTTGGTGCTCATTAGTTATCAAATGTTCCCCTCGTTTGTTAGGTCTTTCATTCAAGGAGACCATCTTTATGTTGCTAATGGTTACATTTCAACGGCTGTGAACTAGAACTGGTAACAATAGCTCTTCAGACCATTAGACAGCTGGCAAGAAGATCATAATATTACTGCTATTCAGCTGCACATTTTTCTTCTTTGCAGTGGAGGAAAAAGAAAAGGAGAAGATTCAATAACAACATGTTTTGAGTGTTATAATTCTACCATTGATGTAACCACCCAAAAAGTCTAAAATAGTGGTAGAGAGTAAATACCACAGACCAGATGTTTTCAGTAGCACACTCACCATCAGATGGAATCTTCATGGCACAACTGCTTATCCTCTGAAAGATCAAGCACAATTTGTTATCTTCTGAACAAGCTGCTGTTTGCCTCTATGGGCACACTGGGGTCAAACTGCAGAGTTGCAGGTGTGCAGTACTTCGTTTATGCAGTACTTCGTTTATGCAAAAGGTCAGATTAGACAATTACTGTGGCCCAAACTGGTCAGAGCTAAGGTCCATGCCAGTCCTCATGGTGCTACAAGAGCAGGAACTCCTTCACTGGGAATTGTCTTCTAGCAGAAGCTGAGGTAAAAGATCCAAAGCTCTTTGTAGCTTCCTGGATTTTTAAAATAAAATATTTGAAGAGATGTCCCTGCTTTCTAATCTGCTCACAGTGAGGCTTCACTTTTCATTTTGAGTGTTTCACTCTCCTGATCGACTAAATATATTATTATGATTTTATATGGTGGGGAATAAAAAAAGAAAAAAATTTCATTAACAGTCACCAGTATTTTAGTATTCTGCCTCACACTATGTACATTCGCAGTTGCATTTACTACTGGTGAAATTGCAGTCTAGAGTTCTTACATCTTTTATGCTCAACCGAGCAGCATGCATACCCTAAGGAAAAACAGAGCACACAGGTTTAAAATGCCTTCAGGGTAGTGTTCAGTACCTCTGTTGAGATATCCCATTGCTCCACTTGCCTCATCAAAGTAGCCCAAGTTGAACTGCTTCATCTGTAAGGAACATGATTTTTAAATCATCAGCTTCATCTGAAGAAAGTGACGATCCTTAGGAAAGGAAAAAGAGCACATGGATTTGAGTGACTTTCCAGGGCTCCCAGGCTGTTATATTGGCCTGCCTTGGATATTCTGTATATATATACATATATATGTTAATGCATAAAATGCAGAACCTCAACATCCCCAAAAAATTAAATTCTTGAGAAGAGAGATTTCTATCCAGGAACAGAACAAGATTCTCAGAAACGTGTTATCTGTTGTTCTGCTTCATCAGAAATTATTCTTTCACTCTTTCTTCTAGTTGAACTGGATCACTTCAAAAAAAAGACAAGAGCTCGGCAACAGTTATTTTGGTGTTAAATGACTGGATCTTAAAAGAATCTATTGGGTTGCAAGAAACCCTAACGTGACTTGACTGTCAGATGCATCATAACTTAGTTAATTAACACAAGGGCATGGCAGCAAAACAGTTAAAGTGCTTTGCTTCAGATCCTACTTCTTGAGTTCAAGCCTCATTGGGGACTGTCAGAAAGACCTGCCCCCATTCATGCTGGCTCCAAAGAGATATCTTATAATCAAGCAGGAGACTTAAATGCTGGCCTCATTACTCCCTGGAGCATAACTGGAAACAGGCACAACTCTACTTAACCCAAATTAATCTGTTAGGATGGCCGGGCTTCAAGCAGCCTGCAGGTAGCAGTAAGCCTGGGGACAGCAAATGAGGAATTTGCTTAAAAGTCTTTAGCTACAGACTACTCAGTAACTACTGATCTTACGTTAACTACAAGTTAGTAGAAAAGCTGGAGTGTTTCCCAGACCAAGTTTATATAGGTTTAAAATTTTGTTTAGTGCAGAGGCATGCTCTGAAAATAATGAATCTTTTGTAGTGCTAGAGTTAAGAGACTTAAGGTTCTCTTCTTCTTTTCCTTTCAATAAAACTGGGGCAGATCCACCGGTTTCTAAATGCTAAAGGTTTGCACAGAACAAAAAAGCATGTTGAAAGGCAACCCTGTCCAACTCCCTCCACCCTGGGAAGAGAAAGCTTCTGAAAGGATTAGTGGTTCCAAATGGCTGTAGGGAAAGCTGTGATCTGCATGTAAATAGAAATTTCTAAGTGCCCAGGTATTAATTTTTCTTTTTATAGCAGGAGGCAGAGCACTTTTTATGTCTACATTTTCATGTTAAAAAGACACTGTGGTGCAGGTCTGTGGGTTATCTCACTAGTGTACAGCCAGCTGGGTATAACTTTACCTGCCAGAGTAATGCTGAACATTTGTCCTGAGAAACACCCTAAGAAATAAATATGGCAGAATTGTGTGAGGCTGTTACTGTGCAGCTCATGTATAGAATACACACAATACAGCTGAAGGACCAGGTTCATAGAAACTCATGTCCAGGGGCAGCACCAAGCAAGGGATGAATTTGGAATTAAGACCTAGGCAGAGCCATCTGATTCCTCAAAGCCTGTCCCTTGCTATTCCAGGTGATTCATGCTTTCCTCACATATGAAATGGCAACTAAAAAAGAAAAAACAAACAAACAAAAAGCAAACCACCTGTAAAAAAAAATTAAAAAATGCATTGAGATCTTATATTAATGCACACCTGAAAAATAAAGCAGAACAAAGTATGCAATCCCCAGCGAAAAGCGTGGGGATGCCACATAAAACTGATAGGCACAAAACTCAAGGGATTTGAAGGAATCTGAGCAGATTTCCCTGAGTATTTAAAATCCCTCGCTGCACTACTGATGAGTTAATATTCCGATAACTATGTCAGGTGAAATTGCTTAATTAGAGCTCTAATTAGTTTCCAACCATTCAGAAAAAACATTAAGAAGAATCTCATATTTTAATTAAGAATTCAATTCAGATAAGCAGGTGATTCTATCAGTCTCTGACAGCTACATGGAGGATGGCATATTTATGTGTTTATATTTTTGCATCGCTGTATACTCACACCCATAATCAGGTTGGATGTATGACATATTTAAGGCTCAGTTCTGACAAATACTTAATCTCATGAGTAATCCCACGAGCAAAAGTTTGCAGTATAGAGACCCATTTAGACTTCATTGCTATTATGTGAATTTTCACTGTGGCTATGACCCCCCACCCCCAAATGGCTCAGACCCCATGTGTTATATGTTTCATGCTTGGGTGAATCACCAGGGTCCCATATAGACCAGGGAGTCGTGGTTGCTCTCTCAGATGCAATGAATCTCAGTTAGTTTATGGAAAGTGAAACAGCTTTTCTAGGTACTCTCTGTGTGCGGAATACCTGTAGCCCTGCTACTTACTGCTTTCTTCTGACATGTGAGAGATGTGGAGAGAAATAGCACCTAAGCAGGCCTGGCTGTCTCCCTTCTCACCCAGCCATTAGGAAAATAACTGTCACTATTGCATTTGGTGTGGATCCTGGTATGATACTTGCTCTCAGTGCAAAGTTTGGGTCACTTTGGAGAGATAAGAAGTAAGCTTTGCTTGCTGTTTTATTTGTAAGCTAGAGGCACAACTGTGAAGGAATACAAAAAGATTATTTTTTTCTTATATACATAGTGGTAACTTCCTTTTAAAACAAACAAAAATATAAACAAAGAAACAAGCCGGAGACATCTTCAGTATTTAAATATCTATTAGACACGCAAGGATTTTCTGGCTCACAGGTATTTAAGTGCTCCTTCAGGCAAATACACCTCTTTTCGATCCAGCCTTGTTTCTCTATTTCTGGTGGGCAGCATTCAGAAGTCTTTTAGAGAATGCATGGCAGCAACACAGCAAATTCTGACTCTCCCCTCGGGTTCTATTCCTATTAAAAGTCAGCTGGTTTCACTTGCTGCAAAAGTATTCTCAAAAATTTCTTCCAAAAAAACGTGGTAGGAATTAACCAAAGTTATTATATCATGAAACATAACCCACTTCTATGTCTTAATTCATATGAAAGTCTAGCTTTGTATTGTTTTCCCCTTTGTTATTTTAAAGTAGAGCGTTAATGAAATGATGATTAAAGAATTATTCCACCCTTTCCTCTTTCTCTCGATTGCTGCAACGAATCTGCTTTTGTTAATTGCTAAAATATTTAAAAATCATTAAATTAGTTCAGTACTTATTAACAAACATCTGTTATTAAATGAGATGACTGTTAGGTACATGTTCATCCCAAACACAGAATCACAGAATCCTCTAGGTTGGAAGGGACCTTCAAGATCATCTTGT
>JAOXJM010000023.1:68065167-68087633 GCA_026413425.1 Tringa solitaria
AGACAACCACCCGTTACAGGCAGAATCTGCTTCCTGTTTTCTCATAGCAAACAAGGACTTATTTTACAAGCATATTCCATTCCATTGGATATATACAGAGTAGCAAAGATGACACAATCTGAGTCACAGTATGGATGATTAGAAAAATTAATTAATCTGTCTTCACCTACATAATTTGAGATATCAAGGTAAAGTTTCCACTTTGCTAAAATTAAATATATAAATCATAATTATTTATCAAATAGAATGTTGCTTCTTTAGCACATACTAATGTGCTGTAAGTGAATAAATATGGGGATAGGTACGTTCACTTTTTTAGAAGGTTGTGAAGGTTAGAATCAGTAAACAGAGAATATAGAAAAGAATTCCCCTGACTTTCCCCCAACACATCCCAACAAACCACAATCTGTAGATGGCATTAAAAATACTATTGTGCCTTGGATTTTCAATGTAATCTCTTTCTAGTAAAATAAAACCTCCAGAAAATGGGTACATCACCTGTTGTGATTAATATAGGCTTCTCGTGGCAGCTTAGAGTTCCCTTTTCTGCTACATTCTGTAAATATACCAGATACTGATGATAAGGCTTTAAATTTCCTATCGTTATTGAAGCCTTGCTTTTTTCAACTGGTAACTGTTCCCAAATGTTGGTTTCAGTATCCAAAATGTTGATGAGGTAGTAACGAAAAGAAGCACTAGATGAAAGTTGTGGAGGCTCCCACTGCAAATTTATTTCTGCAGATGAAACATATGTAGCCTCTAACTTCTGGGAGTGCAATGGTCCTGTAGAATAAGATTAGGAATAGAAAATAATAATAGCCTGTGGTATCTTTTACCAGTAACTAACCTTTGTTTCAAATACAGCCTCAAAAGCTAACAGTACACACTTAGCCACATAAATGCTAAATAGCAATAGAGCAAATCAAAGAAAGCAATTTTCACCATATATCTAATATTGATAGGCAGGGGAATATTCTCACTATCCAACTGAGGTTTTGTGAATCACCCAGCTCTTTATGTAGAACTCAGTCTCCTCACTTAGGTCATCTCTCTTACACTTCAGTGAGATCAGAAACATCATCTAAATGGTATGAATTGCCCATGTTGGTTAAAACCTGATAATACTTAAATGTCAAAATCTACTGAATTTCTGAAAGTGCAAGTGTTCCATTTTTATCACTTTTTAAAACAGTTCTTCATTATGTCTCCCACACCTTTTCCAACAACTCAATCACCAGTCCAATAATTAGGAAATCATCCTATTTTTCCTTGCCTGGACAATCATGTTTCTGTAGATAACAATGTTGCAGCTGAAAAGCTGATTTCTGAGATAAAATACATATTTGCTTCTCCTAGGAGAAAGCAGGAATATCTTTCCTCTCTTATAGAGGTAACCTGCATTATAAGGTCTTATATACAGAAATCAAATTATCATATTGGGCAGCAGAGAAGCCGATAGGCTTCTACCACATTAGGCTTTCTAGAAGCTGATAGGACAGGGGAGGAGTTCCAAGTGCACTAAAAGAGCCGAGGAGAAGTAGTAGTGAATTGTACAAAATATACTTGCTGGAGAAAAGGAACAGTTCTCCCCCCTAAAGAAAAATCTGTATTTTATTCTGACTTTAAGAAAATAGACCTCTGTCTCATATTTGGACTGGCTTCTCAGAATTGGTAAAAATGTTAGGGCAGCACATTTTCTCTGACTTTTACAAATCTGAACATTTTTCCAGTACCACAGAAACAGGAAAGTGAAGAAAATCTGACTCTAAAATTGTGTCTATGAAGTAATTTTTCCTTGAGGACATATCTATTTGATCACCTTTAGATGCAAAGGTATTTTTCATCTCTACCAACTGGAAGTTTTTCCTCATCAATCTCAATCCACTATACCAACTGGTCAATCCTGGATTCAGAATTCACATTCAGAATTATTTATATTTTCAGACAAAATATCAACAAAAGAAATAGTAGAATTAAAGGAAAAATACAGAAAGTATATGATTATCTGGTTATTACTGCTATTTATTTTCATAACTTACTTGTTTCTACCTTCAGAATCGGACTTAAGGTAGTTTGTGCCCCTTCTGGGTTCCTTGCTGCTAATAAAAAACTATAGTAAAGGCCAGGAGACAACTGCACAATTTTTGTTTTGGTTGTATTCACAGGCAACCTCAGAATGTATGGTTTCCACTGATCAAAATAGTATTTAATTATAAGTGCAAAGCCTGACTTAAGCCATATGTCCATATTACTCCACATGAATACAGCTTCAGTTGTCTTGACATCATGCACACTAAATGTGAAGTTTTGCGGTGTGAGAGGTACTGAAAAACAACACCAAAAAAGAAAAAGTCACTTAAAATCATGAAAAACTTTTTGTATGTTTATCTTCAAAGATAAACATAATCAGGAAAAGGCTTTTAAAAAGAAATGCAAAAGACTGGAAGAAATATAGTTACATTCATATTCACAAATATATGGTAGCTGTATAAAGCAGAAAAATCCTGTGAAGAAATAGCCCGGACCAGTGGGATCTCTCTGAAGGGCATAGCAGTCAGTTTCATTTTCTGGTATCATTGACAAAATTGAGACACCAGCCTCTAGAAGATAAGGAGATCCATCTGTCCACAAGAGCTGACCTTCCTCCTACATTGAAAAAAAATTAAATAAAAACTCCACGTACTTTTAAATTACATTGATGAATTATTAAGGCTTTTGTCATTGCAAGCATATTTCCTAAGCATCAAAAATATACTTACTTCATTTATACAAATTAATTATATAGGAAAGTTTTGAATGAAGCAAATCTCTCAGTGTAAAATTCTATCCCTTCTATTACAATAAATTACAAGGTAATAATACAATAAAAGAAAAGCCACATAAGGCTAATGTAGAGTGTTTGATCATTACAAACAATATCAGATAGCAGATACGGATCAAAATAGGGTTAAAGAAGGAGAAACTGTGAGAACACAAATGCTACAGAACTAATCCTGCTCACAATGTCATTAATTTTTATGTGTCACAGTGCTTGGCAGTTTTCCTAAGGCTGCTGAAATCTTCTGAGTAGGTTTATAGTCTCAATTTTCATTTAATCTCAAAGAATATTTCAAGCAGGGGGGTTGGAACTAGATGATCTTTAAGGTCCCTTCCAACCCAAACCATTCTACGATTCTATGATTCTTGTACAGAACTGCACAAACATATTCATGGTATATCAGACAATACTATTTGGAAACAATAGAGGAAACTAAATTACCTGCTTGGTTCCAATGAAGAAGCACCATTACAGGCACCTCAGTAAAAATCTTGGCTCAATATACAATGCTTGCCACAAAAGCTAAGGTGATAGTATGTACATAGAAAAGGCTCAAAAGCAAGACTAAAATTATAGGATGCTGTTCAAAACAAGTGGTGCCTCCTCGTTTAAAATCCAGGACCCAGGTCACATCATCTTGCTGGAGGAAGCTGAAGAATTAAGGAGAGAGGAGAATATATATACTCAAGACAGTCAAAGACTAGAAAAAGACAAGCAGGTATGGGATAGTTAATCTTGCAATAAGATGGATAAAACAAGACACAAGAAAGAAAAGAAAAACGGTATGTGGTAGAATGATTTTCAGTCAGACGATATCAAGGATGAGAGTCATAAATGGTAATCAAATGGTCTTAAAACACTCAAAAATACACTACAATTTAGAATCAATAAACCCTTGTTCACCTTTAGCCACACACCCTTGCCCTTCAAGACCAAATATTTCCTGTCAAGATCTCAAAACAAGCACCAAAATATAAGACATATGGCTTTGTCAGTGTTATCACAGACACATGTTTTACTCTTTCAGGAAAAAATAATGGATCAAGTGAAAAATATTCTGAATACAGGTTTATCAACCCACAAGGGTGGCTCAGAATCATCTGTCCATCTTCATTCATTCTTCACTACATTTTGTTTTGTTAATGAGTTTAATAAATACAAGAAAATCCACTGAAATGGTTGATTCTAATTCACCAGATGTACAATGCTTTCAGCTGATTCTCCCAGGATAACAAGAGAAGAAATTTGTCAGCCTGTTTTACCTAATTAACCAGCAGATCATGCACAGCAGCCAGGACAAGGGTCAGTATAGTTGCCACCTGCCTGGGAAAAGTTGTCCCAGTGACCTGGCTGCTGACACTCTAGGGCAGAGTAATGATGGCTTCTCAAACTCTCTTACTGTGGTTCTTCAACCTCACATAAAATTATTATAGATTCATTGCACACAGATATTCCACCTCCCTACCAAGTACTCTACCTGCCAGGATGAAACACCATTCCTAGGGACTCTCTGACCTGATTAATATTTTAAACATTTTATTCAAAATCAAATAGCTCCAATATGTGAGATCAAGGAAGACCTGCCCATATGACCCAATGAATACATTACTGTGGGCTTCTTTCAGGGGCTCAGGATCTTTTTACACTCCCTGCTCACAATCACCCATGAGTAAAACTGAGCTGGTGTCTTTCACTGATGTCCTAGCTACCAGTTATGGAGTCATTGATATTAATTTCAGCCAGTTTTGCATGAGAGTGTCAGTACTTTATACACAGTGGAATAAGATCAAGGGGAGGCTGAGGGCACTTCAATCTGACCATCCCCTAGATGTATCACCCTAGAGAAAACGTTGCTTGTTCGAAAGCCTACTGACTGCGATGCAAATAAAGCTCTGTCATTTGGATACAAATAAGAAAATGCTTAGGAAAAAAAAAAAAGGTTTATTTTAAGGTTTCCCTTTCTAAAGCTAAATAACTAAAATGCAAATCTTAAATACTTCGGAGTGAAAAATATTGGTTTTGACATATTATACTGAACCAATTCAAGCAGAAACCATTTCCAGATGACAAGTTTCTCCCTAACTCCTGTGCTCAGAGTTCTTTGCATGTTAAAGTTGCAGGAATTTCAGTCACCGTCATCCTTAGACCAAACCATACATGTGGACTCTTAGATACTTCTCTAAAATGCACTAATTTTAATGTTAATTATATACAGCTGTTTTAACTCCAAGTTGTGACAGGGAAAATACGTAAACAATTTTAAATTTAAGTCCTTTGCAAAACAATGAAGTTAGAGCTACTTGGTGCTATGCTCCACTGAAGCATTCTTACACAAGCACATCAGAGTTTATAGGAAGGACAGGCTGCCTATTTTTTAAAACATATTTTGGTCCTGAAAGATGAAACTGATTTTCATTTGAATCTAGCATGAGGAAGCTGCAAAAAAAGTGAAAATAAAATCATCCTTATTCCTTCAGATTTGCATTCAGACCAGAACCATGGATATTTTTGTTCTTATGTTCCTAATGCTCTCGAGTTGTTGTCAGTGGCCAAATATTGCTTTTTGTCGTGATGGATAAACTTCTGCGGCAATTACACTGACAGCTTCCAGGTAAGAGAGAGAATATTCTCTTTTCAAACCCTTGCCTATTCACTCACAACTTTCATCATCAAATTACCTTCTCCTCTGTATCTCTAAAGTCTAGGAGCATAATACTGTGCTGCAAATCAACCACTAGTTTATTACCCTATTTTAATTTCCATTCTTTTCTGAATTTATTTCGGCCTTGATAATTTCAGTTAGCGTATTATAGCATGATTGATATAAAACAGATTTTTATCTGTGCTGTACAGAAGATACAAGGTTGAGATATATTGTCAGCAACTACTGCTTAGGTTGTGCCTTGGCAGAAATTACTGTTCCTGTCCACTTTGGACTGTCTAAGACTCTAAGTTGCTGAATTAGGTTCAGTCCCAGCCTGGGCTGTGAAGATGAAGGGATTGAAGGCATCCCGCTACTCCTCAACATTTTCTGAGCATCACCTGTATAAATACTTTCTGTTTGATTGGTATAATATTTTGGGGATGTAGAGAAAAAACATGTAGCTTGAGATTGCTGAATTCATTTCATAGCACAAAGATGAGCGTTGCACAGTTTGGATTATACAGGCCATCAGTTTCTTTTGGCTCACACAGACTGAAAAGCAATGTATCATAGTAACAAACGTATAGCCTGGATAATATTAAACTAAACTGGTATATCACAGATTCGGGCAAAATATGTTTCAACAAAGAGCACTAATTAACATGTGCTTCTCCAGGTTACTTAAACTTTAGTGGTCCTGTCATATGTGTCACTGACATTAGAATTACTTCTTAATGTCAGTCATAAACAGTGATGTCATATTCAAAACTGCTCTAAGGGAAAAATTGTTCTCCTTCAGTTTCTAGGGAACCTTTTTGCAAGCACGCCTCACAGCAAAACCATGAGCTGGATTTCACTGCCAGAGCTTTTGCTCCTAAACTCATATTTATTAGCACACATATAAAAGCATGCATGAAAAGGAGCTGACAGAGCACAGTGAGGCATGAATTTCAAGTATATTCCAGCATCAAAGGTCAGAAGCAGATTTCCTGTTTGAGTAGCAATTATAAATAGCCATCAGAGGTGAAATAGGGTTGAAATACTGGGTTATGCTGTGTTTCCTGTTGATTTTGAAAGGTTAACATTTTGAAGGAAAGAAGAAAAACCCCTATTCCATCTCTTTAAAAAATTAAATGCTTTCCAAAAAGGGTAGAAATGGGGTAATAGAGCACTTCTTTTTTTTTTTTTTCCCCAGGAGAAATATTCACAGATTCAAAGATTTTAAGGCCAGAAGGACAGTCCAAGGACACCTTCATATTCATGTACTATCTGTTTTCTTCTTCCATGTCAGATCCCTCAACACACGCTCCACACCCCAAAGACATACACTGTCTAGACTGAGCAGCAGCTGGCTGCTTACGTGCACTTCATGGCCCTGCTTTCCTCATCATCTGCAGCACATAAATGATGTAGAGGCCATGCAAAATTTCTGTGTCCTGAAAGCCTCTTCTAAATTGGCCAAATCCAAGGGGGCAGGACCTCCTGGACCACAGATTTCCAACCATATGTATTGCTCTTCCAGGATACGAATTTAAGTAATTCCCAAAACACAATTGTTTGTTCATCCTTTTTTTTTTCCTCCATCCATAGGTCCCACTTGATTTTCTAACTCTCATGACCACCTTTCCTTGGGTACCACTCTTACTTCTCTTTCTGCTCTTTAGTTTCCATATATCATCCAGAATTTCCATGTTGTCACCTCTGTCCTTCTTCCCCATGTTCCTCCCCTCACCCAAATGCATCCAATTCCACCACTGTAATACCCGAACTCGATAGTTATTGCTGGAGCGAAGATAACAATACAAATTACTTTCCTACCCCCAGTACATTTTTGATAATTTTTTACCTCTTTCCAGGAGCAATGCTGAGGAACATGTACAGCACTGAAAGGCTAAAATGAGTCAGCACCGGGGGTCTTGGCGAGTGTGAAAATCCTTGCGATTGTGAAATGTTTCATTAAACAGCTGTTGTAACTATTCCACACTTTAGCATTTAGGAGAAACAACATGACTAGAAGCATCTTGCTTAAGCTGACTTTGCACAGGCCAGCTGTGAAACACACCATTATAAATTAAACGGCTTTGACAAGTAACAGCCCTCACAGCTACTTTGGCCTAATGCACTCAGCGAGGGTCTCTGGGTATGAGGTTATCTAGGTGACATCATGGAGAAGCCAAAGAAGGAAATTAAACATATCCTAGGTGATTTCCTCCGAATAGGCTTTATATGAAAGATGATAAATAGAGCTCTGTATTTTGAACAGGAGGTTGCAGCAGGGGCAGTCCTGACAGGCTCTGGGCTTTGTGCCAAGGTATTTATTTACTTGTTGTGTCATGACAAATATTAAGCCACAATCTGAAGTCTCACCAAGCAGCTAAACCTCAGAGGGCCTGGCACAGAGGATCTTGTTGTGTCTCTGTGTCCCCTCTCCTTGTGGAACAGGGAGTCCATGTATTTCATCAGTGTCCTGGCCGTCGGGACCGGTATATGTATATTTCACCATGGGAATGAAAACTATTGCATTTTTGCTAATTAATAACCCAAGTGCTTTTCCCGGGACTGTCAAATTTACACAATGCTCCACATTTCTGAACAAGTCCGTAACAAAACAGTTTTTATTTAACAATAGAAAAATATGTTTTAAATATTGAATGGCTGTGTTTGGGAGGAGTACTGGCTTAGAACTCTGCGTACCAGGAAAGGCTTCTATCAGACATTTACTAAATAGGAAACAAAAAAAATTTTCACAGACTCTTGGTAAAACTACATAAATTATCACTTAATGAAATGGCTACAGACTGGTGACTGCATACATCTTAACATTTTACTGAGAAGAGCTTTGTAGTTTACAAGACCAACAGTAACAAATGAGAATTATAAAATAGATACTTAATGAAAAATGGTTATAACCATTTAGGATAATTTACCACTTTGGTTTGTGTAGTCACTGAAAATGGTTTTACTTGGATGCTATAAAAGAATACTTTGGTACGTAAGTTATCAGCCAGTGCAAATAATACATCCACCCCACTGCATTCAAGATTTGAACAGTCTGCACAGCAATATTAGGAAGACACCAGCATTAAGCAGGTGAGCTCCTGTCCAAAGCACTGCAGAACTGTGCACTGAATGAGGCTGTGAGATGAGGATGCATACTTTAACCACCACTGAAGGAATACAAAAGCAGCTAGATCCAAATCATTTGTGCACATTTTATGTACTCAGACACTGGGTCATGATGCAATAATTGAAAAATTATATGTAGCTTTTTTGTTCGCATTTGATTAAATTGCCTCTCTTAGTCACTTCAGTAATAGCTTGGTGATACACTGAGCTGCCCTACTTACAAAAAAGCCAGGTCACTCTTTTTTCTCCCTGGTCTTTTGCTTCTCAAGTCTGAGAGAACAAAAAGCACCATGAGATGACATTTCCTGAGCCTGATTCCCCACTGCTTCCCCAGTGCCATCACAGAAATATCCTGTGTTGATTTTGATAAACAGGAGGAAGAAAGAATCAGACCTATTTTCTTCAAAGGGAAAAATTTATTCCCTGCTAGTAAAAGCCATTTTAGAGCTTTTGAAGGAACTGCCTCTGTGTCCCAGGTGAACACAAATCATGACATATAAACTAATGCTTGAAAGACAGTGAGATTTGGACAATGAAATCTGTTTTGCAGTGCATGAGATTGACAAAGGCCCAGGACGAGAAATCGAAAAGCAGCACTCTCAGGTCTACAGTGTCTGTGATGCAATTTTGCCAGTCTAAACATAGAGGCTTTGCACCATGCAATAAAATATGAGAAGGCACCCACTTGCATACATAAACGTACCTGAAGAACAATACTCAGCCTTGCAGCTAGCCTGGATGTTAATCTGCAAGCACCATGTACTTACATCTGTAGTGAGTACAGAAAAGCATCTGGGTGGAGGAGGCTGGAGCTTTCACCAAGGGGCTGTGGGGTGGCTGTGCTCCTCACTAAATTGCTGCCTCTGCCTGGTAACGCTGGAAGGGAAATGAAGGCTATAAAATAGCAGGAAAGTGGGAAAAACAACAGCCAGCTACAGAGCCTTTGTTGTCAAATGTCTGCTGACATTGTTTTTATATTCACAGGAAAGCCGACGGCAGAAGAAAATTTTAACTTTCCACTAGCAGCAAAACACCATTGGAGATTATCATATCTCCCACTGCCTTCAGCAGGCAACGCTGTTTTACTGCCTGAATTTCAGTCTGCACTATTGTATTGGTCTTCTCCAGCCCTCACCAGGTTTGATTCCAGAAACACTTTTTCAGTCAGTAACTTTCAATTATCTGTGGTAAAAATGTAACTTGTGTTATTGATAGCCTTTCACTTGTCAAATTAAATCTAATTGTGTTAAGTCTTGTCTCTTCATCTGACAGTTTCTTCCCGCTTTACACATAGAAGAATTGTTTTAAAATAAAAAATCAGAAAAACGTGCTGCTAGAGAAAGGCTAAGTCTGACATATTTAGGCTAGAAAGATACTTCTGCTAATGGCTACCAGGAATCAGCTGATCTCTCAAGATTTGGAATTGCACGTCTTATAGTAACTTCACTACTGAAAACAATTTATGAGGATTTAGGAGGAAGATCCCCAGAAATGTATAGGTATAGAAATAGAAAATCGTAATTCAGAGGAAGTAAGAGAAGAGTGAAATTAGACAGTATTACTGGACAACAGAGGCACTGAACACCCAGTTCAGAGAGCAAAGCTCTCTGGCACCTATTTTGTGTGTGTGACTTCATCTTTACATTGTAAAAGAGTTTTTAACCCTTCTGTTCCTTTACCACTTCATTGTAACAAGCAAAGTGAGGTGGGACTTAGAGAAGATACGTGACAAGCCAGTGCTGTTGCAGAGCTGCTCGTGATACAGCGCTGATCATCCTGCCAAACTATGGGCTGCAGTTTCCATCTCGTGCCTGTCCATGTAAAAAGAATAACATGTGCCAAGCAGCACAGATGGGTCAACAGCTGCCACACGTGAGTTTTGTGTATCGCTGAGTATTTCCCAGCCAACCAGATAGTTTTGGAAAACATTCAAGGAAGGCATTAGAAAGCTGTCCAGTGTCATTGGTAACAAGAAGAATAATGCTCCACGGAAGACTCACTGCCAGAGCAAAATGTTGGCATGTGATAAATATCACAAAACTTGCAACTTTTCACAGCTAGCTCACCAGCCAAATGTCACCCATTTCCAAGGAGGCTCTCACAGCTGTTTTATAAAAATAGAGAAAGATATTCACTGACACTAATAAACTCCCTTTACAATAGGCTCAGTACTTGAACCAAAGCCAGTGCTAACACTCAGCCTCCAAACCTGACCCTGTGTCTTAAGTCACTGTCAGATTTGATAACATTCTCCAGCTGAGAGTAGGAGGGTATTTGCTGTGAAATTTAAACAGACACCAGTAGTAATGCTCTCCATGGGTTTACTGTTTCTTTTGAAACCATAGTAGTACTAGCACAGTAGATGTCCAATGGAAATTCTCGCAGAGCCTGTCCATGGTCCAATGGCTTCTTCCAAATCAATCCTGGGAAGTCCTTGACACAGTGCTTCACAACACCCAACTACAGTTCAGCAGATTAGTCACTGCATTCACTTTTTTTCGTCTTGACAACCAACACCTTGCTTATTCTTGTACTGCACTTTACTGTATTAACCATTCACTGCTTACATCTTGTCTCTACAATATATTCCTCAAAGCAAGAGCCAACCCCTGGTGTATATTTGTACAGTGCTTTGCACAGTAGAGCTCCGGCCTCTAGGTGTTACCATAATATAAAGAATAAACAAAATATCTATTTTGGGATATCCAGACATTTTCCAAGCATAAAGTAAGGCTTTCTGTTAATAACATATAATTAATAAATATCATTTTTCATAACAAACAATAGCAGGGTGCTAAACCAATATTAACCATAGGAATAAAGATTCTATTTTTCTTGTACCCAAAACTCCGTTTATCACAGATGATGCTTTTTCTTTTTTTGATTTCAGGTCAACAGCATGGCAGTGGAGACCACCTAAGATATTAACAGGGCCCTGATATAATTGAGAGGGGCTGAGTTAGAGTGTTGTGACAAAAGGTCTTGAACTTCAGAACTTTCTTTTCCCATCCTTCCACAAAGCTTGAATTAGTTGACCCCTAGGTCATGCTACAAAGGATACCTTTGCTTCCATGCTCTTTCTGGGAAAGCAGGATGAGTGTGTTGTGTCGGATGACGGGCAAGACCTCATTTCCAGTACTTTCAGAAGGCTTTTATATTATAGAACTGGTTTTGACTTGTGTTTTATTTCACGTGCTTTCTTGGACTTTTGGATAGGCTTGTTTTTCACTAAATCAAAACAATAAAAAGTGATGCAGTAGATTGTTGTTAAAACTGCAGCACTTACTATTGCAACAGTTATACTAATTTCAGAACAGTCTGTTCCAAACAGAAGTACGTGGGAGAAGGAGGAGGAAGAGACGGTCTGTCACCAACTGCTGCTGTGGAACGCAATTTTCTTTCTGTTGTCTGCCCAGGCTGACACTGCAGCTACCACATGTTGTTGCATTGGACATCACCCTATTAGCGCTCTCTAGAGCTGCAGCAGAAGCAGCACCTGTCTCTCAACTCAGGCTCACTTTACATACCAAGGAAATGAAGGAGAGAAGTCCACAGGAGGCCATTTCCAGCAATAGCTTCAAACTTTGCCTTTTGTTATTGTTCAGTATTAAAAGAGGTCTGATTCCAAGAAAGCTGTAGCTTGTCCTCAGCTCATAATAGTACTAGTGGGGACTGTATGTTCCAGTTTCATCTGGGTCCTGAGGCTGGTTCTAGTTTGCCTAAGCTGGGTGAAAAAAATGTAATGGTACCAGGTGTACTGGATAAAGACAAAAATTTCAGGTGCAATAGATATCCTGCCAAAGTTTGTTTGCAAACAGAGTTGAGCTTAGGACAGATTATTTTGTTATGAAACCCACAGTCCATGTGTTTAAATACTACAGATCCTGGTGTATGTTGTGATGTGTAGGCGTCCACCTAACTAAACAGCTGATCAGCCAGACAGCAAGAAGAGCCCAACATCTTTCTACTATGTGATTCTATTTGATTCCCAAACAGCATCTATACAAAATGAGCTCTGAAATGATTTTATTTTTCCTTTTTTTTTTTTTTTCGTTTGTTTGCCAAGGTGATAGTGCAGTTCCTTTTGAAAGATAGTAAAAGTTTTGTCCTGGGAATAAATTAAACATTATCTAAAGGGGTTTGCAATCGCTTTATAGAAGAGACCTTCTCAAGTCACTCTGTCTAAACTGGTCTAGGACAAAGCTGCTTTTTGCTCCCTAATTATATTACTTTGGTGTAGCTGACACTCACCTTAGCAGGAATGACATAATTAAAAAATACAGCATGTCCCTGCTTTTATTAATTTTTCCGAATAGCAGTCACACAGTGCTTGGTGTGAGTTGGGAATTACACTGCCAGTGGAAAACATCTGCCCCTGACCTCAGGAGAAAAACTGCTGTGCAAGTACTTCCTCCCTCTGACAGTTCTTACAGAAGCTGGATGTAGCCATGGACGCTTTCTAAGTTTTTATTTGAATTGGAATATTTCATTAGTTATCTCAAAACTTTCATTTTCTTCACCCAGTGTTTGGGAAGAACAATCAAGCGTCACCCACTCCACTGCTTCTCCTTTTACAATGTGTGGACCCACTAATTTACTAAGAAAGCCATGCAGAACCCTCCAAACCCCAAAATAACAGATTTTTAAGTAGAGCAGTTAAAATAAAAATACATTTATATCATAATGCCACCAGAAACATTCAGCAGAAGAGCTGAATTTTTAACCTGAGTAATTGAGTTTACAAATTTTCATGGTATTCAACATAATGAATAGTAACAGGACTGAGGAAGAACTTCCTGCAGAGCCAGATAAAAGCCCAGTCCAGTTATATTGATGCAATTTTTGAAACCATAACCATTTATTTCCACCTGGTAGCACCTGCCTCCATGGTGTGCCCTGCCTCCACTGTGACAGGACTTTGGCAACTGTGCTGCTGCAGGAGTTCTTCTGCTCCTGTTGGTGAAGCATGGTCTCTGCCCCTCACCTCTGAACCAACTAGTATTGAAATTTCAGCACCTGCTGACTTGTTCTATTTGTGCTGTGCTCAACAGCAATTCCTCAACTAGTTCTGAATAAGAAAATAGTGAGCAAAAGATGGTATTTTTTAGATTCTTGGGAGAACACGACAGGTAGCATTTTCTCCACTGGAATTTTTATACAAACAAAATATATTTATACTAGGTGGAAGACTCTCAAAGTGACTAATCTGAGCACAGTTGGCTCCTACCTGAATAAACAGCTGAAAGACAGGATCCTTCATGCCATATATCCAACTCCTTGGGAAGCTGAACTATTCTAGCTGTTTAAGGCCTGGACTACAAAAGTGAAAGTCATGATTGAAAAGGTGTGCTTTTAAACCAAATCATCTTCAAGTAAACCGAAAACCTCCCATCATGCTGAAATAGGAGTGTATCCCAGCAGATTTCATTGATTTAAGTTCTGCCATTTGAGCAAACCCTAACTAAAATGCACAATTTCCTTATATAGAATAAGGTTTTTCTTATGGCAAATGTCATATCATCAAGTTATAAGAGGATCACGGCTTTTGCCCTCCCATCTTCTCAGTGTCACTAAAGAGTAAAGCAGCTCCAGGAAGCAAGAATGGAGAAATCCCATCCAGACTTTTAAATGTCCAACAAGACACTACCTTCCTCTGCAAAGAGGAGCTGTCTTTTGTACCCCTTCACAGCAAAGCTGAACATTTTCTAAGAATTCTAAGAACAAAAAATAATTCTCCTCCAGGATATTTTCTTAGACACAGACTCCAGCATAAGTCAAGCCTTGGGGCATGGTATGAGCTGGTTTCTCAAGAGGACAAGATTCATGAAAAGAGGAAACAGCAGAGAAAAAAAATAAGAGCATAGCTCTCCTCCCACATCATCAAGCACCAGCTTTTTCTTCAGACAGGGATCAACAAATCACTCTGGGAGCAATGAGAAGTATGATAAATTTACCACAGTGCAATAAAATCGATTGTAATGGTAACTACTCCTACTGCTCAAAAAATGTTAGGCTGAATTTCTTTGCTTGTAGATCCAACCAAGGCATTAGTTTCTAGTCTTTTTAGCTACTGAAGGCTGGCAAAAAATTATGAATTTATCTGAAATAAGATACAAAAATTAAATTCTTTCTCTCACTTATTGAATTGTGGCAGCAGAGCACAGCCTCTTCCCACTTCTCTCTTTTCCACCTTGTGTCAATTTCACCTGCACAGTAAAAAGTGTTCTGGGGACTTGGAAGCCCAGGGAGTCCTACTTTCTTCTGTATGGAAGCATAATCCCAGGGATTTAAAATCCCCTTTAAGACTTGTCAATTTTGAATGTATCCAGGAGTAAAAGTAAATTTTTAGATAACTACAAGTTCACAGAAAAAAACCCGAAACATTTCAATGGGAACAATACTGCTACCAAAAATAAGAAATAAAAGCATTTGGGTTGCCTGAAGGAAAACAGAAGATTTTTCTTTTATTATTATTATTTGAAAATTAAAAGAACAGATATTTCAAGCTCTCTCATTTAAGATTTTTTTCTAAGAAAATAAAACAATTCATTCTGACATTTCCTTTTAAACATAGTCATTTCGTTTCAAAACTAGCCTTTAAGAAAAGTGTAGTTAAAGAGCCCATTCCATTAATAACAAATTTTCGCCTCTGGTTGACCTAAAATGTAAATTTGAAGGGGTTTTTTTTCAATGTTATCAAAGCATTGAGACAATTTTTTTTTTTTCTTTTCAGTGCAAATACTCCAGATGCACATGTACACCTGTCTCCCAAGCCACCTATTCTACTGACCAACTTGACATTCACTAGTGATAACATCCTGACACATGCACCTTCACTGCTGCAGGTGTACTGGCTCCTCTGACCTGTGACATACTCTCCAGTGCCTGCACCCAGATAGAGAGCACCTCACTCAGGAAAAGAGTTAGGAAAGGAATGTAATAAAAAGCCAAAACAGCCTGGGGGATCAGAGAAGGGCACTGGCCAGCCACCCATTTACACAACTGGTTCTTTTTATCCCCTTTATCCCTCTTGTTTCCCACACTTGTTCCTAGCTGAACCACCCTGACCATTCCTTTTCCCAAACCTTTGGTTGCTCCCATAAACATCCTGTAATAAGTCTTGTGCCAATGCTCTTCCCTGGTCTCCCATAATGAGCCCATACCCCTTGGCAGTGACCCTGCAGTCTGTAGGTGATCCCAGGACAGCCTCTCCCACAGTGGTAGATGTCACTCCCAGTCCACTGGGCTGACACCCTCCTGGGATGCCCTGTGGGGCCGGGTCAGGAACTCCTCTGTCTCTGACTGGGTGATTGGGATTCCCCTACCTGCCACTGTTCCTCTCATGTGCATGTGGAGACCAGCTTCTTATCACACATCCTGACAACATTGAGTATAAAAGGCTGGTTGGGTGGGGTAAGAGGCCAGAAAGTATTCTGAGGGGAGCTCCTCTTCAATCTCATTCATGCACCCCTTCTGGTTGCATTTCCTTAAGCAATTGAGCAGACAATTTCCTTTGTAGGGTTGTTTGGAGAATGACTGTTGCTAACACTGACTTATAATTATGAACCAAAAAAAAAAAAGGAAAGAAGAAAAGAATAAGAAAGGTTTTTTCTGGTTTTTTGTTTGGTTTTTTTTTCCTCCTAATTGAAAATGTTGGTCAATCAATTCAGGAAAGGGAGAGTAATTGATAAAAAAAACCAAACATGCCTGTTCTCAGAGATTTTGTCGGTGGCTGAAATATCAGGAACAAGTGGCAGCTGCCATGACAAAGTTACAAACATCCTTGGTAGGTGTGCTATGAGCATACCATGAGGAATTCTGTCACAGAAGATACACTTACCAGCCTTCACTACAGCAGCGTTGAACGGTTCATTCTTTGTGACCTCTATCTGCAGCGCATTGTGGGATGACAGTTACCAGTCAAGATTTCGCATTTCAAGCGGAATCATCTCTTCCTGCAAATTTGCTTTTTTGCAACTTTTAGTTTCTTCTAGTCCCTCTTGTAACATCTATACTCTGTTCCTCCATGTTTACCAGTCTCTCTGCAGGCAATGGTGGATGCAGATAAGTTAGTATAATTCTTCTACCAGTTCTGAAAAGAGACCAAAGTCTTGATTCTTCTGCTTCAGCAATTATTGCAGTGGCTAGCCACTGAGCCAGGGAAATGAGACAACTGGGGGAAGTGTATTGCTGCAATACAAAATGAGAATTGCCAGGTGATGAAGGCATTCATTGGCCAGCTACAGAGAGCAAAGTGGTGCCCCTGGGCCTCTGAAACAGCTGAGAGGTCATAGTAGTTCAAACTGAGTAATCAGAAAAAGCATCAGAATTTTCCAGTATAGAAAATAAAACCTCTGGTGGTCCTATATGATATGGCATCCAGTTCTGCTGAGGAACAGCAGTACCAGAAGACAACAGCAAATTCTTCACCAGCCTTGTGGTCAGGCTGCAACTCTTGTCTAAAAGTCTTGCTCATTCATCTTTTATCTTGGCTTGTTCAGCATTCGAATAAGGATCATTAATTCCTGTATTTATTCAGGACCTATGGTTACACTGTGGGTTGAAGCAGGGTAAGATATTTGTAGACTGGTACACAGTCTGAGACTTCTTTTTCTTAAAAAGGCATTTAAAAAATAACAATGGAATTTCTGTAATTCATGGCTCTCTTTTGAATCTTGATTGGCAGTTGATATGCCAAGAAACCAAAGCAATCAATCAAAACCCACTACTGCTTGCTTATGTCTTGAGCCCTTTAGCTGCATCAATGATTGTGTCCTCCTGTCCCGATTTGGGTGCAGCAGAATCATCATCCTGCTCAATGAGAAATGAGAGAGGCTCGTGCCACACGTTGCTGTACCAACCGGGGTCAGCTGACTTGGTTGTTTACCTGGTGGAGGGGTTGCACCTCTGCAATAATTTCATTTCCTTATTATTAATATTTACTTGAAGTAGTTTAATTTTTTTCCAAACTTGTAAATCTCATTATCTCTCTTCTTGGAAAAAGAGGTGGGGGAGAGCATCTGTCGTTTTGTCGTTAGCCAATCCGGCCCAAACCACTACACCTCCTTTGGTAGGAAATGGCCCATCTTACACAGATAGATAGGCATAAGTTGGTGTTTTCGCTGCATCACTGATGGTATCAACAATGCTGCTCCCACACAAGACACTGGGCTGTGCCGTTATGGGAAGTCATCTGTATTCGAACAGCACAAGTTAGAAGTTACTTACTGGGAATTGAGAACTGCTGCACACCGGGTGATGTTGTCATAAGGTAAGGTTTATCGTTCCAACGTATTTCACACCACAGCCAAGCTCTGCACAAATGAGCACAAAATATAAATGTCACACTTAATAATTTGTCAGCACTCTATACTTCCTAAAGCCTCAAAAAACTTTAGTTGAAAAGATTACATGGCAAAATATATAAACAGAGTAAAATAGACCAAATTAATGTGATTCTTTACTTTGCACTGAACAAACATCAGTCATCTTGTCTTTCCACACACTTTCACATGACAGTCTCAAGTGCCAGGCAATAATAATTTTTCTGATCAAGTATGAAAATATTGGCATTTACAAATTAACATACATATGATTTAGTATCTCTTTTCTGCTCCGTTAGTAGAATCTGCCTTATCTTCCTTTAAACGGCAGCCAAGCTTTGGTTTTTGTTCACTTATAGTCTGGGTTTCTTTCCATCAGGATCTAAGGCACTTCTTATTTTGGCTATTTATTTGCCTTTTTTTTTTTTTAATCACAGCAATATAAAATTTTCCAACATATTTTAGCATTGCATTTCTATTGAAAAATTTCAATAGCTTCTTTTTCCAACACACAGTTGTTCTTGGGTTGCAATACTTCCATATAAACTTCAAAAAAATGCTTTGCTTATCAGTGATGGCTGAGGGATCTGCTTATTCAGACACAACCAGTTGAGATTTCAATGATTCTTATGGAAAAATGCAGATTAAATCGCCCCACAGGATCACCTGGGTCAATGCCCTGTCTCACAATCTTTGTGAAAGATGATTTTCAGTGACTGTTTTTAATGTGGAAACAGGTGTCATCTCTTTCATCTTTTATTAAGTTCTTCACTCTTTTCTTACATTGAGAATGCACATTGCAAGGCTTGAGCCATCAACAGGGCTACATTCATTCATAAAAATTAATATCAACCACTGTTTATTGATGGTAAAGGTACTACTTTATGGAAGCTATACTGTTATGGGTCTAGCATATCTTTTTCTATATCTACATATAGAAGCTTTTATATACAACTATGAATGATAATTTTAAATAAATTTTTGATACTGCTTGGGGAATTACTGACAGAGTTCATAAAATCTTTCCTCACATTTGTTTTAATAATAGATTTTGTACCTTTTCCATAGCGCAGTAGAGTAGCTGATTATAAGGAAGCTGCAAAGTCTTGATGACAACCTACCCCATTACAGAGAAAAGCTGATGCATGTAGTAAGACACCAACTCCAGCAGGAGCTCTTCAGTGATCAGGAGGGGGAAAGGGGGAGGAAGGAGTTGTGCACAGTGGAAACAAGGACATACTGTTAGAAACCGATTTAGAAGAATAGCCCATGATGGAGGGATAAACACAGAAGCCTATGGCACAAAATGATATACAGCTGGAAGAAAACATAAAAGGCAATCAGGAAATGCTCTGAAATGTGTTAGACGTAATAATGTGATGGGAGAAAGAAGGGCTTGTTATTTAAAAGTAGAAGGTAAGTTATTGCAGGTGAGAGAGAAAGCCAAAGTGTTCTTGCTTCAGTTTGGTTGCTTTATTTAATATAAAGAGGTCAATTGAGATCACCCACTTAGCATGATTAATATTAATAACAAGGGATGAAGAATACAGTCCATTTTAGGGAAAAAACAGGCTAACAATAAAAAGATAAATTAGATCTTTAAAGTTATCATTCCCTGATGAAAATCACTTAAGGCAACTAGTTTAGGCAGGGTTTTTTGGATGCCTTGTGGGGACTCAGTGGTCTGAGAAAGGAAAGAAACAACTAGTATCCATTTGGGGGAAAGAGAAGAAGTAGGGAAAAGAAAGAGGGAGGTATAAGACCCAACAGAACGTGTAACATTGATGCCTGGAAAAATACTAGGAGCTATATTATTAATTAATTTGTCAGAAACTCAAGAATACAAGAATAATCAAGTAATAATTAACAACCAAAATTTGTTAGACAAAACCAGGTTTGAATCAAAACAATCTTGTGTTTTCTTAATAGGACAAATTTCCTAGAAGACATAGGGACAAAGTAGATGCAGTCTATTTTGACTTCAGTAATGCTTTTGGTCTTAGTTTGATGTAGTAATCCTATAAGCAGACTGGAAAAATTACTCAAAAAGTGTAATTAGAAAAAAAAAATGTACTTGAAGAATGTCTATTGAGTTTAGTCTCAAAGTAGAGTGAGCTTTTTAGCTAAAACACCAGTTTCACCTATCCTGAATTTATTATTCAATTATTACTGAATAATGTGATATAAAAATGGAACAGAAAAGCACATATCTTAAAATTGGGCATAACACCAAGCTAGAAAGCAAAGATTTTGGAAGTGGGACAAGAATTCAAATTATTTTGATAAACTGAAGAAACTATAAATACAATAAAATTCCATAATTATAACAGCAAAAAACTACATTTTAGAAGGAAAAAATCTTGTTTAAAAATTTATGTTAGGCAATTGCTACCTTGAAAGCTTCACTGCAGAAAAAATTCTGACAACCGCAGTGGAATGCACACATCACAAAAATGTGTGTTGCCGAAAATAAGACAAGTGTCATTTTAAGAAGCATTACTTAGAGTTTTGTGTACACAACAAAAGGAAAGGATTTATACCTTTTCACTCAACCCTGCTAAAGCTTCTAATGAAACATCATATCCAGAAAAACTGGACAAAAGAGTAAATTGCAAGAGTAAGGATCTTAGAAAATGTGATCTATGTGGGAAAGTTAAAAAAAACAACAACAAAAAAACCCAAGACCACCACTGAATAAAAAAAAATAGGGGAAAAAAAAAAGACTTGAAAGAGTCAATATGCAAAAGTTTATTCTAAATAGGACAGAGATGTACCATTGCCTACATGCGTGGGGTTAGTAAAAAAATTGGGGGTCCAGTCTAAAACCCAGAATAGACATAAGGAGAAACTGTCCAGGTATAAAAATGTTTAAACTTCGGAAAAGATTTTTCAGAAAGGTTTCACCCCAGAGATTTACAAACAATTAAATCAACATCTGCCAAGAGCCACATAAGCATGTGCAATTCCACCTCAAAGTATGCACATGGACTAAATGATCTCTTCAAAGGCTGTATTTCTTTCATACCAAAATCAAGCATTTTTCCGCTCAAAAATCTATAGCAGGTGACCTCTCGTTCTAAAATGATTCTGACTGAAGTTGGAACAAGGCTGAGACCATAGTATAATTCAGTGCATTCTATTTGATATTTATTTTTCAATACCACTTCAATCTTTTTGCATGATGGGCATCAGCAGTTTTACTAGAAAGGTTAAAAAGAGTTACCTTTCCATCTGAATGAGTTGATCTCAAATTACAATTGTTCTTTCCATATCTTAACACATTTTTTCCTTCTAGGAAGTTTGCATGAGAGCAAATTCTATGCTTACCTTCAGTCTGTGCTTTAACTGTTCCCTAACAAGAAAACAAGAAAAGCAAAACCAACAACCAATCATCAACAAACCCCCACCCACGTTGCACAGAAAAGAAAATTAAGTGCTAGTTCTGGGCAGAAGGAACAGGGCTTTTAGCTGACTGTGTCCTCCTGTGTCCTAAAATGTTAAGGTAAGTTTTTAAAATGTATGCACTTCATTACAAAATGACTAATGTCAAAATCTGTGGTACCCAATAGTAGGCCTCAACTGGGATCTTCAAACCCCGCAGCGTGAGCTGTTTCTTCACGGCCTGTGCAAAGACCATCCTTGCTCAACTCCAGCTCAGCAAAACAGGCTTTAGGAAACAGAACAGCACATCTGAGTCCCCTAGAGATTAATAATTGCATGATTCCTTTGTTTTCTGATGGTCTCTGAAGTAAGAATAGCATATCAGAGAAGCTATGCAAAGTAAACCATGCTGACTAAAGTCATCAGAGATATTTGCTTAAATGCCCCAGTTTTCAAAAAGAAAACAGGAAGGGCTACAGCTCCCCTGTTCTCTGTCAACAACACGGGAAAAGTGCATTCAAATGAAAAATATTAGGAACATTTCAACACTGATTCACCAAAGCACATTTCCCTTGTCCCATCCCTTACCAATATAAAAGGCAGTACCTCTCTGTACCATAGGGCCTCCATTTTCAGGGGGAAATAATAAAAAGGAATGGTGACTCTGGACTGAAAGAATGTATTGGGAAGGCAGATAAGATCATTCCATTAATTCATCCACATACTTCACACAGTCACTTTAGAAAAATCCCTTGTCAATAGTCAGAACTGTGGGGTAATTTTTTGTAATCTATAATTAATCTCAAATAAGACACTGTTTCAGGGAAAGAGGAGCCAAAGTGCCGATCAGACAATTATATTGTTCATATTTGAGTAGCTGGGCAAAAAATAGCATTTTTGCTAGGCAGAATGTATATTTATATGCTGTCATTTCACATCATCAATGAATGTTTATCCTTAAAACAATAACTGGGCAGAGAATCAAAAATAAAATAATGTGGAAAATATCTTGCTTAATAAACATATATATGCACAACTAATTTACAGCTCTAGAGAATATTAGTACTACTTATATTTCCCTAACCTCCCCCCCTCCAAGGAATGTCTTGATGTTCCAGTTTTATGTATGATCTATTTATTCATAATTTTCCTTATTTTATTTTCTGACAGCACC
>JAOXJM010000023.1:68087643-68108443 GCA_026413425.1 Tringa solitaria
CCCTCCCTTTGTGCTTTGACAAACAGCTATCAGCATAATAGTATTTGGAACTGAGTGAATGCCAGGGAGCAGATGCTTGAAATGAAGTTTAGGCAACTAGAAACAGAGAACAGTATGTTGGCCACCATATTAGTCTTTTAACTCTTGCTTGCCATCAGAGCTATGATTTCATTTTCTTTTTTATGCAAAGTGTTAGCTATAGGGACTGGTACAATGAGGTGAAACTCTGTGACCCTAATAGTGGGAGATCAGGATACAACTCAGCTGTAAGCCAGTGGACTGAGTCACATCAATATAAGGTAAGTGCTGCAAGAGATTTTTGTTACCTGCTTACTTTAATTAATTTTGATTCCTGTGCTGAATGCCTGTGCCCTAGTTATACTCCATCAAAGCTTTTCACTGGACTCTCCACAAGAATGAACTTAAAACCATTATATTTTACTGTAGTCCTTCATTTACTTTCACATGTGCTAGAATCCACCATGCTTTTCCTTGTATTCCCTCCTTTTCACTTCTTAACAAAACAGATAAAATTTCTGCTTACCATAAAACACATCTGCAGCTGGAAGTATTCCTCATTTATTCTTTCAGCTGCTTTTAGGAAGAAAAGAGAGATTTTGCAACATGTCTTGAATAACTTTTATTCACTCAAATACTGTGAAGGCAACTCATCCCACTAGGGATCTTGTTATATAGTTCCTCTTCCCTGGGAACTGTTATGGAGAGGGCACAGAGGAAAAGAAAAAAAAAAGTTTTGTGTTGCCACGGTCCATTAAGGACAGATCAGCAATGAAAAGAAGCCATTATTTACAAATGTCCAGGAGAACATCAACAAAGTTTAGCCACTTCAGCATTTGGGCCCTATCTAATGCTGCAAAGAGCTGATATAATTATTTCTAGTCCAGGGGTAGGCTCATGTCCCTGCTTTCTTCCATCTTACTTCGATGCATCTCAATATAAGCCCAGTCAAGCCTTTTTTGCATCACTGGTTTTGCAGTCTTAGGGAGATATAACAGTTGCAAAGCCAGCAGATAAATCGCAGTAGAAGGCATCTCTGGAGACAATCTGTTTACTGATTTATTTATTTATTTATTTTAAGATTTTAATGAGACAGTTTTAAAACCTGAAGACTGCTTCAATTTTATCTTTCTAAGGGATTTGAGGAGACCAGTAGAGTCACATGACTATCATGTGGAAAAAGATACACAAGCTATCTCCAGCAAATGACCAGGAAATTTGGTGGTTTCTTGTTTGGTTTTGTTTTTTTTTCTCCCACAGAAGTCCAAACCCCCGTACCTTTCTGCTATTATGCTAAGTGGCTCCACTGGTTCACCTGTAGAACTCTCCACACTAAAAACTTGTCCTTGTGAGCAGCAGATATGCTCATTAGCTTGTAATAAATTTTTCACAGCTCTCAATATATCACCACTAGCCATTCACAGATTCCTACCCCCACAGGACTACGCACATGACAGCCCATTGCTTGTCTTGCCCAAGACAGAAGCAAGTCTAGGATGAGTATCCACAGAATTAGGCACCAGTATTATACATACTATGCATCATAACTTTCTAATGCTCTTTGTCCATCCACGTGTTTATAAAGACTTTACCTTCCTTTTCCCTTCTTTTCAGTCCTTCTTGTCCCTTCATCTTTCCTAGAAATGAGCAATTCATGATAGAGTCTGTCATCCGGAGGGAGCAGGGGAGGCAAAGTCCTAAGCTAAAGAGGAGTCGATACTACATGAATATAGAACATGTATTATAAACCATGAGGCATCTTATCACAAATTTCCAGCTAGAAGACAGGTGTACATTTTGTGCCTATTTTCAGGCCTCAGCAAAAGAGTTGTCTTACAAAATATGTCCCCCAAAGACAAATCCTTTTGCCCAACTGCTAGAAGAGTAACTAAAGTCTACAAAAGTCCCAAGAGAATGGTGAAAGGAAGAAGGGCCTCAGACATAAAAAAAAATAAAATAAATAAAAAAGTAAAGAAGTAGATTTTCATCTGTGATTAAGGGAACACAAAGAGATGGCAATTCTTCAAATTCCCAGATAAAACAGGTGTTGCCAGCATCCAGCTTCTGAGTGTTGTAACTATGCCTGTAAAGAGGGTGACACGCACTGGCTCCTCCAATGGGATTAGCCAGTAGGACCCAAGAGGCTGAACACTTGTGCAGAGAAGCAGGATCCTCCTAGCACAATCTCTTCCACCAGTTATATTTGAACATATGGCAATATAAAAGGGGGATCTTTCTTGCTTCATGCCATAGGAGATACATAAAACTAAGCAGTGACACAGACTGTATGAAGCTAATAGATTCTTTAAAAGGGAAAGAGACAATCCCAAAGACTAGTAGAAGTTTGAGAATTAAGGGTACAGTGATTCCTTATTATCCACAAGCAATTAAACTCACTGCCTTTTTCCAGAATTAACTGCCAGAAGAAGCACATTCCAGATTATAGGGAAAACTAAATCTTCCAGTATATTTCTCATCAGTTTCACATAGATCATTTAATCAGTTCAGACTTTTTGATGGATGAATGAAGGAATGCTGATTCAAAATCAAGGCTTAAATTTCTTAGAAGTATCTACATTAAAAAAGTAGTTGATGCTGTCCACTGGGAATTTATATTTTAAGAACAAAAAAAATACATCTGATAACCCAGTCACACTGGCAAGAACTCATTAATTATATTAGTATTAATTAATTATATTAGTATATTTTATTATAGATACGTTTAGCTCTTTGATCAGAAACAAAGTGAGCAAATAATTTTAGGAAGGAGGTAAGCACATGTAGCAGCTGTTTGTAGGTAGTGCTTCTGGTTTTGTGATTTGGAGTAAGTTACAGCTTCAGGAACCAGTTCTAACAACAATAGCAGCAGTAATGAGAGTCTACTAAATTGGTTAAAATTTGTAAAAAGTATCCAAATGAAACTATGAATTTCCTTGAATTTTATTGAAACCATTTAGCACAAATTACCTAAATCAGTCTAGTTCAGTTTATATCCATCCATTTTGAAGTTAATGAAAGCCTTCTTGGACATAGGAAAAAAACCCCAAACAATTTATCAATTTAAAAGAAGAAAAGTAAATAAAACCAACAAAAGAATGAATATATGATTTACATGAATCACAATTCTCGTAAACAATGATGTGAGCAAATGGAAAAGAACTTTTTGTGTCTTCTACATATGAACTTCTGCATCTGAGAATCTATATGGACTTCTAGTAAATTCATGGCACAGAAAGGAAATGAAGTTGGGTATGGCAGAAATGGAAATAAGAGGACATCATAATCGCTTATCTTAATTTACATCATGCTGAAAACAGTCTGCTTTAAGTTCAGTAAAACTCCACTGGATCATCAGCCAGGTCCCAAACCTGAGCATGCCTAGGCCTGGCTGTCCCTGCCCAGACCCCTGTGTGCTTTTCCCACACTGCTCATGGTCCAGGACCCCATTTCAGCCCCCTGGGGTCATCAGTCACCATCCCAGCAATGCCACAACAGTATCTGTATCCCTAGCTGTATCTCCTGCAGGCACATAGGCCTCCACTGTGGGTATCCTGTCTCCTGGACAGGCACCTCTGTCCTGCATTGCAGCCTTGTCTCTGGTCTCTTTGGCCACATCTGCATTAGCTCCTGATGGGAGCCCCTGGATGGTTTCCAGCCCTGGTATGTCCCTTTCCATGTCAGGGACTGTTGATGGATATTGTTACAGTCCCCATCTCTGACCACCACAGTCAGACCCTGGGGGATGGCAGCCATTAGTGAGGGTCTGCCTTAGATCCACCTTGTCTGCCTTCAGGAGTGCTGGGTGCTCACTATGCTCTGACAGTTAGTTTGGAGGGTGGGAAGGGGCAACAAGAGAGAGCAACTGTCTTCACTCAGAGTTCTACACAGAAGTTACTGCTCCAGAATGTAAAGGGGGGCCCGTCCTCTCCTTGTCCTGAGACACCTCTATGGGGCACCCTCTCCTGGGCCCACATCCTCAGAGTGCAGGATCTACCCTGACTCCCCTCTTATCCCTACTTCTGCTTCTACAGGACAGCTTGGTATTGAGAGGGCAGCATGGTCCTCATGAGGGTGGTCCAGTGTTTCAGTCACTTATGTTTTGTAAAATAGACCTAGTACTTGTCTGTAAGTAAGATACGGAAAGAAGGTATTTATTAATATCTCAATTTCATGCAAGAAATGACATGTAAAGTGGGAGCACGGGTGAAAGAGAAAGGCAGTTTTGATGCCACTACAGCTTTTGCTAATGGAGTCCACCTTGATGATCCAGAAGAGACACTAAATAAAAAAAAAAAAAAAAATGGAACTACAGTCTACATCCTACACCTAAAGGGAGTTTACCCATGTCAAGGTGGAGCCAACTGAGCCATGAGGCTTTTCTGAATAACAGTCGCTCATGTCATGACTGCAAATTAAAGAAAATTAAAAAAAAGAAAGGAAGAAGAAAATAAAAAAAATCAGGAGTGTTAGCAACTGGTTTTTAAGGGGTTTTTGAGCACTAGAATAATGCCAAGAAGAATTACAATATTAGTTTATCATTTTGGGATACTTTTGAATGTAAGAAAAAAAAGTGTCATATATTTAAAAGAAAAATGAAGTGTTTCTTATTGCATGACTAAAGGTACCGAAAGATATAATTATTTGCCTCCCTTGGTAATTTTGTTCTGCAAAAGGAACAGTTATGCAGTTTCTACTTAAGCTCTCCCTTCTTTTATTATGTTCTTCTCTTCCTATTTCATCTCTCCCCCGTAATACTCCATAGTGCTATTTGTCCCTCCCCCAGGTCTAGGAAAGCAACAAATTTTCATGCGATGTTTCTTTTCCTTTCCTCCTTGTACTTTTTTTCTTTTTGCTGTTTTGTTTTCCCTTCATTTCCTTAGCTCCCTCCCTCTAGACTTGTGCATCTTTTCCAACTCCGGTCTGATTCTTTATTTGTTTCTTCCTTCTCTCTCCATGGTTTCCTTTTGTCTTTCTAGAACCCAAATTCTGAACACTTTCCTGTACATTTTGTCACTTCCTTCTTCATTTCTTCCTTTCCTCCTCACGCCCTTCATTTTCCCCTTCCATAAAATCATGAGGTAAGATGAAGAAAGGGTAAGATAAAGACAAGGAGAGCGAAGTCATACCCTGTACAAGACCTGGCCGCCTCTCCTTTCCTCTGGCACCACATTGCATTAATAATCATAGATCAAGGGATTACTTTTTTTTTTCAAAGGGTAGGAGTCCTCCTCATCCATCTCCTACCCGTGGGGAAAAGAGATGGAAGCCACTGATACCACCTCTTCCATTTACTAGAGAGACAAATCTGCTTTTGTTCCTCCAAGAGACGAAGCAAGAAAATTTGCTTGGAAACCGGAGCGGACATACTCAAAAGCTGTTGAAAATCCTCCTGCTTACAATAACGTCAGGAGTGCCAGAAATTCCTTCAGGAGTATGGGTGACAGCTTCGAACTGCCCTACTGCGGAATCCTTGCTTCTACGGCTTCTGAGAAAGTTGAGTTACAGCATGCATAAGCAAGATTTTTTTATCTGAGTGAAATCATCTAACTCCAGAGGAGAAAAAAAAAGAAAAAAAAAGGAGCAGGCCAAATCCTCACACATTTCTGAAACACTTTTGTTTTGTGCATAACTACAAAATTAAAGAAGATAAAGGTTTCATGGAGGAGCAATTTTACTACTCAACATCAGTAATTGATCACTCACAAGACCACGATGTGGGCACTCTCAGCCCCAGCTTCCAGCTAAGAACATCCAAATCTGTCCTCCCACTGAGTGCCTGATCTCAGAACAGGAGGTTATTCCAAGCTGTACAGCATTGATGAGCTTCATTTTTACGAACTTTCTAAATGCCCATTCAGCCAGAGCGACCCCCTTCTTTAGAGCACAGGAAGGGAGACACGTGTGCTTTAGTTGCTGGTCTGACCTGGCAGATTAATTGAAACCATCTTCCCTCCTGAGAGCAGCACACATAAGAATACAGAAATATTCTCATTTACTTCCCACTTCATCACTGAAATCAATGAAAGACTTTTTACTGACTTGGGGTTTAAATAAGCTGCTGTGTAATTATATTGCAGTACTTTATACTGCTATACTTTTATATTCTATACTGTAATTATACAGTATAGAATTAATTGCATGCAAATGTCTTAGCACATCATTAATAAGATTTATCAAGCATTCTTCCAAGAAAATTACAAGAAATGATCGTAACACAGCAAGGATGCATCATGACAGTTTTTTGGAAAGCCTCAATGGAGCGTCAGGGCTTTGGAATAGTCACAATCATCATTATGCTACCTAAAGCAATACCCGAAGAGTACATTTAGAAGAGCACAGGCACCACCATAATCACTTAGCCAAGACCCACAGACATTGCTGAAACAAGCATATTCTCAAGTGCTGCCTTAAAGTAGAACTTTCTCAGTGCCAGGCCTTAAACTCCCTGTGTCTGTGCATATCTATCTACAAGCCAGTATAATATATTGTACACCCTAGGCTTAATCTTGAGCGGTCTGCAGCCTTAGAAATATTGGAAAAAATCTCACATTGGTCTCTAAAGTTAAGAAACCAGTTAAAGTATTTAATCTTCTTATGGTGTTTTAATTTGTATCTCAAACAGTCTTTCTACTGTGCCTCACTGTTCTTCCTCTAATTGCTGCTATCAGACACCAAGTTTTTCAAGTTAGAGATTGATTTTCCATGTGCATTCTATAAACTATCAGTCATGATTCTGTTACTTAATACAGAGCAATAAGAAAAATATACTGTAAACAAAACAAGGAACATGCTAGAATGGGATGTCTGACACATTGGTGTGTGGGGGTCTTTGCACGCTCCAGCCAACGCATTTTTGGACCTTGCAAGTCCAGTGAACCATCCATACTGTAAAGGGACAATATTGTTTTGCTCCAGTAATTTAATGAAGTTATGGCTAGCAAAGTTCTTAAGAAAATCCTTAATACCAGTTCAGAGGAGCTCAACACTTGTGACAACTCATTAAAAATATTAATTACAAAATCTGTGCCAGCAAACCCCAATAATATGTGAATTAAGGTAAGGACAGAACACACAGGTTTAATCCTGCAGATTTATATGTTTAAATGGATTCCACTTATAATTAAATTTCACACTGTTTCTGACAGGAAGAAAAAAAAAAACCTCTATTGCTGTTAATATATTTGCCACACAATTTTGGCAGCTTTGATCAGCTTTGTCATTTCAGGCATCCGGTGCTTTTCATATTGATTCAGACACTAATCAGAACACATTTTTTATTTCAGAATTAGCATACCAAAACTGTTTTGTGAGTTATCATGCTAATATGTTCTATCAAAGACTAAATTAACATTTTACCGTTGGTAACCGGAGGCAATGCTACATATACAATTCAGATGATGTTGCCAAACTTTTCACAATACCAGCTGCTTAAATTTGAGGGTGCTTAATATCTGTAGACCTAAAGAAATGTCTTTTTAAAATAACCTAACTACAAAGCCCCACACAGCCCAGTATCAGCATTCCTAGACCTAATGAAACCCCACACTGTTCCTGAGCTCTGTTGTACTTCCAGTAATGAGGTAAAGCACAATGTTCCTGATACCACCCTGCAGCATTCCTTTCCATCTTCACCTTCCTTTCAAACTTCTTTTAGTCTCAAAGGTATTATGAAAAAAGATAGAAAACCAGAAGGGTACTGGTAACCTGCCTTATCCGAACTGCTGTCCCTTCCTGGGAGGGAAAGAGAATGACATAGTAGTAAGACTGTGTTTTGTTGTTTTACACTGCATTCACAGCCAAATTGCTACCTTTCTTCTAAAGCAACTGTTCAATGCCAGCAGTCACCATTATGCATTAGTGTTTTGCTGGCAGATTTCCTGGCTCTCAACCCAGAGGTTTCCTATGGCAAGCATCCCAGTTTAATCCTACCTGTATATGGACAGATCACACGTGTAGCTACTACTTGCCAGCAAGTTCTCACCGATCACCATCCAGGCAAACTCTCTTGACTTCTGCGAGATCTGCATAACATTCAGCAGGGTAAAAGAGAAATTGTGCCAGCAGAAGTTTGTGTCTTCTACATATATGAAGAATTTTTTGCCAGGAGTATGACAGCAACAGTTGAGGGTAAATGTAAGTTTTCACTTTTCACCTGAGAATGGCTCCTATCCACTATTGGGAGCAGAGCTTAAGTACTTCATTTACACTTAGAATAACCATTATCTAGGTTTAAATTCAGATTTAAAGTTTCATTTAAAATAAAATCCACATGTATTTAGAACAACAGATATACTCATTTATAGACTTTATCACCCTAACATAACTAATTATGAATTAAAAATAATTTAACCTAGATAGTGTCAAACTCAATTACCCAGGAAGTGGATTTCCTCCCAAGATTCCCTTTCTCCCCTTTCAATACTCAAGAATATTGAAAAGACTTTTTTGCCAAGGTGAGGACATCACCAAATTTTGGTAATGTCAGACCAGAGCCATCAAATTCCTGAGTCCTGATACTGCCTCTGTCAAAGGTGCAAAGAAATACCAACTACAGCAACAATGGCAAAGAGCAAGATCTGGGCTGTTCCTCAACTATTATTTGCATTCACTCTGAGATCTGCAGGAAGCCTGTACAGACCTGAGAGGAACCATGTTCCCATCAAGTTGCTCTCCCTGTAAGCAAACTGCCAGAATTACCGTTAGTCTCCGTCTATAAATGTCAAATATTTAGCAGTAATTTAATGTTTAAGGGAATAGGACTTGGATGCCACTGCCAAGGTCTGTAACCACAAAGAAAGGTCACAGCTTCTTAGCCAAACACCAGTAATTCAAGGCTATCTGGGTTGCTGCTGTGACATAATTGTCAAATAGCAGCTGGGAGTTTATAATCACATCTTAGCTGTGGGTACTGTTAACTAATGGCAGATATATTTCTTCCTACAGAGGAGCTAAGAACTTCCTCTGTCTCCTCTGGCTAGTTTCCCAACCTGTCATCACAATGGCAGTTAATCTGAGTTGAGCCTCAGCTAACTAATTCATACCTCTGCTGTGCTCTTCTCTGCGAACTGGGGTGTTGTATCATCCATCCTGGGTGGAAAATACAAATTCACACGTGTGCTCTTTATCAATAGGCTAAAAATAACCAGATTCCATCCTTCTTAAGGGATAGATTCATTAATTTCAGCTTTCAGCCACTTGAAATCCAATCTGGTCTCCCTTACCTCCTCACAAAGTCAAAAAGGAGTAATAAGCAAGTCTAGAAGGCGAGTGACTTGACCTAGTATAAATTTATTCTGCTTTCAGTGCCTGCTTCTGTCTCCTGACCATGAGGAGAGACAAAGTGTATAGCTCAGACTTGCCCAAGTGTTTTTGACCTCAGAGTTAGATCCCATACTAGCTCCCAAACGGCCCCTTTTCTGGTTGAACAGAAAAAAAAAACAGACCAGTGTCCAGCATTATCCACACTAGAAAAAAGCTTGGGAAGAAAAAAATTACCCACACTTATCTGCTGAAATCTGTCTTTCTGAAGAAAGAAGGCCCTGAAAAAAAAAGAGTTTCATCTTACTCTGATCAGAGATACCACTAAGTCACTTACAGTCCTCCACAAGCAACAGGATTAAAAGCAGCTATAAGGTTTAAAGCAACTGACAAAACACCAACACCAAGCCATCAACTACTCCTTAAGCAAATGCTATCATCCACCTCAATCTCTTTGGCACAGTCATTCTCATTTTTATATCTCACCACTCCGTGCCTTCAGTTCTAAAAGTTAGATAACCGTTCGCATCATTCTGAGGCAGGCTGCAATCCCCTAAAGATGATGCAGCTCTTCTGCAACTGTGGATTTTTTCCAAAGACCTTCTTAAATCATGGCTTTACAGAAAAAAGAAAAAAAAAACAAAAAACAAAAACAAACCAACCAACCCAAAACAAAACCCAAAAAAACCCAAAACCAAACCACGCTTGCTTAATTCTTCAAAGGGGTATAAAAGCCAGTCTACTTTTCTTACAGTGAGTAAATAATATATTTGAACAATATGCTTTTTACTTAAAAATATTTTATGATTTCTATTATTAGTAAACATTCTCTTTGGGAACACAGACAATCTTTTAAACCCCAATAAAACGTAAATTTCTCACCTTTGTTGGCTTAACAGTTCAAGAAGAGACCTTACCATTTAAACAATATACTTAGCTCTTTAGAATCAGAGATTTGCAATGAAGAATTTGCAGACTTAGGCACTGTTTGCTCACCTAGAAAAGTTCTTCCCTTCTGGATTTCAGATGCCGTGGATAAATAACTTTGTTTTCCTTCTCTGCCAAAACTCCCCCCATTCCACCAACGGCAATCTTATAGTAACAGCAAGAAGAAAAGAACAAGTAAAAACATTATCCTTCATATTTTGACTATGACACTACTGAGCATTACAGTGAGATTTTCTGAAGAGTTGGTGCCTAGCAGTGCAAAAAAAACCAAAAAAACAAAAAACCAGAAAAACAGAAAAACATCCTAGTTCCTAATGTACCCACCTCTTTCTCTTGTAACCTGCAGAGAGAATTTTGAATTTGCACTCTGCACCCTTGGGAGCCCGGGTATCATTGAATGTCTGAGTTTACGTGTTTTCCAACACAGATAGCAGTATCACTATTGATCTAGCACACTGTAATTGCCACTCATTTATGAAACAAACACAAAATACTATTACAGCTCTTCACATGTAAGATGCAACACAGCACACAGGAGATCAGTAAGAGAGCATGGAGTATTTAACTAACGAGCTACCAGCCAAGGCTGCTTACTCCATCATTAGTGTGAGAAAAACCCTTATAGCAGTTCAATAATCTCTGCATCAGCTCATCACCACAGCACAAGGCAGCTTGTGTGAAGAAACAGAGCCTAGAGACTTGCTTCTTTTCAGCCTACTGAGCTGTTTGTACCAGTGTTGCGCTTTCAAAGCTGCCTCTGCCTGGGAAATAATGAAGCTCCTGTTTTCAGAAGAAATCCGGTCTCTCATCAAGACACTTAAAAAAATAAAACGTTCATCAGGGATTAATCATGATAGTGAACCCGTTGGTGGTGTGAAGTGGGGATATTTTAAAAGGCTTTATTTAGCCCAGGAAAGCAAACCTCCAAGAGTAGTCCCTGTCGAGGGAAAGCATGTTCTCCAAAGGGCAATTGAGAGCAGGCTGTGAAACACAGGTGATCTGACTTGCCCGCTAAAGGAGTCTGTTGATTGTAAGTCAGCTTTTCTCAAGCTCCCTGCAAGCCTGACCTTTTCTGGGTTTCATTACCTTTGTACTACTCCTGTCCCCAAAGAGGGGAAAAGCTACTTCCTTTGATTGATGGCAGCAACTCCTCTCCTAGGGAGTAAGGAAGGGAGAAGCAGATGTAATTATTGGGAAAAACTTCCTTCATTTTTCCCCCATCACATGGGAGCTAAGCCAATGCCTGCAATTAGAGGTTGTTAGCTGTTCCCTGGCTAGTATAAACAGTAGTAACCAGCATTTGCAGATGATTTGTACTCCATTACACAGGAGAAACTGAGCAGCTACTAATAATAAATCAGCAGAATTTAGTTTTAACATATATCCTTTTTTCTTTAGTGGCTAATAGTATTGTGATCCCTTTTAAGTGTTCCTATCTCTCTTTTATTACAATACTCACTTCAATAAACTGCTGCAGACACACAAAAATTTACTTTTGAAAATACCCTTTTTTTCTCAAACCCCCCATCTGTAGAACGCCACTGTATCTTGTCTAAGCAGCTAATATTTAGCTGATAATCCTGTTCAATCACCAGCATGTCATTTGCAATTTTTGTTTCACTTGTGTGTCTGTGGCAGCTCAGCTTCAGGGGGTGTGTTTACAGTAAGAACAAGCTGTAAGTACTAGTTGCAGATATAAATATGCACCTCCAAACCCTTGAAGAAAGTGAGTCACTTCAGCCATTAAAGTTGTCTAACACTGTAAACATTTGAAGACTGTAATGACAGCTTGTTCTCATTTTCTTGCTTGTAGAAATTGGACTGCTTCTGGCTGCTATCAGTTGACACATCCCAACACTTCCTAGAAATGTCGCTGCCAGTGGCCCCACTTTCATGTGTCAAGATAGAAGCCATGTGCGTCTGAATATCTGTCTTTGGCTCTCCTAAGCGTGACGACATCCCGGGGTGCTAAAATTCTGTCTGGCAACAGTTTGCAATAATAATAACAATAATACATTTTTATAATAGGGTAATATGTTTATTATAAATGGAATGTGTTTCTAGCTGGAAGATATCAGGAACAAGATGGTTTTCAGCTTGATCTCTTTATCCGGTATCCAACACCTAACCTAAGGAGTCAAAAGTAAGTCAAAATCTCATATTTCATTTATAAAAAGCACAATTTTTTTTTGTCTATTTAACAGTTGTTGGAAATGGAAGAAGAGGTACATAAGTGAATTGTTTAACAGTTTGTATAACCAAAGGATAAGTGATGAAATGTGCCCCTTCTATAAACAACTTCTTAGATACCTGAGAACCTAGAAATGAACAATCAAAGTTTGCATCTTTCATGTATTTTCTCTTCTTTGTCTTTATTCTGAACATTTTCAGTAATTAATCTTGTAGTTCCTATATGTTTACTCCAAAAATTCAACTGCAGTGTTTTGGTGGAGGTAGGCTGCCTCCACCAAACATTTCTGTCACCCTCCATATTTTGGACAAGATAGTCAGATCTGCATAAGTTATAGTTAGACTAAGTAACTGGCATCACAACTAGCCTTCCTCAGTAGCTCAGATAATGTAGTGTGGTGTTCTGTGTCATGAGATGTGACATCATACTAAATGCTGAAAAATTACAAAGAACTAAAACCAAACATGCAAGCAAATTTTCCCTTTCTAGGGATTACCCTTGGCTGCTCTAACTCACTCCCATTTCAACTCACTCATGAATTTAACCACGAAACAAATATGACAAGGAGGAAAATCACTTCCACAGTAGTTAACTCCCACAATCAGGATCTTGGTATTCACTTCCCAGAGCCCCCAGTCTAACACAATGTGACATTATCTTACATAAATGCATTTGAGAAGGTTTTGAGCTATTTAAGTCCAGAAAAATCAGCTGCATTTAAATAAGCTGTTTATTAATTGCAATCAGATTTGTTCTTTCCCATCTGTTCTATAGAATTCTTTGATTTCTGAATTAGGGTAAAGTAACAGCCTATTTACAACCAACTTAAGTCCTGACTCCTGTTCCCGCATCCAAAAGAAGCAAGAGTAAGCCGTCTGTCTTTCCTGCCACACTGTTATACACTAAATTCTTTGAAGCAAATGGGGTTCTGTGAACATGCCAAAGCATTTCAGTCAGTTGACAAGATCATTGCAACAGTTTCGACTGGATTTCAGATTATCTGCCATACTTAACACTCAAAATACTGCATCTTATAAAACAGTTTTAGAAAGCAAGTGGCTTAATGTTTATCCCTTTTATACTTAACTATGATGTGGTGGACTTAGCATGCTAGCTCCTATGCCTAGAAATCTAGGCTCATTTCTTTCTGGAGATTTGAGTCCAGATCTCATCATCAAGTATTTTGGGTAGAGAATTTTATTTCAGACCATGGTATGAACTAAGCAAAGAGTGGGTCTGAACATCCACCTCTTAGTTAACTCCACTAGTACACAGAATAACTGGGAGGAGGTGATTCTTACTCCTCTTTTTTGGAGCTAGGCTACTTGGAGAAATGAGTCACTAGCCCAAAAGAGGATGGTCCAGAACAATAGGAAGGACACTTAGGAGCTACCACTCAGAGTCTACTTACTAGTCCTACAGATATTGACGTGGTTCAATTAATGACTTGGGAACAATCATTGCCCTATCTGTCCCTTAGGGTCTTGTGAAAAACCATACATAGTAACTAAATTTCTTCTAACATATAAGGAGACTAATCTTCCATATCCCATATTCCAGTTCCCAATAACTTCACATCTCTTGTAAAAATAAAGGTGAACTTATCATAGACAAAATTAAAAATTTTATACCACTGAATCAAGAAATTGACAGAGAACACTTGCCTGTGAGAACTAATAGCATGCAGAGGAAAAGAGAATGAAATATTTTTTCTTTTAGACTTGCAATAAAACTTTCAGGGCTTTACAGTGACTCTAGTAGCTCTTCATAACCTCTCTAAGGAGCTCTGACTCATCATTTGAAGAGTACTATTCTGGATTAATGGCATTCACCCAAAGCTAAGCTTCTTTTTATTTTTTTGTGTGTGTGTGAATAAGCGTGTCTGAGGCCATGCTAGCTTTTCTTAGGTGCCTGCATCCATAACAGGAGTTGAAAATGTTATGATTCTGCATTCCTCAGCATTATTCCACACTCTAGGAACAAAATGGCTTTGCTGGAAACCAGGGCTGATGTGATTACAAAACACATTATTACATTTTCAACTGGCTATTGCTCTGTTTTACACAAATTACTCATGGTTAAAGTTTCATCTTAATGGCAAGGGAGTAGCAAGGGATAAAGCCCTTGCAATAAAAGAAGCTAATAAAGCAAGGGACCTCTGGGCCTTCTGGGTCCCTGTGTTATCAGTACTATACTTTAGTGAGCTGCACATTCTATATTTTATAATAATATAAACCTAAAACCTCTGACGGAGAACAGTCTGGCTAATGTATAAATGAATCAAGAAGATTTGTGATAAAATTGAAGAAGAAGCAAGGGAAAGTCCCATCGGACACAAGGTATCCAGAACATTTTTATGTGGGTTTCTAGGTTGTGTGTGTATTTACCAGACCTTCATGGTCCAAAAAAAAACTAATGTGGAACACATAGGGAAGGGAAATGTGGTCAGAAACTTTCATAAGAGTTTTAATGTGCTTTGAAGGAAAAACATGTCTTCAAAAACATCTGGAAAGTCTAGAAGACGATATTGCAATGTCAGAATGATGGCAACATTTGTGGCACTGTTGATGTTAATCAATATCAGAGTGACATAATGTCAGTACAAGTTATCCTACTATGAAAACAAACACATCAGGAAATTTAAGACCTAATTATGTTGCATGTAGAAAGGGAAGCCTGAAGCAACAGAAACAAAGAGAAGGTGAGTTGGTGCTGTATCACTAAATATGAGGCCTAAATCAAGTAGACAAAGAAATATAAATGCCTTAAAAAATACATTATTTAGGGCCTCTTCCTCCTTTGAATAGCATCCATAGCAATGAATAACACTGATTCTCAGTCCAGACAGAATATTGTTCACCACAGGAAGGAAGAAGACAAAAATAAGGTGGGTTTATAACTCTTCTCTGCCAGGCCAAATTCTGAGACTGTTAGAGTCTCTCTGACCCAGACATAAATCAGAGCCTCATGACATGAGTCCTTCCAACTGCAGAGGTCTGCTGACTTAAGAGTACATTTCTATGTCAGAAAAAGGCTGCAGAAGAATGAAGAATCAGGCCGGCAATGTGCAAATAATATAGAATGAGGTGAGAGTAAAGATCCTCGCACTTAATAAAAAAAGCTTTTACGCAATAGGTAGGTCATTCTGCTGAAGAGAGAAATTCCAGCCAGAAAGAGCCAATGAGACCTTTCCTCATTAAGACCAATACTCTGAAAGACCTTCAGAACATAGAGCTGTGTCCGTGTGGCTCACCCCCAAAGCCAGCTCACACGCTCTGATTACCTACACGCTGCCACAGAAACTTTGCTCAGAGCCAGGTGTACAGTGTGGCTGAAAACAGCAAATGGCCACAGATGGACTTGGATGGGAATACTGGTCCTGTCTGAATTGTTACCAAGAATAGTGGGAACATGACCCAGAAGTTCAGAAACCATCATTAGGTGTAAATGTTAAAATTATGAGAATTCAAAAATTCATTACAAAAATACTTGGACTGCATCCGTGTTAGTGGATCAGGATCCATTTGACTTTATGAAAAAGGCAGGAAACCTGCTGGTGTAAAAAAAACTAAGACACAGCCTAATTACATACCAGAGTATAATTAAAGTAAATTAGGAAACTGTTAGAAGGAAGAGCTAAAGGGAAGGCTATAAGGTGCACACTTTACCTGTTTTACTAATTTACAGAAGCTTAATTGTGGAGTTTCCTAATTCAATAACTGAAAGAGAACTTTACGTAAGACCAGGCAATCATTGCAGAAATATTATGAAGCTGAATAACCAAACCATGAGAAAGTACTTTGAGATGTTCTATAAAGCCCTGCAGAAGTAAAAAACATCTACACAATTGTTTACTACCTTTGCAGACTTAATTAAACTGAATTCAAGAGTTTCTGCTGAGGTAAACAATTGAAGCCTTGGGCTCAAAATGTACAGCCAAGTTCTTATTATACTTATATCTCCACAATGCTTTTTTTACTTTCCCTTCTGCCACCTGCTATGTATCTTTATCATCATTTAGCTTGATTTTTCATTGAAAAACTAAATTTGGGAATTTTACAAATTGAAAAAAAAAAAAACACAAAAAACCCACACACACTTCTACAAGAATGAAACCCACCCCCCTTCTCCTCCCATTTTCTCTTATTGCCTTCCTGGGCTTCTGTGTAGTAAAATTTTCCTGATCAGGTAGGCATTTTCAGGGGAAGGTTATTAAGAAAAAGAGAGAGATATCAATTAGAAAGCTGTAGGGCAGCTTCACCATATGGTATGCCCAAAGGAGACACTCGCAACACAATAAACTGCAACTCATCATGTCATACTGCTGTATTATGCATACCTCATTGGCTCAACTTGTAGCAGAGGTCTGAATCAAACGACATGAGATAATGCCTATATGACAGTTCTCATTCTCCAAGTGGTCCATAGAAAAATTTATTTCTAAGGTGTAAAATGAGGATATGCAAGGTGAATAAAAACTTTCTTGAGCAGACCAAATGTTGACCTTCTCTGCTCCTGAATGGTTTCCAAGCACAGGAACACGTAGGCCTGTTCAGAAAGCTAAGGGTTCTCCCCCAGTTTCTAAATTTCTGCCTGAAACCTCAGCTTTTGGATTCAACAGGCGATTGACTATTGTCCTGCAATGTAAGCAAAATACAGCCTAAGTGCTTGTAAGGCCTTTACCCTGCTGTACATGCGTACAGATGGTACAAGGCACCTGAGAGTCTGACCTAGAAATCCATCTATTCTAAAGCCCCTTTAAATCCTTTGCTCACTCTCTTTGGAGCCTTGAATGAAAATAAAAGCTTTTAGCTTTGCTTCTTTTTTTAAAAGTCTCCACTACCAACCACTGTTAACATTTCACACGGTGAAGTGCCCGAAAAACCTCTGCTGAAACTCTGTGATTTAGTAAAGAGGTAAAAGAGAAAGATTCAAGGAAAGAAGGAAAGAGAAAGAGGAAGACAACTCGCTTCCACTGCCTTTGAAAAAGAGGAGCAAGGTGGGATTAAAGTATCAGATGAGACAGTTCAGACACAAAGCACAAGTGACAGACAGAACAAGTTCATCACACATTAGAGCCGTGGTGTCTGGCGGCTGATTTTTGGCAGCTGCCTCTGCAAGCGCAACCACTTGCTGCAGCTTTCGTAGCCCATGGCTGAGAGCAAATCCCAGCATCCGTCACTGGCGTGAAAAGCACTTCTGTCGCTCATCAGCAGGGCTCCTTGTGCTACAGCTCCGCAGGGTGGAGGTTGAGTGCTCTAGTCTGTTTATTCTTCACTAAATTGCGCTGTTTTTCAGGTATCGTGCACAAGATAGCTGATAGAAAAAAAAAAAGCACAAAGGCTGGTTCAGCAGTAATGAGGCCTGCAGGTAAGCGCCTACCATAAAGACGTGTCTTTTGGTTTGTTTTATTATTTTTTGTTGCTTTTAAATACCTGGGTTGTTTCATTCAATTCAGGAACATTCAAATTACCACTCTAAATCAAAAGCTACACCGTAAGTCAAAATGGGATGCAATTATAAACCTTTAATATCATTATGTAATTAAGTGATAAGAAATACTTAAGCAACTAAAACTAAACAGACTAAATAGCTGGTAAAATTACACTTTACTACTGCTAAGTGGAGCCCGAAACAGGACAGGGTGTTGATAGGAATCAGTTACAAATGTAAGCTTGATTACTAATTGGCCAAAACTTCACAGATAATCAACCTAATAACAGCTAACCAAACGAGTGTTACAAGTTAAACAAATAAATCCTTCCCTCCCAGTCCTTCCTATTGAGACCCTGCTAGCTCTGAAGTGTGAATCCATTCACTGGTGATTTAGCAGACCAGCCGTTTTTAGAGACCAGCCTTGATCAAATTGTAGACAGACGTGAGACTGATTTCATAAAATAAAGCCTTCAGCACCAGAGACTCCTGTCACAGCACATTACCTCCTCAGTTTTACTGGCACAGCTGTCTGAGAGGCTTTGCTGTGAACCAGCCCAAGGAACTGATCCAGCTGGAAGTAATCCCATGGATTATTTTCTTTATTTTTTTTTCCTTCTCTTAGGCCAAGTCACTTTCCCGGTCTAGATCACAGCAGGAGCAGGAAGCTTAGGGTGGTGGCTGTCATTCCTGACCAGTCTTGCTGCTGGTACTTCAAAATGCTGGGCCCCAGCCTAGGAAATTATTTTCTGGGGTTTATACCTTTTAAACAGTTACAGATTATACATGCAAAATCAGTCATAGATATTCAACATCTAAAATATGTCCCAGAATCCCTAAATTTTGGAGTGAGGTGAATAGTGCAGCCTCAAAGCTGTGCGTGACCGCCTCCTCCCAAGACAGAGTTATATGACATCGATAATGTGATTTCTTTTTTTCCCCCAATTACATTTTTCATCTTCCATTTTTGTCTCTATAGGATGAAGTTTCCAGCAACGAGGCTCAGGCTGCTGGACACTCTGGGCTCTGTCTTCCCTTAACAGAGAAGTGCATGAGTACTTTCTATCCTGCTGGCTGGAGCCTTGAACCAAAGCATCCATGCTTAATGTGGAAAAGCTGAGCTGTAACAGATTCTCCCACCCCACCTCAATCTATCCAGGACACTTCAGCAGAAGCTTACACCTATAATTAGGGACCAATCTTGCCTGGGTTCCCGGTGTGCAGCAAACTCCAAGCTTGGGCTCGGATGAGCAATAAGTGCAAGTTGGAGGATTTATAATGTGGGGAAATCTGTCTTTAGAACATGTACTTAACTGATGGGATAGACATGCTGAGTGTTATTCTGCTGAGAGCATTTTGTTTCTGCAACATTCAGTTATTGCTTGAGGGGACTTTAAATATCATTACTTGTGGCCCAGATGATCACAGGTATTCAGGCTCATACAAGAAATGAAAGCTTTCCACAGTGCTATTTCACTGAGATACAGATGGAGCTGTATGATTTATCTGAAGTCACCCAGGGACACAACAGCAATCAACCTCACCAGGCCTATTCCCAAAAGCACAGCCAGCCTTCTTAATAGATGCTGACTAAGTACACAGTCAGCATGAGGAGTAAAAACGGGTTCCTCTGCTCAATTCTGTTTATTGCTATAAACAATTTGCATGGATAGCAGCTTGTTGTGTGGTTGATGATTCATTGGGATGTCTGACTAGATCGTGCTTGCAGTGAAAGGAGAGAGTCAGAGTATAACTTGGACTGTTATAACAGGGTACAACTGGTCTCTGTGAGGCTGGTGAGGTGGCTGTAATTTGGCTAACTTGCCAAGCAATTCAAACCCAGGATTTCTAAACCGCAGCATCAGACTCAGTGGCAGGTGGCAAAAAGCCCCACACAGAGAGGTGGGAGCTGTGGCAAAAGGCATAAAATTGTCAACTGTGACTACACTTGTAGCCTAAAGATGATGCCACCTCACTGAAGCCATGTTCGCCGTTCATAGCATCTCCACTGTCTGGCATTATCTGCACTTGTTCTTTTAAGTCTTACTGATGATGATCTCAGCCCAAGTTCTCATTTACACAAAGACCTTTTGTATAACTTGACCATTACAAAGGTCTTGTACCTTTTATTGGCGCCTGCTCTACAATTGATTTTCATCGGCAATGCAGTCTAGAAAGACCTCAAGATAAATGGGATTCAGGTTCCCAACTCTGCCTTGTGTACTGCGCTCTCAAACATATGTTGTGGAGTCTATAATGGGTTGCTGTAACAAGCAATTGACTGTGTAACAGGTGATGAATGAGTTATAATATTTTACTGCTCTTGACTAAGTACATGAAGGAGCATGTGCAATGCGCATATTTCAGGATTGATCATTGAAACACTCATGCAAAGAGCAGAAGGCAAGAAGAATAAAGACTTCAAGTTGGGGCATTCTTTGAAAGGATTTGCTTAGGAGTATTTTGGAGTATTAACTAGAAAGTAGTTTGGCAGAGCTGTGCTTAAATGACGATCTAACATTTGCCAGTATGTATAACTTAAGGGGAAGAAGGTTGATTGTGAGATGCTCCTTGCAGGTACAGATGTGTTGGGTGCTGCAGGGAGGCTGCCCTTGCCAGGAAAGCAACAGGAGATAGTGACCAGTGACAGGACTTGCTAAGAACTGGACAACCCTATAGGGTCCTTCTGTGGGGTTTCTCTGTATTCGTTTGAGTTAAGTCTGTGATGTATCAGTGAGATATTGCAGACACTAGCACCTGCAGGTTGTCATCCCTGTTTGCTCTCTGCCATTTAGTTTCCTTTCTGTTATAGGGCAGGTTTCTCTAGAAGAAGGAAGTATGCTGTATCTTCCTCACACTAGTAAAGTGTTATAAATACTATTAAAATACTATTACTATTTGTGGGAAAGTAACGGAAGATTGGCGAGGAGGATTGTAAATACGCTCAAGTGA
>JAOXJM010000023.1:68108543-68119705 GCA_026413425.1 Tringa solitaria
CTTTATTTGCGGTCTCTTGTTTGTTCCTGGGGCCTGCCTGCATCAACTCACACACTATTGTTGTAATATTATGGTATTGAAAACTGTAAAAGTAAGCTGTGTGCTGATGCAGTTACCACAATTAGTCCTCACATCTATTGTAAGCCAGAGGTCTTTCTTAAATCTCGGTATCTTTACTCCCAAGACTCATATGCATTAAGAATGAAGCACTCTTCTCACCTCCCTCTTATCTTAGCATCATTAGATTTCCATTAAAAGCTGTCATTTGGCTGGTTTGCAACCATAATAGAGAGCTGTCATCAGGCCTTATCACTCCTTCCTTCTTTCCAATCCTAATGACCACTTTCCCCTATTTGAGTCAACATCAGGATGTTGACGCTGAATGTCTTCTGTGAGAATTTCATCCCAGGTTGTTTCCTGATGGCTATCTGACTGGTCTCTGACATCAGAAAAACTCAAACTATGTGAAAGTCAAACAACAGAGAAACTCAGCAAGTTTGGAGGAGAAGGGGGGAATCAAACCAAAACAAAAAAAAACCAAACACCACAACAAAAACCAAAAAAAACCAAAAAACCAAACAAAAAAAAACCAAGAAAAAAGAAAGCCCATCTTTTTTTTTGTGCTATAACAGTGCAAATACTCACTGATGGAAGAGTGTATTCTTTCTCTTACATCTGATACATGAACTTCTTTTATTTTAATCAGAGAAAATACTCATCCTCATTTAACCTTATGTGCCGACTTAACTTTACAGGGGTTATATGGTCATCTTTTCCTCCCTCAGGATGCTTGGAATCAGGTTTTATGCTTGAGAAGTCAGAACTTGCCATCAACAAAGGGCTAAAGAGCAGAAGTGATTGAAACAAAGCTGCACTGTCAGCAACATTTTCTTCTTGATTCTGGATCTGCAAATGAGCACATAACTTTACATAATTCACACATTTTCATGGAAGAGGATTATATGCATTGTCTTGCACAGTAAATTATAGAACCCTGGCCAGCGTATTCCTTTTCTGGTAATTTATCACAGTGATATAATTTAAAGATGCTTTGTCCAACTTGTTTTTTCACCATCAAAAATAAGATGAAAGCCTGAAAAAGACACATAGCTGAGTGATTTCCTACTGATTTATTTACCCTTATTAAAACCTTTTCCCTAAATACAAAGTAGCAAACACTTAAAATCTGTGTGACAAAAATCTGGTGTTATAATAATATATTTTTTAAATTATAATTCCACAATTACTCCATACTGACTTTAACTCTATGAAAACAAGCTGATTTTATATAGATGTTAATAGCATTAAACCTTTGGCCCACAGATATGGATATTCATAAAATATCACAGACAACAACCTGTTTTTCTCCTCTTAACCTTGACCATGACAGCAGCAATTTCCTGTGAGAAGCTGGAACCTTTGCACCTTGACTCAGGAGCTACCTTTGTCTCTGGCCTTTGCTGCAGCTGTATTGGTGTTGGTGTCTGGCCCTGCCTCTTCTTCATCCTGACCTTGCATTACTGATTTTGACTTCCTGGATGGACCTAGGACCTTTCTTGTCAACACAGACTTGTGTCTCAGTACATGGCACCAGTGGGAGCAGCTGCCTCTGTCCCCTCAGAGACCTTGTCCTAGATAGAGCTACTGAGGGAGGAGACAGCTTCCCAGGCCCTGGCATTCTCTCCATCTCATTGAGTGCCATCTTTACAGACTGGCCCATCAAGAAGAGGAGGTAGATAAAGCCTTCTTAAACCAATCACAAAAAACCTTACAATCTCGGACCATGAGTCTCATGGGAGAATTTAGTCATCTAGAAGGGCAACGTGTAAGAGAATGAGTAATCCAATTCCCGGAGTAGATTGGGGACAGACTTTTAACACAGGTGCTGAATAAGCTGAGGGATATGTTCATCCAGACCTTCTGTTCACAAGTAAGGAAGAACTGTCTGGGGGTTAGGTTAGATGTTGGTACTGCCCAGGCTGTCTATGAGAGTAGCAGATCTGATCTGCCAGTTAAGATCCTGAAGGAACTGAGGAAGGCAAATGAGACAATAATAGCCCTTGGCTTCACGGGAAAAAACACAGTTTGTTCAGGGACCTGATCAGCGGGATCCTATGGGAAGCTATCCCAAAGAGCAAAGGTGCCCAGGACAGTCTTTAGATGCAAGAGCAGTCCATCCCAATGTGTGGGACAAGCAGTGTGTAACAGACCAGTGTGGCTGAGCCCACCCCACCAAGGAAGACACACAGAGGGGGAGCTGGCAGAAGCACTGCCCATGTGTGTGCAAATATTACCTGAAAGGTGACAGTGGTGTGGGACGTGCAGGGCAGCAAGGGCTTTGACAGCTGCATGGGCAGCAAAAAGATCAGGGAAAATGTTGGTCCACTGCTAATTTGGGAGGGCAATCGACTGACAAAGGACCCAATACATGCCTTGCCTTGGCCTTTACCGGCAAGGTCTGCTCTCAGGCCTCCCGTGTCTTTGTGCTTAGTCTCAAAGTTTGGGAGTGAGAAAAGCTCACGGCGGGTGAAGACAAAGTTAGGGACCACTTAATTAAACTGGACATAAACGAATGTATGGGAATGAATGGAATACCTCAGAGGGTGCTGAGGCTGCTCTTTATGCTATGTCTTATTAAGATCCAAATGTGCCAAAATTAAAACCGGTGAAATATTTACAAGCAACCACAAATCTATAAGAGTAAACAGAAGTCAAGAAACCCTGAGAATGCCTTTTGCAGAGTTCCCTCTTCTCTTTCAGAGACACTTTAACCTGTTTCACCCTGGTTATTCAACTCTGTCTTGCCCCTCAGAAACACTATTTACGAGTCAAACCTCCATGACTGTCCCAGCTTCCTAGAGACAGGCTTACCAAAAACCATCTGCATCAGTTCTAGCTTGCTTTAAGAAAGCATGAGAATGCAGACATTCAAACAGCAGCAAAGGGTTAGGGCCAGGCAGCCTACTATATTTTTAAGGTTGCAGTAACTAATCGTGAAATAATGATCACTTCAAGATAAAGATTACTTCTTCTGAGACGCATGTTTTGGGCTTCTGACATACCGTAAAGTAACATTATGAATATGGGGCATTGTTTTTAGGTATGAAGATTGTTGCTGTGATGTAGACATCATTATAGTAAAGTATTAACAGCCATGGAAGTGCTAGTTTCAAAGTAATTGTAGTGTTCATAAAGTCAAGTACCAGGAATACCAAAAACCACGGAACAGAGTTTCTAATTTGGGTCAACTAATTCTTATCACATAGCATAGATATAGAAAATATTCCCCAGCAAGGTGCCACTGCACAATTTTACATCCCAGAGAGTTGTACTCAGTTCTACAGGATCCATATATGGGTAATTAATGAATCTTCTCTAACTAGCCAACCACACGCCCATTACCGAGCTTGTGAGTCAATACTACTAATTCACAGTGACATCAGCTGGTGGCTGGGGATTGTCCCTCGCAGTGTGCCACTGCTTAACTCATGTTTATGACACTAATTACACTGGCACATGCTAAATAATTCAAGCTTCCTTGGACTCACACACAGACATCGGTAAGGTTTATTCATACTCATTAAGCACTGACCCACACTGGAAACTGTGCATGCTGTCCCAATTTTCAACATAGAAAAAGGAAATTCCTGATGTAGCTAAGGCTGCCAGACATGTTGGTTTTTCTGGACTTGCCCTTTTTTTCCTGATGAGAAATCTTTTCCAGGTGGAACTTGTAAACTCTGCACTGCAGTAAGTAGGGCCCAAGCATGATCATGAATGAAGCACACAGTATGCTATATATATGACATATCTCCTCATCACCATGCTGGTGGTCTGGATGCAGCAAACTTAGGTCACATGTAAAGAGGGCAAAATAGATTTGCCATTTCCTGGATGTGTTGGACATCCCAAATAGGTGCTGCACCAACGGCCTGTATATTTACAGTAAATCTGATGTACACAAGAGCTGCAAACTCAGGTGCATTTGAGTCACCTGAAGAGTACATACACACAGGGTAAGATCTGTAATTACCTCTGTTAAAGGTGACGTACAAAACAGACTGACAGCTTTTTGAAAAAATGCAATGGTGTTGCCATTCTGAAAATGGCATTGCCAGAGCCAAATCACTTTCACAAATCTTTTAAGCTGCAAACAGACAATGGAAGAGGAAACTCTGACCTCACAAGACTAATTCCATGCCTGGTATCTGAATGCAGAAGTGGTGTGGATATGGTGAGTGAGAGAGACCTTTTTTAGAGGTTGGTTTCCAATGTGACTCACAAGCAGTTTGAGAAACAAATACTGTTAACAAGGAACCTGGACCTGTTTTCATTCATCCCTATAGTTCATGAATGCAACAAATTAGTACTGTTCCTAATTACCAACCTCTGTACATTTCAAAAATATAGATAAAACATAGGTCCAACAAAGAATGACTGGGAGACCAAAGGCCATTCCATTTTATACATATATAGTACTTGGTACAGTGAGAGCTTGCTATGGCTTTGTTTAAAAAATAAAAAGCAAAAATCTGACAGTCTGGCAAGACTTGAGATAACAATCTGGAAATTACAATAAACCCCTCCTATATTAGTGAAGAAATAAGTTATTTGTTGAAGTTTTTCTCTCAGCTATACTGATCAGTGTCATCTGGGTGTTCATAACAAAGCAGAGATCCTTAACTCTTTTTAAGTTAAGTTTCAAGACCATCAAAACAGCAGAGAGGAGATAGCTCAAAACATATTAAAGAAATTTACCTCAGCCTTAAAATATGCAATAATTTAATTAAGAATAGGAAATCTAAATTTCATCCACCAGCCCACACATTCAAAATATATTACACCAAGAACTCAGGGTCTCTGTTAATTTTTTGTCATAATAGAGTATTTGGTTCCTCTCTTTTGCCTATTCCACATCTTTACTGAGAAATTCAATCTTTGCTGAAATTAAATCCCTTCTGAAATAAGATAAAATTTTATTCACATGTTCAGAACAACTAATCTTGCACAAGCCTAAAAGCAGCTTTTTTTTCAGGAAGGAGACAGTGAACAAATAGAATAAAAACACTGAGACAGATTTCACTCAGCCTGTAGGACTTTGCATATGAATCTCAAAATGGCAGTCACAACACTCTCTTCCCTGAAGCAGGGAGGAAAACAATGCCTTTTCAATGAAAGAACTGCACAAACCACACAACTAAATGCCATTCTCAGTCAGGCGTTTCTACTCATTTTCCCTTGCCTAATTTATGATATTTTTTTTCTTTAATTTCATGATGGGTGATTTTAGACTTTGGGAGAGTTTATACTACAATGTTGTGGCCAGATGTGTATATCAGAAAAGTTGATTGGCATGCGCTCTTGCTCATTTGCACCTCTAGACTTACCATCTGCCACATGGCACTGGGAGACAGTGAAATATTTGTGTTCTTCAAACATTGAACAAGGAACTTGATTAGTAAAAGGAACATTGTATTAACCCCAAAGCTACTGTTCTCCTTTTTCCATTTCACTGCAGAGTTTTTGCATAAAATCCTTCTGTGCTTGGCTTCTCACAGCAAGCCAAGATAAACAGTTTACAACATCGTCGCAGCACCAAGTGCACTGTTACATTTACATTGCCTTTAGGCTGATAAGAAGTGGGATCATTTTCTTTTTTTATTAATCACATTACCTTCATTTGGCATTTGCAAGTTGTTTCTTCTAGCTGAGTAATAGTTAATCAATCAAAAGGTCCTCTCATTAATTCACTTATTATTTCCTCCCAGCATATTCTTAACACTTTTCTCCTTCAAATATTGCTTCATTTGTAATTTTATATCCAAGCTCTCTGATCTAAACATAAAGCCCTAGGAGGTTTTATTATTATTGTTATTCTTTTCTCTGTGTTTTTCCCTATCCAGTGCTTTTACTGAATCTAGTAATTTGATCTAGCAAATAAAATCTAGGTTGTAACAGACATTTTAGAAATCAGACTACTAGAGCTTTTAGCACAACATGGAATTTGCAGTACAGACTTTTAGAACACCATGGTCACATTTTTACAATTTTTTTTATTGTCCTTTTAAGTATATTTGAAGCACATTTGGGTATCCTATTAAGAGCTACTAAGAGCGGGGTTTATTCAGAGCTATGTTGTTCTTTCAACTTTGACTTCAGCTGAAGTGGGATCAAGTCTAAATCTGAATTTGTTCTGAGAAATTAAAGACCAGAAATTAAGGGTTGTTAAGAAAACATCCTCAGATAACTTCATGCAGTAAACAACATACTGTGCTCCAATACTTTCATTATAAAAATGTTTGTCATGTGAACTGTTTCTGGAGATAGGAAATTAGAACCATTATTTCTAGTCCTTCTTTCTTCTTTAATCATTTCTTTAGAAACATTACATCGTCTTTGCTAGGGTTTACTGACCCAGTTTTAAATACAGTTCCAAAATATACTTGCTCTGCTCACCCATCAGAAATCTATCCAATATTTTTACACCAACATTTTACACACCTACACACATAAAAAATATATTCTATTTCTTTCTATGCTTTCAAGAACATCTATATAGTTTTTATGTTAGAGTGAATGTAATTGTGTTTTTTATTACGACACACAATTCCAAATCTAGTTCAGGAAAACACAGGCATCGTCTTTCAGAACAAGCCAGGCTGACAAAATATATTCCTTTACTTGGGATATTTCCACACAGAAAATAGTTAACATATTGGAATCACCATTATCTCCAACATACAGCAAATCCTAATTATCCTGGAAGATAAGCAGACTGCAAGTTTTACTCTGAAGAGTTTAGCAAGTGTTATTATTCTGTTTAGAATAGGCACAAGCCCAAGATCACACACGGTACAAAACAGAGCAAGCCAATGATTGCAGCTCTCCCTGATCCTAAATGAGCAACTCAGTGAGGTGACTGTCCTCTTGTACTCCAGATTCAAAATACAACTCTTCTGTTTTCCGGTAATATTCAAATAACTAGGATACCTTTCATCTTCTCAGTTCACCTTGAACATGTTTTACATTTAATTCCTTTTCTTTTGTCTCCCCTGAACTAAAAATTTTATATCCTCCATACTGATATTGTTTTCTTCTTCAGATAGAAAACGTTGCCATTATTCTCAGCATCCTCCACATGTCAGTCACCTTTCTTTTGTTTGGTTTGTCTGATACCTAGTTTGCTGAACTTGATTCTCCAAGACTATGTCAAATTTCTATCAGATAACATTCTCTCTGATTTTCTGTTTCCCAAAGGTGTGAAATTTAGATGTTAACTTGAATCAAAAAATATATATCCATCCATAGAAAATGTCAAGGATGAATACAGTTCTGTTATGGGATCTGGGTAATACTGGATTATTTACAGAAAAAATGCTGTATCTAAACACAAACTAAAGCTTTAGTAACCACTCCTGGATATATCAATAAAGATTTCCAGAAACATCAGAAAATAATGGAAAAATACAAGATTACATTTGGAAATTCAATAAGTGTAAAGTATTGCCATTTTAAAAGTTAGAATAGAATACCACGTCATTTCATCAGTTTGCAGAGAAGAAAACAGAAGCCTCTCTAATTATTCTACTTGATCAGAACAAAAAAGAACAAGCAAGCTGAATTTACTATACACCTTCACAATTTTCTTCAGTTGAGAATATATAAGCTTTTGTTTCTTCATCTAAAGATATATAAATGTCCGCAGACACCAAAAAGGTATTTAAAAATGTTAAGCTTGTAAAATCAAGTATTGAAAAATTACAAAATTCTGAGCTTGCTCTTACAATGTCATTGCTGATGCACACATGTGTAACAGCTCTGATGTTTTTCATCTGTTGAGAATCTTCACAGTAGTTCATTCTACTTCATCTCAGAAAAAAGATGAAAGTATTCTGTTAAACAATTAATTCTTACTATTCAGCTTGTGAATGAAATCACAGGACAGTGAGGGCATTGGAATCCTCTAATTCTGCTATATGTGTCACTTTTCATGCTTAGTCTGTGCAGCTGCATGTTCCTTTCTGCAGCTTTGCAGGTAGCCAAGTAAATCTCCATAGAGGGTTATTAGAGGCAGTGCATATTGCTATTCTGAGCTTGCTGCCTCAGAAAGTTCTTACTAAAAATCTTCACTGTTCTGATAGGAACGGACCTCTTTATCCCCAAGGCAAGAGCCACCCACCTACATTTTTATCTCCCGACCTATGAGGCTTTTCCGTGCAACTAATGTCTCATTCAATATATCACTGAGCATAGCACCCTGAAATAATCCATCTTTCTGAGATGCACGGAGACTGAGATGGTTTCTCACATCCATTTGCATCAGATGTGTACGGTTTCTACAGCTCAGTTACAACCTGGGGATAATATATTTTGCTTTTAAAAATCCTCAGGACTCTTCTTTCAACACTAGCAACATTTTCTATAGTGCCATAACTATCTGCTAATTGCAGACATAAAAAAAAGTGGTGTTATCATTAGGGGGAAGAAAGGGAGGAGGCACACATATATAGGTGCCATACTTTTATTTGCATTTAAGGTGCCTGAACCTTTCTTGAAATTTTGAAAGAAATTGAACGCTGTGTGGAAGATTAAATGTTCAAGAGAATTTTACTGACCAACAAGTGATATATAAAATTCTTACCTGGAATAAATATATACAACTATTATATATTTATTCTGCATCCATTAAAGCATTTCAGGGTGATCACTCCAAATAATTTGGAACAAATGACTGGAATTTAACATCTCCATTAATAAATAAAATACTAAAAAACTTGATTGTTTGATCAGTGTAATTATTGTCAAAATGAAACCTTTTCAGACACTAGTTCTTTCCTAAGTTTTCTATCAAATTAAAAATTATAAGAAATGCACGATACACTGAAGAACAATATGTGATACAAAAGATTGTGGTGGAGAAAAGCAATGGTAATATGCAGGCTGTGCCACTTACTAAACAAAAGATGGCAAATAAACTCCACACCTGCATTGAACATAGTGCACTTCCACAGGGGAATCTATTCCACCCTAAAAAGCATCTGAAATAGTTGGGTTGATTTTTTTAAAAATAATTCTATTACTTTTTTTCACTATGGAGACAACCAAGATTATTAGTTAGATACCTAAATTCTATAGTAGGTGGGAAGACTGTCACCTAGAATTTCTAGGTCTCAAAGTCCAGTTATCTACCATTAGGGTTGCATACATTTATCTTAAAAATCCCATAAAACTCTCTCACATGTATCCCAGGCATGGTTATTTGTATTTACACGTAAGTGTGGCGGTGTGGTCTCCCTGTTTTTCTCCCTTCCACCCCACTCCCCAGCTCCTGCTCGGGCCTTGGCCACCATGATCACTCCCTCTGCAATATTATCTCAGGAGAAAGAAGCTTGAAATGCTGATGTAGATCCTAAAAATTCTCTAAATTCCTAGAAAATATATTACTATGAATTCCACAGCACAGACAAAGAGGTGAGATAACACTCTTCAGCTGTCTGGATATACATATCCGTGACTACCCAGCTCAGCATTCAAAAAATTAACAGTCATATGGAATACCATAACAGCTAAATTAGCTGTGAGGAAAAACTAAACTAAAATTAAACTAGCTGCAAGAAAGAAAAAAAAAAAAAAAAACCAACAAAAAACCAACAAACCAACAGAAAATAGAAAATCTAATCTATGAGGACAGAGAAATGTAAATAAATAGACATAATACTCAAAAGCTATAGAAATATAATTTTGTCTCACCAGACAAAAATATAATGGATCAGTATTTAAATTATTATATGGTGACATGAACTCTGTATTTATCAAAGACAGTCTAACAGTCTACAGTCTAACATCGTACTCAATGATCTGAAAGTTTCCTTCCAACCTAGACAATTCTATGATTCTATAAATACCCAAAACTTGGATTTGTGCACCTGAAGCACACATACTCTTACCTCAGACCAGGCAAGTGATGAATATACAAGCTTTGACCGAATTTCCCTGTAATATCATCACAGGGAAAGCTGTGCTATATGAGTGCAAAGAAGTGTGAAATTACTGGCATCCAGAACAAGAAAAATCACAGAGCTGCACCCTAAAATGCTGGGAGTCACAGTGTTTCTTACACAGTGCTGTGCTAATCTTTAATGTACTTTTCACTTCTAGAACTTGATGCCTCTTTGCCCAAATACAACATGTTTCCCTTTTGCCACAAGACAACCTAACGTCTAACACAGTGTGTATCTATGTGGCACGTAAAAATGTTTTTTAATCCTCTTGGAGAAAAGAAAATTTTGTGAGTTGCATTAATGAAAATTAGTAGGAAGTGAAAATTTAACTAGCAATCAGAGAAAAGTGGAAAAATCTAACATTAAGATTTAAAAAATAAATTTTAAACCTATTATATAGCTTAAGGTCAGCCCAGTGTTGAATGTAATTTATATGACAAGAGATGATGTTATATGGAAACATAAAAGAAACACAAGGACCTTTTGCATATTCATTATTGAAGTTACATAAACAAAAGGTGTAATTAACAATATTGTTTATTTTAGTGTGCAAAATTCAAGCAACAGACACCAAAATACCAAGGAACAATTGCTTTTCAGGCTCCCTTATATCAAGTGAAAAAGAAAAGCAGATTTCCAGCCTAAGCTGAAAAACCTCTTATTTGCTATACTGTAGTTTAAATCAACAGATTTCAACTTTGAGAACCATCCATTCTCAAAGTTTCACTAGACTGTAAAGTATCTTCAGAGATTTATTTCTTGTGATTAACAATTTAGTTACAGTTCACCTTTGTCTCCTTTAATTGCAGGATCATGCAAGAAAAGATAAATTAACACTTTTCCTCTTTCCTCTAAAGAATGATTCAGTCCAGATTCCCCACATTATTTTTCACTAGATAATCAGGCATTTGCAAAAACTGAAGACTGAAAAATTAATCAGTCAATGAGTTGAAAACATGAAAAACTAATGAGTCAGGGTTTATGTAGGAATCACAACTCCTATATGACAGAAAACGTGTGGCACCAATTTATATGTTTATTTAGACTTCACCTTTACAAGTACTAAAAGTGAACGTCTATAGCCATTTTAAAGGTCAACAGGACTGAGTATACTGATGTTTTATATACCAATCTGAATTATTTTTAAGGCTGCACCTGGTT
>JAOXJM010000023.1:68141863-68167343 GCA_026413425.1 Tringa solitaria
TGTAACTTTATCCCCATAGGGGAGTGCATGAACTGAATGAATGAAAACAAAATAATAAATGAGAAATGACAAAATATATAATAGCACCAGTGAGAAATGTATCTATTATAGGGATGAAAGCACATCAAGCCATTGCTTTCTCTCAAGAAGTCACTGGAAGGCCAAGGCTTAAAATAGATAAGGAAGAATGTGAGGTTATCTTCTTCCTAATGGTGAAAGAATTCTCAGAAGACCATCAAAAGAGAGCAGAAAGATCAGAACCATAACTTAGAATCATAGAATCAGAGAATAATTTAGGTTGGAAGAGACCTTTAATACCATTAACCTAACACTGCTAAGTCCACCACCAAACCATGTCCCTCAGCACCGCATTTACACTTTTTTTAAATACCTCATGGGATGGTGACTCAACCCCTTCCCTGGGTACCCTGTTCCAGTGCTTGACAAGCCTTTTGATGAAGAAATTTTTTATAATATCCAATATCAACCTCCATCAGCACAACTTGAGGCCATTTCCTCTTGTCTTATTGCTTGTTACTTGGGAGAAAAGACTGACCCCCACCTCGCTACAACTTCCTTTCAGGTAGTTGTAGAGAGCAAAGGGAGGTTGAAGGTTGGGTTTGGTTCAGCTGGAGAAAAAACAACTAAAGGAAGGTTTAATTGCTATTTTATACAATGTAGAGGGAAACTACGAAAATGAAGCCAGACTCATCTCAAAGGTGCACAGCAAAAAGGCATGACTTACAGCAAGATAACCTCAGTCTTGCTCTGAGGAAAACTTTCTCCTCAAGGAGCATGGTTAAGCCCTGGAATAGGTTTCCATCCCTGGAGATTTTAAAAATTTAACTGGACAAAGTCCTGAACAAGGTTATCTAAACTTTTAAATTAGTCTTGCTTTGAGCAGAAAGTTAGACTAGATGGCAGCCAGACATCCCTTGCAATATGTTTTTGTATGTTTTTTATTATTTTCAAAATTTTTCTATGATTCTATATTTATAAGTATAATTTAACAGGCAAATTGAGTCTCAAGAACCAAATTTTGGAATGTGAGTACAACCAAGTGAAAGTAAACCCCAGTATTAAAAATTACTGAAAAGATCTGCACACTAACAACATTTCATTTTATGATGCATCTGAGAATCTAATTTCAAGTTCGTCTTGTAATAAAAAGCTTGTAATAAAACCCAAATATACCAACGTCTGAATTATGCAACAATATCATTAAAAACTTCAGATAAATCTTAGCTTTGTAAATTTTGCAACATTCTGTTGATCTTACTGTTGCTGCTGCAATAAAAATGACATATAAAAATGAGCCACAAATGACTACCTCTTATCTAACAAGGAAGTACCTGGGATTCGTCATGATTTTGAAGGATTATTTTTTTACTAAGTGTGCTATCTCATAAAGCTCCCTGAATACAATAAGAGGTTGATTGTGAGGGTCCTCTTTATTCATTATTAAATATTCCATTATGATTGGAGGGGTGATTTCTATCACTTGCTCTTAATTTTGCATATGAATTCATAGATGGAATTCTTGAACTTCAGAGGATGATGATGCTGAGAGATAGTTGCACATGCTTTAATATGGTTATACTGTTGCCACAGTGTTTTCAAAAGTCTCTCCCTACTCATCTGTGGAACAGACATACCCTTGTTGATTTCAGTTTCTGTATATGGCACTATTGAACTTGCTCCAGCTTCAGCAGGGTGTAATGGAAGGCAGGTTGACAATATTCCTACACACTTTGGCTTGGGCATGGACTTTGTGTCTACCTGGGACATAAGGCTCAGCAGTGAGACTGTGCAGACTGGGGTTATTTGCATCTGTTGCAGGACTGAACTTTCCAGACAGAGAGAATTCCAGTGCAATTATTTTTCTATGCAATCCTGTTATATAGAGTAACTGTCTTTTTAGCACTAGCCACCAGCAAACACCTGTGAGTTGTAAGAGCCACCTAATATAGGGAGCATACTTCTATCTCCCCACAAACACAGATGCTGGGACCAGCTCTTTATTGCATACAATTACCTGTAGCAGAATGGTGAATGGGACCTAACTAGCACCTACTACATAAATACTTAACCTCTGCTGTTATGTCAAAAAAGACTTCTATTCATTTGGTGCCCACAAGTATAACCTACCCTTCTGCTGCAGGGAAAATATACATACAGTTCTCTTTCTTTGAGAGTAAAAATTCTCCATTTATGCTAGATGGCAGCCAGGAAAGTGTTAGCACAGAAAAAGCTTATTCTTATATAAATACAGGGTAACATGAAGCAACAAGGGCCCTTGAGGGACGCCAACCCGTGCTGGCAGTACAGTGATCGTGACAATGCCGCCAGTTCCTCCCATTCATTTCCTTGTCCCTATGAAAAAGCTGAATGTTTCAGAGTTTTTTCAACAGTTCATGCAATTAACTATGACATTGACAACCAATAAAAAGTGGCTCTCACAAGCTATATAGCTTAAGCACCAACTAAGCCAAAACAGCAAGAGGGATATTTAGGGGATTTTCATAGAATCATAGAATGGTTTGGGTTGGAAGAGTACTTTAAAGATCAACTAGTCCAATGCCCTTGCGATGAGCATGGACATCTTCAACTGGATCAGGTTGCCCTGTCCAACCTGGCCTTGAATGTTTCCAGGGATGGTGCATCCACCATCTCTCTGGGCAACTTGTTCCAGTGTTTTACCACCCTCATTGTAAAAAATGTCTTCCTTATATCTGCTCTGAATCTTCCCTCTTTTAGTTTAAAGCCATTATCCCTTGTCCTATTGCAACAGGCCCTAACAGGCACTAAAAAACGTGTCCCCATTTTATAATCCCTCTTTAAGTACTGAAAGGCCACAATAAGGTCTCCTTGGAGCCTTCTCTTCTCCAGACTGAATAACCCCAACTCTCTCAGCAGGTCCCCACAGGAGAGGTGTTCCATCTCTCTGATAATTTTTGTGGCCCTCCTCTGGACCTTCTCCAACAGATCCATGTCTTTGCTGTGCTGAGAACTTCAGAGCTGGATGCAGTACTCCAGGTGGGATCTCACCAGAGTGAATTAAAGGGGCAGAATCACCTCCCTTGACCTTCTGGTCACACTTCTTTTGATTGCAGCAGGCAAGGATGCAGTTGCCTTTCCGGGCCGCAAGCGTACATTGTTGCCTCATGTCCAGCTTTTCATCTACCAACACTCTCAAGACTTTCTCTGCAGGGCTTTGTTTTATTTCCTTTTAGAGCAGTTCATTATTGATCTCTGGGTCTGTTTTTACTCAAGACCAAAGTAAATTGCTTCAGAATATCTTATCGTTTCCTTTCTCTACTTAGTCAAAACACACTGAACAAATCAATACACAAGTGGCGTTTATTTTCCTGTAATGTAATTATCAAAAATCACATGCTCTTTTTATCAAAAATATATCACCTTCTCCTTTATATTCACCATCTAAGCTTTTAGTTCATCTGGATTTTCTCTCTTAAAATCCCCTGTTACTAACGTTTTCAATAATATAACTAAAATTGAAACCTCCACATGAATTAAAGCCTCTCAGTACCAGGCCATGCTAATGCCAAAAAGTAAAGAAAAAGGTCTCATTTCACCATGGAACACCTGAATTATAATATCCATGGAGAAAATAGCTCATCTACAACCTAAATTATGTGCCATACAGAGATGTTCGGCAATCTTTACAAAGATACCTCATCAGGTATTAACTGAATAACTTGTTCAGGAAATTTTGCTGGCCTCTTAACTTTCTTCTGTGTCACCTTCATAAAACCAGGCATGCCTTTCTGAAGTGAAAGTAAGAATTTGGTTAAAAATGGATGAGGATGCATACTAAGATCCTTGTTTGCTGAAGTTGAAGAACTATATTTAAACTGTCTCCTTCCAAAGACAGAGAACAAGTTTCAGCAATCACAACAAATGTTCAAAGTTATTGTTCTGAAACACTCCCCAAAACCTTTTCCCTTCCCTTCCCTGTTCTGTAACAGTTATCAGTACTAACGATTTTTAACACAGCAGCTGAAACTCTGCAATATGTTTCTGTCTTCCATTTGCATGGGAAAGCCTGCAGGGATGACTCTCTGTAGAAGGATCTAAGGTTATTTGTACTGGTTCAACAGAGCACAGCAGAGAAACAGCAGCCACTTTTTCATATTTGTGATAACACTCCGAATTTCAAGGTCACAGGCCTTTTTAAAAAAAAAAACCAACAACCAAAACCAAAAACATGAATAATAGAGATATTTCAATAACTTGAGGATAAGTGAAATACAAGTAAGGGCATGAATGAAATAAAAGCCTGCTCTCATAGGTTCGTTCATTTGTCTCAATCCAGTGTCCCCAAGAGCATGCTTCAAAATCACCCTACCAGGAAAATAGAACTTTTTGACAAAGGCAAATGTTGATCAAAGCCATTACCATGATCATAATAGCCACACTAAAACTAATAAAAGATTATTCAAATTCTGAATCCCTGAAGTAACTCATAGTTTTAGCCTGTGCGGCTATCATGGATTAAAAATGCAAAATTGCTGGCATTCTTAATCACTGGTAACTATGAGAATGCTGAAGCACAAAGTGGCAATTAAACTTTCTTTATGAGTAGCTTATAGTCATACCACTCTAAAAAGACAAAAGCTAAATAACAGTGGGCTGAGAGATGGCAAGATGCATAAGAAAAACAGTTTCTGCCATTAGTAACCAACTGTTGATATAATCCAAAGCTTTTGTTTTAAGGGAGAAAGTATTTCATGGCTCTTGTCAACTTAAGAAAAATGTTTGGTGATACACTGGGCAATGCTCGTAACAAAATTCAGTTTTGTACTGAAGCAGAACACCTCCAAGGAACAGGTACGCACCCTCATGACACTTCATCAGGACAGCCAACAGACAAACTTTCAGCTGATGCACAACGCTTGTCTCTGTTGACAGACCCATGGGAAGACGACCTATATAGCTGCTATATCTGGTGAAGGAAGTGTTAGGTGGAAAGAATAACCCTGACATTGCAAAGACTGGAAATACAAAAAATAAAGTGTTAGTAAAAAAATTGCTCTGAGGTTGGTAGGTATTTTTTTCAATTTTTATCGTTTTGCTTAGTGTCAAAAGTCCACAGAGAAACTAAGGTGACAATGTAATTTCTAGGTATTAACCAGGTATCACATGTAGTGACCCTCCATAAATTTAACAAATTATAAATTTCTTCCTAAGAAGTGCCTCAGTTTCCCTTCAAACCCTAGCACAGTGTTTGTGGTGATTGGGAGCTTGGCAGAGAACTTGTTACATTCACTCATTTTTGCATCAGTACAAAACCTCTCCCAGCCAGGAAAGATCATCGATATTTTTTCTTTTAAATTAAAATAAAGGTTTCTATGAGGACTAACATAGGAGGCTAAACAATGTCCTTCCTTCCTCAGGAAATATTTGTTTTCACACTTCTTACCTGTTCTCTGAAAGCTGAGCTGGACTTTGCAAAGGAATCTGCAAGTAGGGCAGACCCCACAGTTCTGACACATGTTGTTCTTTGACACCATAGGGTTCAGAAGCGTATTTCTGAAGATAAGCATATAAAACATTTGTACGCCACCCAGAAGGATAATTGAGAACTGTAAGGAAGGCAGCCAACACATGCAACCTGGACTGACGTGTGTCAACCACTAATTCAAAAATAAGTAACCAACTCTCTGGTCCTCCTGCATGAACTGAGTAAACCCACAGAGATACCTGTAATGAACTTAAGGACACAATTTTATAAAAATAATGAGGAAAGAAAGGAAAAATACAATTTCTTTTTAATAAAATTTATTCCTCTTCTCCAATCATCTCCCTTACACAGAAACCAATTCTTTATAGACCATATGGTGAACAGAACTACGAACCAAAGTCAGCTAAAATCTAGCTTTGGTTTTTCTACGCTGCTCTTAGTCAGACTCAGTTGTCCGAACAGGTTACTACCTGATGACACTAATGCTTGTGGAGGCACAGGGACACAGCATGAGGGTGGGAATGAGAAATGGGAGATCATCTCTTTCAAAAGCAACACCAGTTTATGCCCACTTCAGTAGATCACAAGGTCCCAGCTTGAGTGTATCTAGCCACTACAACAACACACATGGTATTTTCTTAAGTTTTCTGTTGTATGCTGTCATGGTTTAACCCCAGCTGGCAACTAGGACCACACAGACATTCACTCACTCCCCCCCCACGCCCAGTAGGGTAGGGAGAAGAAGGAGAAAAAAGAGAAAAAAAATCACTTCCAAAAAAAAGATCACTTCCAAGCAGTGATCGCCAATTGCTGCTCTCAGCCGACCCCCATTTATATACTTAGTGTGACATCTATGGCATGGAATATTCTTTTGGGCAGCTTGTCCTGTCTCTGCTTCCTCTCATCTTCTATGGGAAGCTGAAAAAGTCCATGACTTAATATAAGCATTACTTACCGACAACTAAAACAATGTGTGTTAACAACATTATTCTCATAGTAAATCCAAAAGACAACAGCTACTTGGAAGACAAATAACTCTATCCCAGATGAAACCAGGCCATATCCATATTTTTCCAACAGTTCTGTCAAGCCTGAATGAAAGCTATTTATCCCATTTTGTAATTTTGTACTTTTTGTAATTGAAGATATACACTGTAGTGAATAACATGCTCAGCTTTTTTTTTTTTTAAATTGTAACATGCTCAGTTATTTTGTATGTTTGTAAAATAACAACTACAGGATTATAGAGGTTTTTGGACATTTTATACAATTTTATTTGATTGTTTATTCAGTCAATTCAAATTATTCAAATATATTTTGCACTTTTTCATCAAACATTTTTCATTTCACATTTCCAGCAGAGTTATTCAGGGTTAAAAACATAATAAATTATATTGTTTCAGTTTCTCAACAGGATAAGCACAGTTATAGTCAGAAGGAGGGTTAAAGTTCAAGGTTCCTCAGTTTATGACAAGGTAGAAAGATTAATTTGATTAGTGACTCTGAAAAAAACCTTCTCTATCACTTACGTTTCACAGGTAGACTCAAGCATCCTGAAACTTCTTGTATTCTGACAGATTTATTGTCTAAAGTGAAAGCTTAAATGTGATTTTATCTCATTAACCTTGACATAAAGCAATTATGTGCACATGGACAGTTCTCAGGTTAAAAAGAGACAGGGACATCTCCTTTGCTTAACTGTTACATGACAAGATGCTGGCAATGTATTCTGTGAAACTGTTACATCAAGATATATTTTTTTCTCATTCCTTCAATGACATATAACAATAATGTTTACCAGCTTCAAATTGTTGTGCAAACGAGTACAAGGACCATGTCATCCTTGTCCTTGACCAATTTCTAATAGATTTGTGAAATCTTGTTTCCCTGTTTTACCAAGTAGTACTCCAGTTTACAAAAATACAGAGCTTTCATGTGACCATGAGAACTTGAGAATCATCATGTAACATTCACAAGATTATGAGATTGTGACAGTAGATTGTGAAAATTATTTGACTGTTATTTTTTAGTTTTTATATTGAGAACTGGATGGGCATATCAAGCTGGTTATATATAGGTGATGGAATAGCTATTATTTTAGCAACTATTTTAAATCAATACCAGCATCAACCCTAATTGCAACAAAACCACAGGCTAGAAGATCTCTAAAGCAGGATCGATCTTTGGATTCTCACGGTGGGGTGCGTTACATTTGAGAACTGTCATCTCCATAGAAAGCTCCTAAGTGCATGTAAAAATCGTTTAATTAGACCTGTTGTTTCATCCATAAGGAGCAGGAATATACCAGACACTGTGTTGTCTTGGGTTAGTTTCTTTTTGCCAGACAAGAAAAAGTAGCAATGATCAAAGAAATATTTCTAAAGGAGCAAAAACATTGGGAAACACATTTCTTCAAATTCCAAGCAAAAGTGCTTGGACAGGATAATCTGTTATGAAATAGCATGCTGTTTCCCAAATTTCTAGATGCCAAGCCATTGCCTGAACAGAGAAATCTGAAGAGAAGCAAGTTTATGGCACCTCAAACCTAGTCCCAGTTTTTAAAAGGGTATGGCCAGGCATATCTTTACCTTTTGAACAATGCTGAATGCTGAGACACTTCTTGTATTTGCAGTGTGTGCTGGGCTAATGCAGCTATCAGGGATGAACACCCCGGAATTCCCTCTCTCACGATGAGAACAAGTCTTGCAGAGCTAGGAGCTCTACTGTTTAAGACAAGGCAAGTCACCAACTCCTGAGTGATCTAGAAAGTGTGTCCTTTGGGCCTCAGTTAAAATAGAAAGCAGCTCTACGCCAGGTAAGATACTGCTGGTGGGACAGACAACGTCCTGTCAGAAAAAAGTGCAGTTACTTGGGAGTGAAAACATTTCACAAGAATGTGTCCAATTTCATTTACTTCGGAGGAGAAGTGTCAAAACAAATCATTTCAGCTTGCTTGTTTCAATAATGTGCATAACACTGAAGTGGTTTGTTTAGACACAGTAGCAATACTATAACTTTTGTAATATAAATGTTAGTATAATAATATACAAATATTCGATTAATAATTTCTACCTCATGAGAAATTTTTGAACACTGTTTTAATGCTTATGAAATTATTTCAAAATTTTAATATGATGCAGAATTTTAACATTCCACAGCAAATAAGCACAAATGAGTTTTGAACAATAAATTTCAGAGCATGACAGCCATTTTCTATCTAGTTTTTGCATCAGATGGCATTCACAGATAAGCTGCTTAGTTTAAATATTTAGTACTGATACAGTGCTTTGAGGTCCTCAGATGCAAACTAGTGTAAAACAAAGCTGATCAAATACCCATGTATTGTAAGAAATACCTAACTTAGAGTAACATCTAGAACAGTTGCATCCTACCAGAATTGCTCTGCAGGCATTATCTGCAATAATAAAATCCTATTTTTTTCCATAACTGTGTTATCCCCAATATTCAGATCACTCTTGCACATGACAGCTGTCTGAAGAAGTAGCTTTACTTTGAACAGCCTTCTACGGTGCTTGGTGCCATTAGTTTGGGGGAAAAAAATCCTCCCTTTGGCAATCAATATGTTTTGTTTTATTGAATTTGTTATCTAATCACAGACACATTCTGTGCAGTTTAGGAAGGAGAAAAGGTTTTACTACCTGCCAAGGAATGAAATTATTCTTATGACTTTCTACTCTCACTTCATTGCTATTACTATCCTCAGGCATAAAGATGGGACAAAGCGGGGTGAGGGGGTGGGGAAGTGGGGTGGAAACAAATAGGGGTCTAAAAGAACCCTATTGGAAATAAAATAAGCAAATTATTATGTGATAGTCCTTGAATATAAATTTCATTTTTATTCAGTAACACATTTATCTGTATTAGTTAATAACAAACTATTAAAAATCCATCTGCCAAGACTGGGAAATAAAAGACTACATACAAATGCCATGGTAATTAGTTCTGAATTGCCATGTGTTAGTAATCAATTAGTATTTAATAAAAACTAATTGTTCTAGTGAAGTCTAGGGTTTTATTGGGTTGTAAATAAATAACATTTCAATACCCATTACATTAATTAATCTTTCCCCCCAACATTTCACTAATTCTGGATAACTCAGATTTTGACTAATTCCTTTAGGAATCTATGCAGCAATAGGATTTTGTTCATTATTGTCTGCTTTGAAATTCCTTCCTTAATTCCATAGGTTTGTGTTCAATGAAATGTAGAGAGTGAATTCATTTAAGGGTGCTACTTTGAAGGTACTTGAGTATCTTGAGATCTCTAAATCACTCTAAAAGGATGTATTCTCAAAAAGAATATATTCTCAAAAAGAATACATAAATTTTGTTTCTTCTGTCTTCCCATGTCTTAACTGCTTATTTTGTTGTTTCTTCTATGTCCTTTCTCATGTCAGTCCTACATCATGTACAGTACTCCAGATGCATATAAGGTAGAACTTTATAGTTCTCCTATTGGTACTTAATTTAGTAATAATTAATATTAAGCTACACTTCCATTTCAGTAAGGTAGATATGTGAAGGAATGGTCTGTGCATGAAGAACCTGAAGTTTATATTTTATGCATTGCAACAACACAAGTAGGAGAGATTTGAGGGAACTCAAAACAGGCAGAAAAAAGACCTTTTATCAACTATTTCATGTTCTTCTATTTATCTTCCAGAAATGGAAAATCCTTTCATTCAGAGGTTTAATGGATAATCATGTCCTACTAAAAACTGCATATGAAGTTAGGCAACCTTCTGGTGCATTACTAGCTGACTGTAACTCTTGCATACTTTAACTTTCACACACTATAACAAAGTGCGTGATTAAAAAGGTGATCTGTATTGTTAGCCTCAAAGAAATGACTGTGTAATTAATTCAAAAGATATTGCTTTGAATACTCCCCTCAAAATTTTATCAAAATAAAATTGGAGATAATTAACTTCCACAGATATCAAATGTTTGGAGGCAGGAAACCTGTAGTGATTCAAAATACAGTTTGACAAATCTCTTTCTTTCTAGATGGAAAAAAACCCCTTTGATTGTAGCCATGCCTGCATACAAGGGTCCCAGAGATCCACCAGACTCTATGAAGTGTACTTGTGTACTTCCTACTTGTTTCTCTAGATCACCCCATTCAGAAAGAGGTTCAGAACTTCCAGAGCTAAGCAATATATGTTAGCACACGCAGCCTCCTGCTCAACATTGCCAGTGAAGCTAATGCAGTAATGTTTTATCTGTAAAGACACTACCATTTCTACTCCACCACTGGCATCGGTAGGACTAAACATGAGAATAGATATTGAGTTTTGAAGTATCCTATCTCCAAAAACCTTTTGCAGAGCAGATTTCAAGCTTTCTGCTTTACAGTCAAGTATAACTGCTTCACATCAACTTGCATCACAACAGTCTGAAGAAGTCACCATCAGGGTGAGAATTTTAGCTACTACAGTCAAGTCCAATACTGAGATATATTTCAATCTTCTTTCAGTGGGACAATAAGAAAACATAAAATATCACGCAAATGGTTCCAGGAAAAAATACTTATAAAGAGAACTGTTTCATTCTTATTCTGGGTCGCTGGAAATAACTAGTTTATCACAGTAGAATTTTAAAATAGGAAAAATAAATAAGCATTAAGGAAAGATATAACATATATATAATACATATATAACAACATATATATATGACTTATCTAAGAGGGTTCCAGCAAACCTTCATTTGTTTCATGGTTTGTTATTTAGGCTGGTTGGTAGGTTTCACACTGCTCAGCGTCATTTAAAAACAATGTTAGGATGTGGATAAAGGTTTAATTTATGCATTTATTTCCTCTGGCTACCCAAGCAAACAGTATGCTTCATGTAACATGATTACTGAATTTGCATGGATCTGATGTCTTTAGTATACAATACTGCATAACGTTAACCCATTTTCTAACAAAATCTGGCTGCAATAACCTCTGCTTAGCTAGCTGAATGCATTACGAGAGCAAAGGTGTTGACAGTTCTGCTTTACCATGGTACTGCCCTGCATTGTTTTGTATTTGTCATAAGAGGGGAAAATGTACTTTGTAATTTTCTCTCTAAAAAGTCAAAAATCCTAAAGGGATTCTGGAGAAGATGAAGGGTTCCTTGCTTCAAAAAAATATTTGCAGAACAAAATAGTCCTTCCTGACTCAAAGTGAGCTCAAATGAAAGCTTAACCATCTTTCTCTCTGTCTATGCAAATTTTAGGATATCTATTAAGATTTAACCTTTAGTTGATATTCTTTCAGTTGTGGCAATGAATTTGTTTTTCCCCTCCAGAAAATGCCAAGTATCTTACCGCCTTTGAAAAAACTCTTTGTGTGTCTCATGTACTTGAAAATGGTCAAAAGGATTCAAAAGTTATTAAATGGGACATGGAAAAACTAGACAGGAAAAAACTTTGCCCAGAGTTCATTTCCCAGCAGTTTGGGATACAGAAAAACAGGCTAGAGGTGTGTTCATCTTCTGCATCCAAACGAACAGGGCAGGCCATTTGACATGGGAGCCAGAGACAAACCAGCTCAATTCTGAGAATCCCACAACTGCATTAGCATAGTGTGGGATCTAATATAATATACTATGTTTAAGTAGACCTGACAATCATCAAAGAGCACCCTAACAACATACCAGTACAGTGTCTGGACTGGGGTTTTAGCTGTTAACCCAGCCTTGCAAAGCAGAGGCACAAAGCTGTATTCTCACCTGCTGGCCCAGCCTGGTGGAACAACACTGGGTTGATCGCCCTGTGGCTGCCTAATATAAGCCTGTGGGAAAAAAAAAAATAAGAGAGACAGTAATTTATAGGCAGAAAGATCCTTGCTTAGGAGAACCGTCTGTCACTGAGTCAAGAATGTTTTTTTTTTCTCTGATAGATTTTGGCAACAGATTCTCAATGCCAGGCAGTGGTAGGCGTGAATCAAGCTGTTGATGAATGGGATAGTTCAATGAAGCCATCACTCCTGAGTGTTTAAACAAGCAACAAGACATTTCAGTGGATTAAGAGGAATGAAAGATACTCTGAATAAAACATCGTAATGACACTACACTTTGCTGTCCTGTAAAGAGCAAAGCATGCTTTTATCTCAATTGGAAATCAAAACAGACGTGAGAAGGAAATGGTTTCCAACCACCAAATTTATTGCCACATTTTCTAGATTAAAAAAAATAAAATTGGTCAAAAGGGATATCTAGTGAAGAAAAATTATTAAAATATTCAAAATCATGTAGGGAACCAACAGAAACATTTTCAGAAATATCATGGAGAAACTGATTACTCCTCAAAGAAAAACCAACAGACTGCAGCTAAAGTGAAGGAAATCTAGAACCATGCAACAGAATTATTTCTTTACAAGTCACATGTATCTATGCAGTCTATTCGTACAAATAGTCACTGAGAAAAAATTTGGATTGACTGTAAAAAAGGACTGGACATTCATTACTAGTATTTATTGTATGTAAAAAAATAAATAATGTTATGATGTTTTCAAATGGGATAGCATTTGCTGTTAAAGCTCACAACCCTTTGTTATGCACCAAAGAGAATGATTTCATTTTTAGTTTTAGTAGCTTCTTAATTCTATGTCACATGAAGAAAATATATCTTTTTACCAAGTTGAATCCAACACATTCAATTCCTTTTCCTGCATTTCAACTCAGCAGAAAGTAACCCTCCCCAGCAGAATATGCCACAGCCCCATAAAAAACATTTGTTTCGTATCTCTAGCTATTTAAAATAGAGGCAGTCATATATTCAAAGCTATTCAAAGATTTAAGTCACAAGTCAAATATCGGTCCTCAGCTAAAATTAGCATAACAGCTTTGAAATTGCTTTCAAATGTATCTAATGATTTTATGTTCTGGTTGCTAGTTGCCCTAGAGGAAAAAGGGGAAAAAAAAAAGTAAAATAAAACTAATGAGTTAATTTACTAATGTTTAATCAGGTATATCTGAGGTCAGTGAGGTGCTGTGAAGAGCAGGGCTTACTCTCTGCAAGAAAAGATGCTAAATACAGAAAATAATTTTTGAGAGATCAAGTCCTTTGTTTTACATGCCATCTTAATGTTTATGTCTGTCCATGCCTGGGAATGTCTCTAGTAAGCAGTTGTGACCTGTAGGATAGCTAATGCTATAGGAGAGGGAGAAAAGTGACATTGACTGGCTTTTTCTGTCTCAGCTACTTTAATTGGTCTTAGCAATTGCATCCAGCATCACTGCAGAGAGCATCTCCTCGTTACTAAACAGAGCAACTCCAACAGCTCTTTCACTGCCATTATTGCTTTGCTCCTTTGATAAATTCTAGGTCAGAAGTAGACATTTCCACACACAGAGCAAAAAGCCTCTAACTTTTCTTTCATAGCCCAAATACCCAGCTGTCTATAAGGAGGGAACAGCAATCCCAAGGAGATGAAAGCCAACCTGAAGTGCATTTCCTCATCCAACAAGACAAAAAGTGGAGGGGAGCATGACCTGATCTGTGGTTGGATTTGCTTTGTTCTCCTCTGAATTATCTCAGGTCTCATTCGGCTTACATGCTTCTTTGAATGAAACTTTCTTCTGCCAGCAGCTGAGAAAACCTTTGGAAACTGCTCAGTCTTTAGACATATTTGTTCTCCTTGGGGAAAGAGGAAGATCTGGGAGATGGGGAAGGGCAGGCTGCTGCTTCTTAAAATCACATCCTGTGTAGATCAATGGATCAACATGTACACAACACTCAGCCTCTGACCTACCCAACCAGAAAAACTTCAGAACAGGACCGGGCACCCAAAAGCCAACTCTCTAAGGTAAATTAACTACCTGAATCCTAGTAATAGCCTTCCCTGTCAACTTCATAGATAAACTACATCAACAAGGTCACATCAGAGTAACCTACTGCCTCTGCAGCAGAAAGCATAGGGCAGGAGAAGGCTTCTTGCAGAGCAAAGCCATGGTACATTTCCAGCTGGCTCATGCAGAACCACAGGGCTGGCAGGTAGGACTGTGCCCTTGCAGGGACTCCCCAGGAGAGAAGCTGGTCCAGAGACCAGAGGAAAGGTGTCCTATCCAAATAATAACTGTCCTCACTCTCTGCCTTGCAGGAGGAGCAAGTGTGACCCTCTGTGGCTAGCTAACTAAATACTGACCAGGAAGCTCACAACCGTGAGAAGTTTAGCTTGCTGTGCATACAGCAGATAACACACCCTGCTGTGCTCAGCCCTGAATGACTCGCTGTTTCTAATGCTCTTTTTACCTGAGGTTACTTCAGGCTTTCAAAGTGTCTTCCCATTTTTGTTCACTTATAAGAGCTTTCCGCTTTTATGAAAAAGTACTATAAACATAAGATATTACCCCTTAAGGATACATTATGATTTATCTAGCTGCCTCACCTTTTATTTCTAACATAGCTATTTCTTTTATAGCAGTTAATCTGACATTGATTTGCTTCAAAAGAGAGACAGAGAGAGAGCGCATAAGACTTGCTACCAATATCACAACATTTTGCACTACTCATCCCAGGTCCACACAGTGCAGAAGAGCAGTCTCCTTGGGGGGTGTTCACTGCAGGCTTCGTCACCTCCCATCCATGCAGCTGCTGCAGCCCCGCACCAGCCGAGCTACCTGATGGGTGCCACAGGACCTCCCACCTTTGGGATTTCACTTACCACCCACTTCAGAGGGCAACCGTTGGTCTTGCCTGAGCCCATGCCAGCAGGAACGGACTGCAAGGCTGGACTCACCTGCCCTCAGCTCCTGCACGATGTCATGGGTACCGCCGGCGCTCACTCTGCAGTACCAGCAGCCTGTCCTTGGCAAAGACAAAGACAATGACAGTCCCAGCAACCCTGGATGCTTACAGCGTCAACGTTTCCCCAGAGAGCCAAGTATGGCAGGCTGTCTGGGCACGCAACATTTCGCCTCTTTGCTGTTAGGAAGCCAGAGTTGCAGGAAATGCCACCAGCCTTTCTTGGCCCTGGGTGGCTGAATAAAAACTGAGAAGAGCTTGGCAGATGTTAACGCACAGTCCTGACGCGACAGTGGGAAGGACTTCAGAGCCAGCTTAAATCTGAGTGAAAACAAGACCCCTCCCCATTGCCAACCACTCAATATATCCTCCCCTCAGAACAAAACCAAGCCCAAAATCACAGCCCCAAAAGCTTGTCTGTTTCCAGGCATGAACTCAGACTACTGGAGGAGAGCTTTAGATGAGATGGAGGAGAAATGATTACAGGTTGGCTAAGATGGCATGTTTCCAGGTATACCTCAGTTTAGTAAATTGCGAAACGCCTCTTGATGCTTGAAAACATGCAGAAATGTCCTTTAGATGGTCAAAGGAAAATGGATTTCAGCTGATATACTGCTATCATTTTAAAAAATTACATTTCCATGTCTATCTCTGCAGCATGGGATGCTGAGCTGCCAGAGCTCAGTATCTGTTCAGCAAGGTAGCTTGGTCCAAACAGAGCACAGCAATATCACAGAGCATGTGCTGCCAGGAACCAAGTGGCTTTCCTAGAACTGCTGACTCCCCAAACCACTTCTGTTTCTTTCTTTCTTGCAGGAAGCATAGATGCTCCATCCTCAGCCTGTCAAGTCAGCTGTTCTTTTAAATTACAGGATGACCCTGATGAAACATGAATTCAATAAAACATGATTTTTCATGTAAATAGCTAAGAACTAGAATAATGTGCCCTAATATTAGACACATTCAGAAAGCCTAGGGATTGGTATCAATATTAAGAGGCTGAAATAGCTATTTAAAAACAATAGGTTTAGACTCTACCAGTTTATAGCTATAAAAATTTTGGACTGTATGTTGTTTGCTATATATTACATTTTGCCCAGGAAATGGAGAAGCAGGACTGGGAACCATATTTTTTAAAAAGATTACCTTCAACATGTTGCAATATAGGTGTGCAGAGGAACCCTGTGTTTGTCAGCTGTGGTGACTATATTGCAGAGATTGCTTTTAGAGGAACAGATCTTAGCTTCCAGAATGGAGGCACGAAGAGTATTGAATTTACCATTTCAATCAAAGACACATATATGCTTTGTCAAGTATTAATTAAACTGACCAATTCCCATGAAATTTCTAAAGGTGAACTGCAAGACTTTCTTTTCACCTCAAAAAACACAGTTCTAAGTCAAAATAATAATTTTGGGGGAAACTCAAGATGGAAATTCTGAGTGAAGAAATAATAAGTAAAATCTCCACCTCTGAAGAGCAGGTGGTCTCACTGAGGCATGTACTTAGGTCTTTAGTGTCCTGTCTTCAAGCCCTTACTTTTCTAGGCACAGCTGACAGTGATTCTGAAATGCCAAGTATGCAGGACCTTCCTTTCCCATGAAAATATGTGAAACCTGTCATCTTGATATAATATTTGAGGCTCAAAAGCTGTGACGCAAGTATGGTATCACTCCAATCTAGTCACTGCAGAAATAATAAGACTGATATTTGAAAGAGTCCAAGCAATGATGCAGAATCCTGCATGGATTTTAAAAAAAAAAAAAAAAAGTTGCTGTATCTTGATAATAGATTAGTTGTAAGTATTTGAGATCATATGTTGTTCGTTAAGTGGTATTAAGTTTTGGCAGGGAAAGTAGACACATCTCTGTGAACTGTATCTTTAAGTGCCTTAGATTCATGAGGGCATAAAACTAGGGGCAGGGGCATTGCAGAAATGAATGTTTATTAAACAGAGCTTGCTGGAGACTGAAAAAAAAAAAAAAAAAAAGAGTGAGTTTCAAGCACTTGAATGCATCTGTGCTCCTGCTGGGAATCAATGACAGAGCTGCAAATAGATTCTAGGCATCTTGCCTCTCCATTACCAGCTCTAACGCTGGACTCATTCACTCCTAACCAAACACGCTGCTTGAAAGGCTTGTGCTTCAGTGAGTCCAAAATTCACTTCTTCCCAAACTACGTCAGACTGTGGGATTGCAGTTATTATATTAAGAGAGAATGTGCTCTCCATGGGTGAAAAGGCCAGCAGCTGATTCCATTAGTTATGCAGCTGGCTCCAGAGGATCCACTGATATGAGATGCAGACTGGTTTTTACTCATTTGCAGAGCATTTCTTTTTCCTTAAGCTGACCACCAAATTGCAGGATTTGAGTTGCTTGCTGGAAAGAGTCAAATCCATTACCACTGAGGCATATATTTGCTATAAAAGCTAAAATTACAGTCTTCATGTTTAAACATCTGGTCACAACCCAGGAGGGATGTATCCCTGCTGGCCATGAAAAAGTAAATCTTAAATAAGTATAAGTTAATTGCCTGTAGTAATATGGAATCTTTGTAATCATTTGTGTTCAAGCATATGAGTGGGTATTCATTAAGCTGTATTTTCAGGCATTTACAAAGAGTATTTAACACATACATTACCAAAATTATTAGCTGCAAATTGGAGAAAATGTGCCCTACACACTGTCACTGTCATTTTATTCCATTCAGTGTCACTGAATCAGGGGGCTAAATAATATATTCACAGACCAGCATGAAAGGAGGAAGAGATATGCAATTTGAGCTTGTGAGTCTCTATTCATCTGAGCACACACTCTGCACTTACCTGTGCCTAATTGGGTTACTTGCTTTGCCCTTTTCCAGCACACAAGACACACCGGGGTTTAAGATTTGACCTGTCCCCATTTTCTGTCTTCTGGAAATTTTAGTATGTGACTCAGGGTTGGGGGGGTGAGGGGGTGGGGAAAGAAAGAGAATATTCCAGGTCTACTCTTCAGATTTCTATTTCCTTCTTTTACCTCCTTAGACCCTGGACACTTGTCCCATGTTTCCATTTGCAGAAAAGTGCATTGAAAGGGGATCAGTGAGGTTACAGGGAGTCAACACTAGCAATGCAGTCAGTTGGAGGACTGCAAGGAAAGCAGAGTGGTAAAGATTTCTTCATACTGCTGCCAAGCCTGGGACACCAGAAATGTTAGTTTGTCCATGTTTTTATTTATCACTACATCACTGATCAATGTATATTAATAACTATCTCTTTTCAAGTTTCCACTCCTTAACCACCAACAGTGGAATCAAGCCATCTTGTTGCCAGACTTGCTACAGAAACTGAATGTCCTAAGCATCTGTAGAGAATGTTTCAAAGGTTCAGCTACAGCAGTATAAGATGATGCAAACTCAACCACCAAACAAAACCTAGAAATAGCCATCTCTGTTCTGAGTCACTTAAAATGCTTTGTACATCTTTCTGAAAAAAGCCTGCAGAAAGATATTAGCTTTGAAGTGTGACCTAAAGTTCAAGATATGGGACAAAGCAGGGGGAGACTTCTAATGGAATCTGTCTTCCCAGCATTTTGCACTTTTTTTCCTCTAGGATTCTGTAGCTTGAATGTTTCCATCAATGATAATTTGCAGTAAGATTTGTACAAAGGAAAAAAGTATTTAATATAATAGACCCTAAAACAAATAAATACATCTATATAAATGAAGAAGAATAGCTAACCATTTTTAAAAGAGAGAAAGAGAGGGATGTATTTTCAAATGTGTCTGCATGCAGAATGTGGTCATGGCAGAAACAGACTACAAGCTGCAACATTCTGAGTTACCAAAAAAAACCCAAAACATTTTATATCTTAGCACTTGAAATTTTCCAATAAATTATATGTGAAAACTATGGATCCAGTGGGGAGTTTTCTAAAGCTCCCAGTTTAGCTTTACTCCAGGGTTGATGTAAACCTATCTTAAGTATCTGGGACATAATGCCACTTTGTGTGGATATTATTATCCCTGTTAAAACAATAAAACTAAATACATCAATTAGCAATACCATAGATAGCTGTAATACATAGATAACTGTAATACATAGTTTGCTCACCCCAAGATTAATTCCAAATATTAAACCTTGTCTATCTTATTTCATTCAATCTGTTTAGTATCTCTTGTTAAACAGACAATTCAAGCCTCTACTACACACTTCCAGAAGCTTAAACAGTAAAAAGTCAGTAAAATACAAAACCAGTAAGTTCCAGACACTCTTTTTCACTAGTCTAATCATTTCACATGTTGTCCTTTATAAGGTTTAAAACATACTACCACTTTAGAGATGCAGATAGAAGGATGATTTTAAGCAGAAATAACGGGTTTTAATTCCCAATCAATCTTCTATAGTGCAATTCTACTCCACCTGAAATATGTCAGCAGAGCAAAAGAGAAGACAAACAAGGTAATCCACCAGTTCTTTATGAACGAAACACTGCAGACAGCCTCATAGCCAATAATCCTTCCTTCCTTCCTTTCACCAAGTTCAGACATCATATTCACCTCTGACATTCACATCAGCAGAAGAAATTTTAAAAGTTGAGAAAAAAACCACCAGAGTACAGTTTCATCTTTTCTTGAAGGTATCTGTAGTGCTGCCCAGTGCTTCTGTATCTGTCAAACAATGAAAATTTAGTGCAAAAATCCTAGGATGCAGATCCTCATCCCTGATCAGAAAGCCAATGAATTCTCTAGGTGTGCTTTATATCAGGCAAAAGAGTGAGGGAGCATACGGCAGGCATGGATTGTTGTAAATTAGATAAAAGCATAAACTTAAACTACACATACATTCAGTACGCATATTGTCCTATATTTAGACTTGAAATAAAGAATTAATCTTCCAATCAACCGCATCAAGTCATATGGTAGGGGGACAGATGACAGCATCGCACTACATCTAATAAAAGGTCCTACTTGTTGGGACACTGAGCACCTGTAATTCACCAGCCAAATAATTTCCCTGTGAATGTTGACAGGATATAGATTTGATTTTCAAAAAAGATACAGGGAAAAAGAAAAGTCACTTGGGCCAGAACTTCTGGTACGACTATGCGGTGTATTCATTTTCTGGAATGGTGCTGTGTGCTGGCACACACAGCGTTTCCAGGATTGATCCCAGAAGCCCACAGTAAAATTGGACCTATTGAATTTACTCTGCTGTTCTGCAAAGACTCAACGATCTCATCCTGTACCAGGGGAAAGACCAAGATGCTTGGTTCTTTCCCGTCTCTATATAAAGGCAAGTGACTACCTAACCATTAAAAGGCCAAGTGCAAACCTGATTTTCATTGGGTTTAGATTTAATTTTTAAAAAATCAAAATAAAATTCCACAATTCCTTTCCCATTGCTGGCTGATTTAGCCCACCCTTATTTCCTTCTAGTTCCTAGAACAATCCTCCTTTCTGATTTGCAATTGTGTATCACTAGCTAGCAATTATTAAAATAGCATGCATGAAAGTAGCACTAGAGAACCATTTAGCATATCCTGTAATCCTCTAAGAAAACTCATCAAGAGTTGACAAGGACCTGACTATAAAGACTACTATTCCTTCACAGAACAGCAAGAGTTACCTCTGTAGGAACACAGTTTGTGAACTATTCCAGCAGCAAACAATTTTTTTTCAGGGATAATAGATTATATCTTCCCTTATAAAATCAGCAGACATGTAAAAGAATCTGGCATGGACTTTCAACTTATATCTTGAACTATATAAATACTGAAATTCATAAATATGAGATTACACATCTATCTAATTAGAGGCAATAAAGCAACAGTACCTTTAAGTCTGAAAAATGATGCAATAGTTTGAAAAATTGCTTTAAAAATAGAATTTTAATGTCTCACAATAATTAAATTTCAAATATGTTCTTGCAATAGAATCAGATTCTTTGCCCCCACCAATTAATCTCAGAATATGAAAAATAAATTATTTCTAGCCCATCAATCCATGCCTGAAAACAAATCAAACAAAGGTAATGTAACAAGTAGAAAAGAATCAGCATGTTTTGTGTCTGCAGTGTTTTCACACGGCTGACATGAATAACTCTGGCCACCTGAAAGACGAGCTGAGAGTGATCAGGCTGTGCAGAATCCAGCCAGATAAGAAAGCAGGATTTGAATGCAACAGATCTTCTGCTGGAGATATGCTTCATACAGAGAAAAAATAAACCAATAAACCACAAAAATTACTTCTAGCTGTCTAAAGTTAAATGTTGAAATACGTATTTTGGCAGTTGCTTTTTTCAGAGCTGCTGCAACTATATCTGGGGATAACTAGGGGGATCTGAAATCCCCATTCAATTTTGCATTAACTGTAGATGCTTAATGCTCAGATCAAATATCTCCAGCTTCTAATTATGGAGTAAAAAGACTAATTTAAAACACATAAATCTGAGATTTTTGGCTTGAGCCTACAGATGTACTTGAACTTCTGACTGCTTCTTCCACTTCAGTGCCTCATAAAACTACTTAGTCTGAATGTGTTTGAGGTCAGCTTCCCAACTGAAGCATTAACAAATTGCAAGATGGGCAATAAGAGCAGATAGAGCTTTTTCTGAGCTGATTCCAAATTACTTTTTCCATTGTCTGCCTGAAAGTTGTCAGTACTGTTGCACGAAGCAACATAAGTCCAATGGCTTTTCTGTAAATCAATACAGAATATTTTAAGTCTTTAAGATCTCATACAAGTTCAGCTGAATTTTCTGAATGCTCCTGTGCGCAGCATTTTATGAAGCATCTCCTTAGAGGACGTTTCTGAAATCCCACTAGTTCTCAGCAAATAAATTCCATGATACCCATGTGATTTAAATATAACGTACTGAGAAGACGTGGGACATGAAAAAATACACTTAATTACAGTATTTAGGTGTTTAATGCATAGAAAATGATTGGCAATCAAAAGAAAGCTTAAGGATTTTCACTTCAGCTGTGAAAGGACTGATATACGCTTGCAGTATTACAAAAGCAGCTGAAGCCTGCCAGCCAGACAATAGAGTGAAACTCAGTGCATGCTAACTAACAAAGATGCCTGGTGTGAAGGGATTGTATTAACTGCAAGAACGTGTATTATACAGGTATATTTTCTTCCAGAACAATAAAATAACATTGTTACACTGTTCTTGGGATTGGAATAAAAATGAAATCTGCCAGGAAAAGAGCCCAGATTCCCTAAGGAGACTGTTCATTTTCCAAAAGAAAGCAAGTTCTTTTTCTATAGAGTCATTTTCAGTGATCAGAAACTTTCCCACTGCTGGAAAGGAACAGGGGATGGAAAACTCGGCATGTTTCTTTTCTTTGTACCAGTACTCTTTACACAGTTTCTTATAACCCACGAGTTTAATACGTTCATTAAATACACCAAGCTATAGAATGACTTTAGGTAACAGCAGGGGGATATTTTTTAACTTGAGATACACCGCAAAAAATACGTGTCAAGCTTTACAATGATTCAGCTATCGCAAGAACCTGTCCGTTAAAATGTCCTGTGTCAAATGAAGCTATTATACTAGTCGACTTTTTCAAGTTTTCTTAAACTCAGAAGTACACAATAAAAGAAGACTTTGGGGTTTTCTGTTTGTTTTACACATGCTTGACTAACAGAAGGAGCTCAGCTGTTGTTCCATACACTTACAAGCATTTTTGGTGTGCCTGTGCATTCCCATGTGGTGCTTGTCTTTATACACAGAATGGTGTGGAGACAAGTCAGACCCAAGAGCCAGGACTTCTCTAGCAGATGTCCAGAGATCAATGCACTATGTAAGTATGGTGGCAGTACTATTGTGTTATAATGCAGTAAAGCACCCTGCACTGGCAGAGAAAGGGCTGCAACACCTAACAGGTCTTTCCTGTCTCCAAGAACTACGTAAGAGGAGCACAACGAATCTGAAATAGCTTAGCCAACCCTGTAGCAGTTACTTCTCTTTTTCTTTTTTTCCCCAAGGGAAATGTTAGAATTTGCTGGTTGTTAGGCTGAATCCCAAAGGGTTACTTTGAAGAGAATCATGATTGGGTCCAGTTTGCTGCAATATTTAACTTATTTGAAACCAAGAAGACGAAGATAAGTACTTAGGAGCAGAAGAAAAGCTGCAGCCATTAAGCAAGGAAGTTATAGCCGCATTGCCCCTTTTATTCCCCATCAATAACCACTTCTGACCATCATCTGCCTCTGTACCCAGTAGTTTTTATACTTAGAGTTGTACCCTTGCACAGTGAAATCCCAACCAAATGCAAAGCGTTAGTTTTTAAAGAGCTGCAGAGAGACCAAATGACAAGAATTATTAAAAAAAAATTCAAGGGCCTTATGCTTTTAAACACTGAAGTGTCTTTTTTTCTTTTCTTTGGTGAACAGAAAAAAATGTAAATTCTAAAAAAGCTGTCAAGAGAGCATCCAAAGGCCAAAATGCTTCACGTGCTCATGAGTATGTAACGATCCTTCTTCCCAAGGACTTGAGACTGAGCCCTGAAGCTACAATGCTTTCCATGTATGTGGGTTTTTTTACCCTTATTCTGTCTCATATTATTGATAGCCTCAGGCAGGTTTTTTTTTTCTCTCCCTCACTTGCTTCAGTTGTGTCAGACGTCATGGTTAGCTTCTTTAATGGAGTGCTTGCAGATGAGGTTGTAAAAATCATTAGCCACGGTCGGCAGATGCTAGGTACTGCTAGGATGCTGTTCCAATAACTTCTTTTCTTTAATTAAAATTCTAAATAAATCATGAGGTTTTGCAAACATAAGCCTAAAGTACTTGCATAAGATGAAAACTGTGCTGACTGCTGGCAGTCTTGATACGGCTCTTTATCCTCCTATTTCCTCCATGTTTTGTTTAATTGTTTTTTGTTGGGTTTTTTCTATTTTTTTTAATCTTGGCCTTCACACAAAATTCCCATATGCACTTCTTCAGTGCTTAAAAATCATTATTGCTGAAGATCAATACCAGGAAAACATCTGTGGCTCTTCTTGGTGCGCAAACAGATCTACTGTTTGGTTTGGCTTGCTTTGTTTTTACGAAGAATGCAACATGTGTTGTTGCATCTAAACAACATCTATGTTTCACAACACCATCACATAAAATCAAGAGGCACTGAATACAGGATATTTTCTTTACTCTTTACATGGTGTTTTAGTTGCATTCTTGCAACTTTTCATCCATGTGAAACATACATGTTTCACAAGCATTAAATATGCACAGCAGAATAATATTTATTTGCCGTAAAACCTGAATAAATTGAATCTTTTGCTCCTTGTTTCTATGAGAACAAGTTCTATTGAATAAACAGTCTTTGAATAATATTTTATTATTTCTAATTCTATTAATTATAATTCAATACGTCACATGAAAATAATTTCAATTGTAATGAGAAACTTTAATACTGGTGAAAGCTTAAAATAATAGGCCAGTTGAGTTTAAAGTAATTTACGCTGCCTGTAATTTTTAGTTCCCATTGATACTAGAGCTAATTATTGCATGTTTGCATTTGCACTCTTAATGGGGTGATGTTTTATTGTGGTATTAACAAAAGATATTAAATAATCATGGTGAAAAGAGCAAAAGTTGTATGAAAATAGTTTTACAGATGCAATGTATCACCAGGGAGATTTTCTTGGTGACAAAATCCCTGCATTTTCCTATTTTCTATATAACTATTATCTACCTTTTTTTTGGCTAAAGTAACAGACAAACATCCAAAATATGATTTTTAATACAAAATAAAAGAAAACTAGTATTGCAGCCCAGTCTACTGGTTAGCTTCTTATGGCTACGTAAAATCAATGGAGTTTCTCACAAAACAGCTCAGACATATCAGCATGCACAAACGGGCTCCAAAAGGATGCTATGATGTAATACTAAAATTATTTAGAAGTGAATGCATCAGTGTTTAACCAAAACTAAATTTGTCAAACCCAGTCTAACCGATATAAACAACAACAAAACCAAACCAAACCAAACCAAAACCAAAAAAGTCTTTTTATGAAGCATTATCCTGGAGAAACTAAAACCAGGAGTTCACTATCCTTTTTATGTGTTACTGCATTGCTGCTGATCATCATATTGTTGTTGTCATCACATCTAACTACTCATACACAAAATATGAAAAGTCAGACAAAATTTTATTTGGTTTTCAAAAATGAAAATCACTAGTAGCCATATTCATCATTACCTAACCTTTTCTTAATTATTTTGCAGCAATACCAAAATCTCGATTTCTTT
>JAOXJM010000023.1:68170472-68189413 GCA_026413425.1 Tringa solitaria
TATAAGTACCGAGTCCAAAAAAAAAAAAAAGAGAGAGAAAAAGCTGCAAAAAGGTTATAGGACAAAAATGTATTTTCAGCAGATAATAAATGTAACTCTGTATTTGCAGTGTACTATGTGTTAGGTCCTGGTCTGTTGGTTTGCTGGTTTCTCACATCCAGTTTTTCACACTGTGTCAGGACCAAGACAGACAAAGGACAGCAAAGACTGTCTTTACAACAATGACTAAATGTAATCAAATAACCTGTTAATCATCCTAGGAAAATTATAGAATTTCAGATATTCAAATTTTTTTACGTATGTAAAAATTGATCTACAGGCTTTAGAAATTTCTTTTATTTCTTTTTCCTCATCCCAAACAACAAATTCTGTTTTGGTGTTATAAACTATAAATAACTCCAACAGTTCCCCTATAATATAGTGTTAATGTGACTTTACTAGCCCTTTTTAAACTTAAGGCCCCAGCAAAATTTTAAAGGTAAAAGAATATTCTTTTATAACATCTTATAAGAATCACCAAATGAGAGTATGTGATCTACTGAAAAAAATCCCAAACTGACAGATATAGCAGGCAGCAATGGCATAACTTCTTTGATACTCAGCGATGTATTAATTTCAATTATCATTACTAATCTAAAAATTCATTTCTATTTTACTTAACGCCACCCATTTTGAAGACAAACATAGGAAATTACAAAGTAGATAGTGAAACTAAATGACATTAAAAAAAATCATATTAATAAATTAAGAGAAGCTTTTTGTGCTTTGTTTTGTAGTTCCTTTCAAGCTCTTCATTTAAGGCCATTTCTTCATCTTTGCTGTACCAGAGTTACATCAGAGGATGACCTACATAAAATTATATGTTGTTTTCACTGTCAAAGGCAGAGAACCATTTTAATCTATTATCTTTATCCTGTCAAGACTCCCCAACACAAAAGTTCTCTACATAAGCAAGGTTGCAGTTGATGGTATATTCCCAGAATTCAGTTTTGGTATATTTTTGGGGTATATATTTTGTGTTGGCATGAATACATTTTTAAGAAGACACTGAAATATCCATTTCAACTGTTTTCTCCCAAACACATTAAAGAAAGATTTTATTAAAATTCAAAATCATAGCAAAGAAAAAGACTAGGTTTAAAAACCATAGGTCTGGGAATGAAGATGTCTGCACAAAAAGTTATGTTCATGGCTTACTATAGTTTTGTGCAAGACCCTGGGACAGACACTCTCATTGGCTGTCCTTTTCTTCTTGTGCAAAATGAAGATATTGATTCCTCATAGTGATGCTGAGATATGTAACTCATCTTACAAAGTACTTCAGAGGGTTATTCTAATGCAAAGAATCTAAATTAAATGCAAGGTCTCTCTCTCATACACACATGCAAAGACAGATCATCTTATTTTTAGTTAGTTACAGTTTGATTTAAATATTTCTGATGAAATCACAAGAACAATTTTAAAAAGCACATGACAAGGATTAGATATTATCCCCTATTTTTTCACTCTGATTACCTTTCACCATCGCTCTCCTGCATTAATAGGAGTGCTTTGTCAATTCTTTACTCTCCAGTCTAACACCTAACACCATGATTTCAGTTTTATAGCTTTTAAAAAAAATTTCCATGATTCATACACAATCATAACTTTTACACTTTTCCCCATCAACAACAAGTGGAAAAGAGAGGGGTCAGGTAAAGTATATGCACATAGGAAAAGCTGTTTCACCAACAAATGTGCAGAATAAACAGTTCATCAATTTATATGTCTTACTTAATATGGCATTTTTAAATGTCTTGTTTTATAAATAACATCAGCTCCCATATCAAAAACTGAACACAGCAAGATGCATTAAATTGGTGCCTGTCTAAGCGTGAGTCCTGTATCTATACTTTAGCTTGACTCCTGCAGTGAAAAATGAAAACAACATTAATAAATGTGCACTGATAACAAATCTTATCTTATTGAGTTCTCTCAGATTACACTGAAATATGACTTTGTCTGTCCTTTGTTATACCCCACTCTGGTGTCTGCTGTGGGAATATAATGCAGCATCAAGGCCCGAGGCAAGAAGAAAAGAAAGACTATGTAGAGTTGGATGGGTATATAATGAAAAAAATTAAAGCTCTTCATATTCACAGACTTCATTCCAATCTGATATTACTAAAGAAGGCTACTGGTAGTATCACACTGTTGGAATCTATTTTGATTTAGGGAAGGTTTCAGATAAATTTTGTTTCCGTAATTATAAAAAAATCTCCTCTGACCCAAGGTCAGTCCAAAGAGATCATACTTACTCTCACTACTCTCACTACTCTCACTAGTTTTCCCAACAGCATAGAGGAAGAAGTAAGACATTCTAATTCCCCATAATTAGAAACCATTTCTGCACTCTCTTAAGTATGATGAAAAACTGGAGCCATTCCTGTCACACCAGTTCATATGGAACATTACCCCACCAAAGTGCAATATGTCAAAATTCTCAGAGAGTTTAGTAAAAAAAATAAATCTACACTTTTTTCCTTTTCTACAAATACTTATAACGAAGAAGAAAATCTCAATCTGAGATCCAATGATTCCATGATTGCATAATTCTAGTCTATAGAAAGGAAAGAAATAATCTTTTTCTTCCATGCAAAAATATAACACAGAGGGTACACAGACAGAGAGGCTTCTCACCAAATAGCCAAGTGCTTAGCTTTCTCCACATTTCTTCAGAGCAAAAATTTTCGTATATGATCTCAAACCCAGGGTAAATTCCTTTAGAAACTTGTGCCTCCTACTTATAAATCATCGGTCTCAAATCTAGATATGTTATGGAAAAAGCAAAACTGTGTTTCTTGAGTGAGAACATTTCATTACATTTTCTTTGTTTATGGTCTATATTTCCAGTATTTTTCTGCACATAAATTGAAAAAACACAGGCAGTTTGCTTTGTTCAGTTCTTTCTATTCCCAGGACCATAAAACCAAATGGCAGTGCAATCCACAGCGCATCCAGCCAGAGATGTATAATCAGAGAACTAGACACATTGCATCTTCTCACACAATCTGTTCTCTGGAAGGAAATCCTGGCCATGACCACGGAGGGAACCTTGGTGATTTCTATCAGTGTGAATGACAGAGGGACCCAGGTGAACACATCTGCCACATTGCATAGACAGAGCAGGCTTCCAATGACTTTTTTGCAGTCAGTTCTTTGCACCAGTCCAGAGTAGAATTCAAGTCAAAGTGAAGATACCTAAATATATGTGTCTGCACATGAGCTTAGGCAGGCCCAAGTGTCCATTGCAGTTAATGGACATTTAGCCAATAGTCAATGAAATCTATGACTTTCAGATAACCAGCCAGCAACTGCCTCATTTGAGTCATAGAATGGTTTGGGTTGAAAGAGTACTTTAAAGTTCAACTAGTCCAAACCCCTGTGATAACCAGGGACATCATTCACTAAATCAGGTGGCTCAAATCCCTGTCCAACCTCACTTTGAACACTTCTAATGACGTGTCACCCACAACTTGTCTGGGCAACCTGTTTCAGTGTTTCGCCGTTTCACCATACACATTGTAAAAAATTTCTTCCCTATATCTAAATCTGCTCTTGTCATTTGCCCTGTCATTACAGGCTCTCACAAAAAGTCTTTCTGAATCTTTCTTAAAAACTCCCCTTATATATTTAAAGGCTGCAATAGGGCCTCCCCGGAACCTTCTCATCTCCAGGCTGAAAAACCCCTGCTCTCTCAGCCTTTACTCATAGGAGAGGTGCTCCGGCCCTCCGATTTTTGTAGCCCTCTGGACCTGGTCTCACATATTCATAGGGGTTTTTGTACTGAGGACCGCAAAGCTAGACACGGCACTTCAGGTGGGATCTCTCGAGAACAGAGTAGAGGGGGAGAATCACCTCACTTGACCTGCTGGCCATGCTTCTTTTGATGTAGTCCGTGCATAAGGTTGATGTTAATCATCCTCTAACTTCCACTACTCTACAGGCAAGCATTCCATTGACTATAGCAGAAGTATCAACCAAAAAGGACCACCGTGTCAACTCAATTTGCCTGCATTTGATTATCAGCCTCCTTACAATAAATGGAAACGGCATAGCTAATATTCCTGAAGACATCATAACCCTGAATTACACTGACTCATAAATACCAGAATTTCTTACAGTATAAATTAATATCTTTGATCTGCTTGCAGTCCTTTGACATAATACACCTGAAGGAGCTACAAAAGAAATAAGGACTAAATGTTTGTACATTCTATCTACAAAGGTTTCAAGATTCTCTTATACATCCATATAATGAACTGGAGTAAGTCATGAAAATTTTGTGAAGTAATTAAAATAATTTCTCTTTAATACATTGTATCAGACTTATATGTGGAACAAATATGGCACTGCTAATGGAATGTGTTAGGAATGATGAAAATTCTATCACATAATAATCTGGCAGTTTTCTGAGCTATTTTATATCTAAATAGATAGACAGATAGGTAGAGGATGGAGAGAGAGATAAATAGCTTGGCTCACTTAAGAGAGCTTGGCACATTTCCTTTCACAATTCTGTCCCTTTACACATGCCATAGATGCATAAATCCAGCACAAAAAAAATACAGCATGTTGACCTGTGTACATTACATTGAATATTTTAGTCCTGCTCTTGGCCATGCAAAAGAAAAAAACATATATATATATAGCTGCACTTACATTTACCAAAGAGTCTATAAATTAAGTCAAGCCCCAAAAGGGTAATTTTAGACATGATAACCTAAAGTCTTCAGTTTAAATGGCCATGATGATAACTAGCATATATTTGTTTAACTATCAATTTAATAATGTATTTATCACAATATTTAAAACTTTATGTAAAGTTCAAGATTATTCAATGATTTAAAACATACATACCTGTAACTTACAATTTAAAACAAACTCAAACACTCTACTATAAAAAGCAAAATCTAGCTACCCAGAATGCAAGATTTTCTTTTCTTTGGGATCTTATAGAAAGGCAACTTGATAAGATGTCTCAAATTTAAAAGCTTTACAAGTTAAAGAACAAATTAAAGTCTAGTTCAATCAGGAGGATTGATGAATCATCTGATTATCTTGGTCTATACTTTCTTTAAGTACAACTGAACAACTAAAAAGCATACAGAAAATAGGTTCCCAGTAACAGAAACAGGTTTGTGCCATGTAGATTTCTCTTTTTCTCCCTCTCACACCTGCGGGTTTTTTTGAGTCAGTTTGGCAATAACGTAATTAATGCTCTGCCTGACCTTTCAATCAGTCAGCTCCCTTTCCAGGACGCCAGAGCACTGAAATGCTGCTGGTGTGTCATGGGATCCATGCTCAGAGTTTTATTTTTCTCCCAGCTGTAGACCCATCATATTGAACTGACACTGCACATCACTCAGCATGGTGATGCCAAAACAGCTAGCAGCCAGGAGCAGCACGTGCTGATCTAGCCATCCATCAGCATAAACCAATACACTGCCCCCTTGGCCTGGTGACAGAGAAGAAAACAACAGGGACGAGACTATTCTGCCAAACTACATTTCAACTTGAAAGCTGTTTTCAGGCTCTTGAATTTTTTGTGTATTAGAGTTGCCAAGACTGTACTTGCGGAAAGTAAATCAAATCCTTAATACACAGCTTCTACCAGGGCTGAGTTATTTACATAGGGTAGGTATGTGCTCTACAAACCAGGAGGAGACCTATTCCTGGAAACTCATGTCCAAAGCTTTACCATTATTCCTGTCCCATCCCACTCCTGTATCACCAGTAGGAATAGCTACTGCATAACTACTGGATTCAGGAATGCTTGGATCGGGATCAAAGGCATACAAACGACAGTGTCCTCCTCAGACACCGGCCATTGAAGAAAGAGGCTGACCATTTGATCCCTCAGCTTTTATACTGAGCATAAAGCAGATGGGACAGAATACCCTGTTGGTCACCTGTTCAGTTCGCTCCTCCCTACAGGTGGGACCCCTCTATGCCTTTCTGCTTCTGACCCTCCAACACAGCAAATAACAGAGTGAGCTGACCTTGGTTGTTATAGCAGTAAGTATAAGCAGGAGCCTCTCTGCATAACAGTCCTTGGCATAAACTATAAACATAAGCCTTATCACTTTGAGAACAAACAGTTTTTGCACAATATGCTGTTAATTTCAGAGTTTAGTTAGCTACAAGAGGCCTAGATAAAAAGTTTAGTTACTGAACAGAGAATTGGTTCTGTTTTACCTCAAACCGGGACAAACCTCCATTGACTTAACTTGATGGAGTTTGATGGCTCAAAGCCAGCAGAAGTATATGAAGTGCACTGCTGCTGGAGACCACGTGGTTGCTGATGCTGTTAGATTGCTAAAATGAAACAAGTGTCTGAAAACGGTGCTCACTTTATATATTCAGGACAACGGTATCCTATGGTATAAACGAGGCTGTTCAGGTCAGGAAACTCATCGACAGGTCTTAGAACATCTCTTTTAGGGCAATTTCTTGATGAAAATCAGTCTTCACACTGATTTTCATAATAGTTCTAATTAGACAGTTTCTTGTTGCATTTCACATCTCAGTACATTTAGGAGACAAGTGTTTTTCATATTCATATAAATCAGGTAAGACCAGCCCAAATAATCCATTCTTTACATTGTTGGTTTGCCAATAATGTTTCTAAATGACCCAGGTTATTTCACAAGGGCAGAGACATATTTCTGTTGTCTACCACAGAAATATTTTACTCATGCCACAAAAAGCTTTCCAATAGTCTACCAGGCTTAGGATGAGTGATGGCTGCCATTCCTTTCTTTTTTTCACTTCTGTTGTATACAATAGAAATTGAGCAATGCAAGAATAAGCATGATGAAATTAAGCTTGTCCGAGTTTGAGATCAACTGCATTTGAAGTCTACATGTTTCAAAAAAAAGTATCAGGGGATTTAATTTTTTTTTTTTTTTAAAGGATACATTTTAACTGTGAACTAGCCTAGCTAATAACAAATGATCTCTGCTCTATGAGCACGAACAGAATCTTGAAGAAAGGTCTTTCAAGTGAGTGATCTCTAAAAAGGGAAACTTTCTGTGTACAGTTGCACTTATCAGCCTCCTTAGTGCCTTGAATAAGACCAGAACCTTTCCAGACCAGTTAGTCACTCAGGCATATCTGGGATAATTTTAAGTTATGGTTCCCATGGTTCCAGGGGACATTTCTTCTCTGGCAGTCAGCGGTGCATCAATGATTTCTGTAATTATTTTATATTATCCTTAGGTTTTAGTTTGAAGGCTTGTTTGTGGACACTGTGTTGAGTTCTTTCCTCCAAAGCCTTTTTTTAGGTCAAAGTTGACCTGTTTTATTTAGTAGAGATCTAAACCACAGTGAAAATGTTTTACACCTCCATTTGCTTTTACTGTTGTGGGAAGGGGAAAAGAAAGCAAATTCTGTATTTATGTTTTATCGGTAACACTGTAGCTAAAAAAAAATTCAAGCAGTCTTTCTAGTTTAGAATAGCTTTATTTTGTTCTTTTTGGTTGTTGTTTATGATTACTAGGCCTGACTTTCAATATCTATTTGTTTTTCCTTGTTAAGAATTTTACTATTATTTTAACTTTGAGGATATTTTTCTTTCCATTAACATTAAATGATGTCTAGATCTGTCTGCTTCTGTTCACAATAGCTTTCCACATTGTGCCAACGAGCTATTTCTCTCTCCTATCTAAACCATTCCTAGATATTGTTGCCGTTTAACCCCAGGCAGCAACTAGGACCACACACCCACTTGATCACTTTCCCTCAGTGGGACAGGGGAGAGAATAAAAGTTAAAAAACTCATGGGTTGAGATAAAGAGAGTTTAATAAGTAAAGCAAAAGCTAGCACGCAAGCAAAGCGTAACAAGTAACTCATCCACTCCTTCCAATCAGCAGGCAGATGTTTAGCCTTTTCCAGGAAACCAGGGCTCTATCACGCCTAACGGTTACTTGGGAAGACAAACATCATAACTCCAAATGTCACTCCCTTCCTTCTTCTTCCCTCATCTTTGTATACTGAGAACAACCTCATATGGTATGGAATATCCCTTTGGTCAGTTTGGGTCAGCTGTCCTGGCTGTGTCCGCTCCCAGCTTCTTGGGTGCCCCCTGCCTTCTTGTTGGCAGGTCACCATGAGAAGCTGAAGTCCTTGACTGCTTAGCAACAGCTAAACTATTAGTGTGTTATCAACATTATTCTCATCCTAAATCCAAAACATAACACTATATCAGCTGCTAGTAGGAAAATTATCCCAGCTGAAACCAGGACAGATATATTGCCAAATACATCTCAGAGAGTTTCTCAAAGTTTCTCCTCTCTTATCAGAGATGGAATCCTGCAGATACAGTGGAAAAGCTCCCTGAGAGCAGAAGTTCATACTCCTCTCCAATGGCAGAGGATACTTCTAGAAATAAGCCTTCTCTGTAAATATTTCTTTTTTAAAAAAATCACATGGAAAGATACAGCACACAAGTCATAGTGATTTTCTACATTGGCTTCTCTGATGTACAAATGTCCAAAAGAATGACACAAATTGCTTTCCTGGTTCCTGGTTATTTACGAGTCACATTATGAGTTAATCAATCATTCTCACAAAAGAAAAAAAAATATTATTTACTGGCAACAATTCACAAGCTGGTCATCTCTGCTGTTAAACCACAAATTCTTCATGTGCCAGTGGTTCTCTTTAGTTTATTATTGTCCATCCTATGACACTTAGGGAGACTGATAAAAGATAAGGTAGAAACTTACAAATTTATCTTTGTCTTCTTCATATTACCCATTTTAAAAGCAAAATACAGGATGATAATCAGATTTACACATTGCACGTGGCCTTGAAAAATACTAGTCTCAGTCTAGGATGGCTCTGAGTCTTGTCGCTCATTACTATAATAATTCCTGTTCTTCTAATCAGAAAACTCCAAAGTAGTTTATCAGCCTCCGGTCCTGGGCTCAGCTCATTTGTATCCAGGCAAGAACTTGATTACACATATCCCAGTTTAGGCCATTCACAAGCATTCAGCTTCATTTTGTCAATGCTAGGAGACTATGGGACAGCTAATCAAGTAAGTGTGCTTGGCTCATTATATCTTAATGAGGTATCCTTAAAATAATGGACTGTGTATTCCCCACGCTCCTAGTAAAAATATCAGTCCCAGAGGCAATTAAATAGAACAGACAAGCCTCAGTCTGCACTTTCTACAGCACATGTCTGCAGACTGCGGAGTGTGTACAGCAGCCTGGGTGAGAACTTTTCAACAAAATGGGTTTTCACCAGAATTTGTCAAAAATAAAATTTATTGTTTTCAGAAGCGTCTCCTTTTTTGAGAAATTTTGCCAGCAGCAAGATGAACTTAAGAGTTGATTGCAACCTCAGAGACAAGGTTCTCAACACTGTAGGAAAACTTCCTTGCAAGCTTTGGGACGTCCATCAACTAAGCACCCTACCCATTGCAATACCTGGTTCTTCCCTTTCTGATTGCATCCAACACTGAAGCCTCAAAGCTCTAAGGAATGGAAAAACACAAAAACATTTCTCATCTCCCTTCAAGTAAGCATGCTAAAAAAAATTAAACCATGCACACAGCCAATAAATCTTGCAGTAGCCTAATTTTTCTTACAATGATGCCTCGGGCAAATCATCTGTGGCAAAGAAAGGGAAAGTATTAAAGCTATGTAAAATTCCCTTGTTTGCTGCATCTTTTTGAACTACTACTCCTCTCAAGGGATTCAAAAGACTAGTGTTGCTCAGCTCTTCTACCAACCATTGAGAAGAAATGTTTAATGATGCTTATTGGACCAATTCTGACAAATCACTCAGGAGTTTCAAACCAAGTAATTATTACTTTTAACAAAAGTATAATAAAGAGGGCACATAAGAAAGTTGCAGAAAATATTAGCGGTCTAGTTCTTTTCACAGACTCTTCTCACTCACTGAAAATATCTTTATTTCCTCTTTAAACAGGAAATATATTGGCTCTGACAAATCCCTGTTGAAATTCATCTGGCTTGACTAGCTACAACGCTTTATATTCCCCAGCAATTTCTGAGAAGTGCTTTTAAAGCTCACGTCATCATTATCAGTAATTTTGATGCTGTATACAGAACATTCAGAACTAAAACCACATTAGCCATGCCACTGACTATCCCATAGATAGAAGGTTAATGCCCATTCTTATAATGCTGGCATCTCCATGCATCATTCAGTGTTTCCATCATGAGACAGAAGTGTGCCATCTAAAGATGTACTTCATATTTTGTACAGCATTCTTCTCCTTTAGCTTTCATAGGCTGAACTACTATATACTTCTATTTTGCTTGTGGTTGCTAGGATAAGATCCTGTTGTCTTGAGGTGAGAATTGAAACTTAAACCTTCCAAAGCAAGCACACCAAGTGAAAGTAAGAAATTCAAATTTTAAACATCTCATACACAGAGATTCACAATGGTCATTCATCTTCGACTATTTAGAGAACTGATGAGACACTAAGAATCAAATTTGAGTGTTTGCTAATGATACATAGCTCTGTTTACCCTTCACATCATACAACTATATCACCCTCACTAAATTAATCTACTTTTTGATGAAGATGAGCTCATGGATGAAGAACAGCTGCTTGAAAATTAATCAGATCAAAATTAAGATTACACTGTGAAGTAGAGGAAAGCACACAGTTTGCAAAAAGGCACATTCTCATCTATTGATAAAGTGTGATCATGACTGATCCATTCTTAACACAAGTCACTTAAGAATTTTTGATTCCTCATTGACGGGAACTTTTTATTATATAGTAATACCCATGGAGAAGTAATTAATTGTGCACTCTACATTTGGCTAGGACATTCCATTATATTTTCCCTTAAATGATCTGATTCTATGTCCTTCAGATATATTTAGAAGGACTACAACAACATAGTCTTAGAAGTAGACACAAAACAGAAGTCCAGAAACTACACCCAAGGTTGAAATCCAACAGAAAACTTTGTAATTTATGATAAGGACCATAAGACTCACTCAGCTTTGCCTTTTAGTCTCCCTACAGAACTTCCCATCATGATCAAGATCTTGGGTGACCAAAACCGATTTTCCTTAAACCCTACCATGGTTAACAAGCTCAATGTTGTCTCTTGCCAGGTGAATAAAGGCTCTTTGTTTGGCAAAACACTGTTTGGAGCTGGTCCAAAACTGTTTAAAGCCTTCTCAGAAGACCTAAGAACCAATGCAAGTCCTGTTAACCTTACCCTCTTGTCTGCAAAACCAACTTCTTTGACCTTCAATCATGTAATAAACACCTAGCAGAACATATGCAAATGTAAAAAATAGTTTCCTTTTTTTCATCTATACACAATTATCCCCCAGGAAAAGGCAGAGTGAAAGAAGAAAATAACCACGCTGTATAAATTAACAGCTGTGAATTATTCATTTTTCTGACTATTAATAATATTTTCATATGAAAAAATAATTCCCTGTCCTGCACATTAGAAATAACCCATGCGGGTTTATGATTCAGGAATGACAGGATTGACTGCCCCCAAAGAATAGATTCTTATTGTTTATCATTCAAACATATCAGATGTATCAAAGTTTGACTTTGCAGATAGTGCTGTTTCTGCCATGTACAATTCATGGTATTTTAAAATAAACTGACATTTCACTTCTAAAATATGGAAGCAGCTTCTGATTTCTATTAACAGGAAGCAGCAAGAAGACTCCTACTCATATATTCTATATTTTTTGCTCACATCATAAAGCTTGGTGTGATTTTATCACTCATTGCCAACATGCAAGACCCATATATATTTACAGGAAAATGAGTCGGTGATAATGGTTTTCAAGCAAAGTTAATTAAATATGAATGTTATTAAGTAATACGCTTTTCATGAACTCAAAAAATGAAATAGTTGAAACTATTAGTAATAAGCCAGCTGTAAAATAATGAAAAAAATGAGACTGCTTGTATCTATTCATTTGCTTTGAACCATCACTCAAAAAAAATTCAAATAACATCCGGATCTAATAATAACACGCTATTTTATTTGTTTCCATTCATATTGCACCCGGGATGCTCTAAGCTCCTTTTAAACTTCTGCCTCTGCAGCCACCCAGTTCTATTGCCTGCACAAGCTGGAGGCAGAGAAGGGCTCTGCTGTCTCTCTTGCTCAGCATTCAGCATCAGGCTGGAGAAGAGAGACGACAACACAGGTATAGACAATACCAACTTTCTTTAGGAACCTGAGTTTTAACTGGCTGTATTACAGAGGTGTGGCATAGGTAACAGAGGCTTCTTCTGACCTGCCTGCCTTATGCAGCTACCCACATACGAGATAACATACGGCTTCAAACAAAAAAATTAATGTGCTGTGCTTCCTTGAAAGAAATTGGGGGGGGGGGACGAGAAAATGCTGAGGTATCTTGAAATTACTAAGATAATGAGTAGGGTTAATCCTACCAAAAATCGTTATTGTTGACATTAAGAAATATAGCATTACTTTTAAAGAACAAATTCAATATAGTACTAAGTTGCAAGGCACAGAAATAGCTCAAAATACATGTAAATAATTTTTCATTATCATGAAATAAATTCCTCTAAAAAAAATAAAATCCTCTCCACAACCTGATAAAACACAAGCCTAACGTCTAGGTGATATGTTACATGAATCTGTCATCTTCAGGTTAGACTATAATCTACAATCAGGGAAGGGAAGAATTGCCTTCCCAGTATACTTACTGGCTGAACTGGCCTGTTGAAGGACCTGTAACAAATTATGCATTTAATACATTTAGTTTAGTATTTAAAGACCAGAAAAGAGAAAACTCAGCTAAGTGGATACAGAACTTGCACAGCAACATAGAGAATTGTACTGATTTCATTCTGACTGACAGGCTCTGTATTACCCAGAAGACTGTAGAATAAAACCACTTCAACTCAGTAACTGCCTGCTGAGATATATCATTTAACAAAACATTAAGCAGAAAGGAACAAAATTGTTCAGCATGAAAACCTTAGAATTAGCTAAGATGAGTTCAGGACAGAATTTAGTCATGGGATGAAAGTGGAAAGACATTAACTGTTACTAACTAATTGAATTTTTCTGCATTAAATAAAAATGAAAGATCTGATTGATGTTGTAAACGTAGCCCACTAAGTTAAGAAATTACTAAAGTTATATTCTTTCAGAAAGTATTTTATTTTATTCAAAATGAGGCTGAAGTTACAAATCTGAAATGTAAGTCTTAATATCTTGTCAGAGATACTTTATTTCTCAAAAAAATCAACCAGGAAGCAGCTCAGGTCCTGTGCTATAGAGCTGACTGCCTTGCCCATTTTTGGAAATTACAGCACTGCAGAAGGTAGGACCAAAGACACAATAGCCATTGAGAACAGAGGCAAAGGAATGGAGGAAATTTTACATAACATTGAAAAGGTAGCCTTCAAGAAATTTGCTCATTGAATGTTTTTGTTCACTATTTTAGATTGTGTCTTATTTCATTGTTGTCATTAATTTCTTCAACAACAACAACAAAAAGATGTGACTAATTTAATAAACTGGCCAACATTACAAAGCTGGGACATTACAAAGAGAGAACCTGGGAAAAAATGGATGACCTTGAAACATGAAGAAACAGCAATGCAGTGATAAAATAAAATACAAGGTCCTGAACTGAAGAAACAACAGGAATTTCTATCAGAAGGTGCAATTGCATCAGCTAGAACTGAAAGAGAAGAGAAACATAAGGATCTCAGATAATCACAGCAAGACCAATAACCAGCAAAGAGAAGCAGTTATGAAAACATTAAAAGATGTTTCAGCCAAGCTGTTTCTCATTGAATTAGGTAAATCTACATGTCATGTGTGCATCTCAGCTTGAAACCTAATTTAAAATACAGCTTTCACCACTCTTATTTAAACACAAGAAACTCAAACTGGAACAGATGTAGAGAACAAGTACTGGTATACCCTGAGCAATGACTAGCCCATCATATGAAGTGAAGTTAGATGAAACTGGCTTGCTTTCCGTTAAGTGAAAATGAAGACCAGGAGAAATTTGTTATATATAAGTCTGTGGTAAGCAACAGAGGAAAAGGAATGCCTTAATTTAGAGTATAAAAACCACATAATAGGATGTAAACCATTATGAAGAGATCAGAAAAATTCTAGATTCTAGCCTGTCAGGTAGTGAAAGTTGGAACAGTCTTTTTAGAGGCTTCTCATCCATCATAGGCTTATCATCCTTCAGTTTTGATTAAGTTAAATCCAATTAACTTGTACTGCTATATACCAAATGACAGAAAGCTGTGGACTTACAGAAACAGAGAGGAAGTTGACTACTGAACTTATTAAGTCTTGCTGCTTCTTTGCCATTAGTCAGCCTGGCAGAAGCAGGACAGTATGAGTCTGTAGTGTTGAGCTAGAACATACCTCTGACACTTCAACCTCCAGATAATCTCCTCCTGTAAAGCAAGAGTGGTTTGGTGCCATTTATATAAAGTAAAATTACACATAGCAAGTGTATTTTCATGTGCAACAATTCAAATGTATTTTCCCACCCGCCGTTATTGAAACACTTATCGAGTGTAGAACACTACACAAAATCAGATTATTTGTAGAGATCCAATTAAAAGCTGGTAGACGTTTACAGAGACAAAGGAGCAAGCAAAAGAGGACCATATCCCAGCTTGAGTGTCAAGTCAGTATTTATTCATATAATGACTCCCCGAGTGACAGAATGTGTGTGGAGAGACTCTCCTTCACCGTGCAGCACAGAGAAATGAATGGAAATTGGCCCGCATGCACAGTGAGATCCAAACATCACTACAGCTCAGGCTGTACCTGGTAACTTTTCCTTGTTTCCTTAAATGAAGTGCTTTTCCCTTGTACTAAAAGCCTGGTCTGTTCAAATTAATCCCACTTGCAGAAATAGTTCTAAAGAAACATTCTTCCCATCTGCATTTTATCTACTTGTCATATCATTTCATAGTCACACCTTAGCCATATCAATTAACAGGAGGCTACATTTCTTTCTTAGGTATACATGCCTAGTCATCCTTATATCAATGCTTACTATTATATTACTATGCTTGCATTATTATTACATTTCAATATGCTACTTTGTTATTACTGAAAAGCTACATGACTAAACAATCTATATTGATATGAGTTTATTTTCCTTTATACTCAATAAACGAGATCACTCCTCATTCAGGTGAGTGGGTTAATGTCTACATATCAACACAGCTAGAGTATAATTAATTTAGAGTAAGCAAACTTTTCAAGCCTAACACTTCTTTGCATATTTCTGCAAAGCTAGAGCAATAGGTTCATTGCTCCACAACTTTCCAGTGTATAATATACATGTTCTTCCTGAAAGTGTTCTTATATATTACAGTTTGTCTTGTACATCGAATATATTACAGCGATTTTTGCCACTGCCACCTAGGGCCACCATTAGTGGGGACAGAAACAGAAACAGTAGTACAGCAGTAATGACTCAAACTAATTAATTTTTCTGATTCAGAATGGCACACCTTTGACATACAACAGGAATTACAGCAGCTAGGTTTAAGATACAGTTTGTGAATATAATTCCCCATGAAAGGCATTATAAGACATAGTCATTTGACACAACAGAAGTTTAGCATAGAAGGTTTCTATCACTCCTTGTACTCACCAAACAGAAAGAATGCTAAAAAATCATTGCTGCTTCATTGCACTTTCAGAAATAGAAAAATCCTGAAAAGTACAAAACAGAAAGACCCTGGACCAAGGACACTTTAACCTGCATCAAGTACTTCTAAGCATCTGTCAGGGAAGTAGCATGTAAATGCAAATATTGCAATTCAACATGAAAAATTTACAATGCCCTCATGATCCACTTGCAGACAGTAGAAAAAAATACTAGTGACATAAAGTTAAAAGCACGACAAATTTGTAAAACCTGAACATTTTCTTACCTTTTTTTTTTTTTTTTACACTCTCCTAGCATCAAATCCTGTATTCAGAAAGCTACTGGAAGAATTAGAACACAGGATCACATGCAGAACACCAAAACTGTATTTAGAAATATAATCACTGACTTAGGAATTCCTAAATGGCAATATGGTACATCTGAGCTTGTTAAAATGGAGGGGAGGCACTGACAAACTGCAAGGGGTTCAGTGAGCAGCCAACAAGCGCTACACATTGATACAACTGTTCAGCTGCTGCACTAAGGCATTCATTTACAATTCTTACCTCAAAAAGGGTGTAAGTGAAAATTTTATGCATCTTGAAATCATGTACTGGCATTTCATTGAGAAGAATCATTAAATTTAGTTAGGTTAAAAAATATGGAGCAGAGGGTCAGAGAATAGTTTTTGCAGATGACTGCCTTAGGGTGTGCAAAAGCAGTTACTGGAGAAATAATACAAGAAACAATATGTTTTGAAGCTAGTGAGTGTTTGATCTATTTCAATATCTTGAAAAGTTGATTCACGTGGACTTGGACAGTGATAGCGTCATGTAAATTAAAAATAGCTAAAAGACCATGACAAATACAAATGATAAAAAGAAATGTATCAATTTGTGATAGCTGAGCCTCAGTGCTCACATAGATAAGATTAGATCAGTATATTAGACTGAACGATAGGAATATTCCAACCATCAAAGGGGAGATGCAGTTGGTGACAACGTAATATTTATACCAGCATAACAGCACTTGAACAAATCCGTATCCTAACCTGCTTTCTGACTAGAGCCCAGACAACCTAGAACTACCCGCAACAGGTACCTCCATTTGAACTGACATCTATATCTGCATCAGATTCCCAGAAGAATATGTTCTAAGGGCACCTCGATAAGTCCTGACTTTCAATGGAGAGGATACAAAACCAGGCTGTTTCTGTCATTCTTGCATCTTAATGGAATTCCTACGTAATTTTGGCAATTGAAAAAAAGCATAATGTTGGTCATGAAAGGTTACGGATCATCAAAAATAAGTCTTATAGAAGGACTAATGTATGAATTGAAGCAAAGCTTGCCTTTTTCTCTTCACTTTTTAATTGGATGAAAATAACGTTTCTTATTTATACATCAATAATCATATGTTCTCTTCTGCTCATTTTGGTAATAAATATGCAGAAAGTAAATAACAACAATATAAGAACAGCCTTTACAATTATTTTTTTTAATTTCATAACGCATCTCATGTTTTCATCAGTGTTACTCTACTGTATTTTCTATTGACCATGAAAGTTTGTTGGTGGAGATGGGGTAGCTATTTAGAGAAAATTATTTAAGACCTTTATAGTGTTCAGACCTCTTTGGTGCCAAAGATTACATGCTATCAACACAAAAAGTGTCATTCTTCACCAGTATCAGGAAATATTCTTCTAAAATATCCTTGTGTAACTAACCAGCTGAGATACCCGCTGCAGTCCATTCTGTTGGTGACAGAACATTTCTAGAAACAGCACCTTCAGTGCCTTTTTCTCTATATCTAGACTGATGCTACTGCTACTAATACCGAGTATCTCCTTCCTAATTCAAATAACCACATTGGTATAGAAAAGATTACCCCCAAGAAGAAAGAATACTCCGAGAAAGATCTGCCTAATGACTATTGGCAATATTTGAAAATAACATAAAATACATTAGAAATCAAACTGAAAGACAACACCGTTTAGTTTCCCAAGTGACCTGTTACTTTCATTAAGTTTCAGATTCTTTTGTCCACCCATCCTAAAAATACTGGATATTCTTTCTCAGAAGGAATTTATGGAGTAGGGAATAGTTACAGGGCTCTGGCGCACTGTGAGCCCAGCCTTGTGCATTAATTGCTAGGTCCTGTGTGTCTTTCTACCGGGAGAAATTGTACTGTCAAAACCCAAAAACATTACAACTAATTCCTCCTATATTTTGAAAAGTCAATATACTGACTCTTCTTTGCATAACATGCATCACAAAAGCAAGTACAGTTGCTGTACCGTTTCACACAGTGGCTGTCCCTTTTCCTACAAACCTTTCTGTTATATGCATTATTCAGTCTCAAAAGAAACTTTAAAAGAAAATGCGAAGACTCCTATCCTCACAAAGCATTTGAGTAGATGTGATTACAGGAAGTCACAGGGGAAGAACTAAGCAATTCTGAAATATCATGCTTTGGAGGAAGATCTTGTTAGAATGTGAAAATACAGTCCTATAAAAACTGAAATGTAGGGAGTATTTATTTCAGTTTACTTCACCTTTAATCAAATCAGATTGATATATTTTGTTAAAGAAAAAGGCCAAAACAGTGTTTTGTAGTGGTTTAAGTGCTTTGTTAAAGTATTGATTGAACTTTGTCCATGCAACTTCAATAGATCCCAATGTAACACATACTACCATCCATGTTAAATAAAATATAATTACTAAAGTATATAGTTGTGCTGTTCATAATGTGATGGGAAATTACAAGTTAAAAGTATGCAGCAATAGCTTACAAAATTATTAAAATATAATCAAATAATCACCAGCTAAAAAATTAGGGAGACCTGGGAAATCTTCTAACAGTAAGAAATCCAAGATTTTGGAAGTCTAGATAGTCCTTTTACATTTGGCCATCTGGTGGGACAAGTCATTCACTCCTCTCACCTGCAAGATGTATGTATTGATTCTAACAAAATCCACCTCTTACAACAGAAAATCCTTCAATCAGATCAAATAAAAATCAGACACAATATCTGATATAACCTGAAAATACTTGAAAATTACAAACACTGAGACATTGAAAGGAAGAAAAAACACTTCAGAAGACATATTTTTGTCACGTATTCTATTAGTCTCTGTCTTCTGAGTGTGTTCTGCTTTCTGAATATGAAGGCAGAAGAAAAAGTTGGAAGATAAATAGTGAGCAAAGTCAATATTAACAATTTATCAGTTCAAAAAACCCTAATAATCTCAGACTTT
>JAOXJM010000023.1:68189513-68207082 GCA_026413425.1 Tringa solitaria
AAATATTGAGCAAAGTCAATATAAACAATTCATCAGTTAAAAAAACCCTAATAATCTAAGAATTTTCATGGGTGCGAAACATACTTTCCGGAAAGCTGAATCATTTTTACTTTTTGCTATGTGCAGTGTTAAATTTTAGTTTTATACCAAATACATAATTTTCTAGATATTTAGAAAAATCACCCACAAAGAAACTATACTAATCATAGTACAATCAGCCTCATTTGTTGTAATATTGCTGCATTAGTAAAACCAGTAAACCGTAACAGATCATAATGTAACCTAATTGGAATTTTGGTACATAAAACATTATTATTGTCCTTTACAATCTCATTCATACCTGTGTTACCGCCTTTATTTTCCAACAGTGAAACATTATCTTTGAGATTATGTTTGTCACTTTCCTAGAATTATCTATGAAGAAAAGACATATGCTTTTTCTTTACTAGATATAAGTCTACTACATTGTACCACTGTCTCGAATGGGTGTAGGACCCACCAATGGAAATTCAGAAACATTATTAAGACCCTAAGAGTCTTCATTGTGCCTATTTCTCACCTTTCTTTTCGTGGTCAAAGTTTCCCTTGCAAGAAGTGTTTTCTTTTTGGATGCTTGGTTTTCTGGGAAGGAGCTTTGTTGCTTGTAAATAGTGTGAGGTCTCCCTCTGTCATCTGGGTAGAGAGACAGACACATCCAAAGCTGTTCTACCTCATCTGGCTGGGATGAATCACCATGCGAAAGCATCACTCTTTTCACTGACTATTACAGTTTACCCAGTCACCTGCACCTCTGAAAAATTGCTATAAAACCTATTCACACAACCAAGAACAAATTAGGATAATTAGTCTCAGCAACTTTGTACCTCTCCAGGCAGAAAAGACAACTCAAAAATCGAAGAAAGAATATAATTCCCTGAGTTATTTTTAAAATTATTGTGGATAATGTGGATAATACTTCTGCCAGATTTCTTCTCTCTTGTGAAACAGACTGCTCTAGCTAACTGGAAAACTTCAAAAAGTTTTGAATTTATTTTCAGTATAGATAAGCATACTGAATTTCTAATAATCTTTACAAAAATTTATCCAACCTTTTGAAGGCTGGATTTAGATCTCGCTCACACTGATTTGACCTTGTGTCACACCTACTGAATTCAATAGCACTACTTCTGACTTAGGTTGGAATAAATGAGATTCAGACCTCTGAAGTCTGCAAATGGAAGCAGATTGAATAGAACTGTCTGTCTTTCATGATTCGCAAAATTTCTGATTGCAGCTGGAAACTTCTCGACAGCAACATCTCAAAGTATCTTGGCACTTCCACTGTTGGCCAGCTCCCAAAAATTCAAGGACTATAAAAATGAGAAACATGAGAAAAAAAATGAGAAAAATTGAAACATCTCAGAACCTCCATAAAGTTTGTATTACATCTGGAAACTGGGCCATTTTTGTAAGAACACCTACAGATAAGGCAGAGTGAACAGAGCTGTTTAAATTCCTGACTGATTCTCTGTCCATAATTCTATTCTTGTACTCAAGTTTCTCTTCAGTCTATTGCAGAGTGCAAAATAATGTTTCATTTCAAGACACATAGTGACTCAATGACCAGAGTTTACCTGCTAGCTTTCAAAAGTGCTTTTATGCAATGGAGAAATGAAAGGTACTAAAATAAAATAATGTTATATTCTTCAAATCTGTCCACTTATATTATTCTGAGGACTTGATCAGTCCTTCACATAATGTCTAAGAGATGACAGCAAGAAAGAGTTTCCAGTGTGCATCACAGAACTCTGAAGCAGCTCAGTTGTTCTACATTTCTCACCAGTCACAGTTAGATTCTTGTCAAGTATTTATGTAAAAGACAGAGCATCAGCTCTTGATAATCAACCAAACTTTTGCATACAATTTTTTCCGGCCAACTACCTCTAGTTATTAGATAAAATTTACAATTAAGCAATATATTTTTCTTCCATTGCAATTTTCAGTGTAAAAGAAGCTTATTATAACTGCAGAAGCAAAAGGGAAAAAACTGTGTTTTCACTAAGTTTGTATGAAATTCATGAATAACTAATTCTGTTTTCTTTGGCTCTCCTTGCATACTTTCCATTCTCTATGTCAGTCACTGAACTATGAAATCTGGTCCAGACTTTAATCGCTCAGAATCATGTTTGAAGAAGAAAGCACTATCTAACCAGTGAAAACAGTTTGATAAATACCTCTTCTCTTTTTCACACATTGGAAACAATAATTACAGAATTTGTTCCACTACCTTAAATTGCAGGTCTAAATCTTCTTCTAAACCAAGTAATGTTTTACCCGTCCTATCATTCCAATGGACATTTCTACCTCCTTCTTTTGATTACTCACTGGACATCATCTGACCACATGGCCAGTCAGTCCAAGGTTTGGCTGAAAACAAGAAGGAATAGTAATAATAATATATGTGTATATTCCAACCAGATCAACCATAAAATGCAACATAAATTGTGAAAACAAATTTTATTTTAAACATTCTTTCAGCTTAAACTAACTACAAAATTACTTGTAACCAGTCTAACCTTGGTATTACTAGAAAAATGAAGAAAAAACATTCTTTCCTACACTGCTTTTTTTAATTATCTCCTGGAAAGAAGATGTCATTCTCTAGATCTTCTGTCTGGGTCTAGAGAAAACAAACCAGAAAAAGTTGCATTTTCACACTGCACTAGGGACTTAAAAGTAACAGAGTTAATTTCTACTCACAAAGCAGTCAGCAGACTGTTTTTGGGTTGCAGAGCTGGGTGGGGTTTTTTTGCGCTTATCAAAGACACATGTTGAAATTAGCTCACTCAGAACTAAAAGAAAATAAAAAATGTTTCTATCCTTCCAGTTCTAGGACCTTCAATCTCTTGGCTTCTTATCCAAGAGGATGGACAAAATCCCAATTATTTTGAGGGCAGCAAAATAACCACATTCAAGTACAAGAATTAAGTTGGCATAAAATTTTCATGAATATTCTGTATAAAAGCTCTTTGCCCATGCTTCCTGTTACAATTGAGCAAAATATTTAAATTTTTGACTTATCAAAACAGCTAATTGTTTTGGATGAATGAACAAGTGGAATTTTGCCTATATGTGTTTAAAAATCCATGCCTGAATCCTTTTCTGCTTTCCAGCCAAACGAAATAAAAGAATGTGGCCAACTATTCCAATTGGCATGTTCTGAGTACTTAGAAATTTTCACAAGAGGAGACATCGCAAGCAGTGGACTAAATTCTTATATTCCAAGTATAATTTTGAACCATTTACTTAAGCCCAAACATCTCCAGATTGAAATGAGACCTCTGTTTTATCTCCTGGATCTTCATAATGTGGAAATGATTTTTATTCTGAAGCTAGTTTGCGGAGGCATCTTAGTCAAGCCACCTACTTCTGAGCCTTGTTTTATCCATTAATTTTTACATTTTTCCATTAAGAAAATATAATTATGAAGTCATCTACCTTTACAGCTATTCATTTTTCCATGGCTGATTCTCAGTGTCTATCCTTCAGTTCTTCCCGGCATGCTGTCACTGCTTATCTGTCATGTGAACTATGCCAACTTCTCACTGTCTGTGACAAACTCAAGTTCTTCAGCATCTTCTTGCATAGCTCTCAGATCCTACCTATATTTCATCATGATTTTCATGCTATAAGCCTCAAGTCCCACACCAGCAATTATCACACAATATTGCTTCTTTGCCATGTGGTTCTGACTTTCTTTTAAGCCCCGTAGAGCTGTCAAACCCTCTGGGAAGCCTACAGCAATGTGGTGTGAGGACACCAGGACAAGACATGGAATCACAAGTTCTTCCAGGCCTGCAGAGCAATTAGTATTCAACAGTGTTGCAGGCAACATGTTAAAACAAGAAATGTTATTCCACTGCAAAGAAGAAAGGACTGATGACCGCAACAAACCTTCTGTCTCTTCCTTCCCCCGTCTCAGACACAGGCATCCCTTCCCCTTTACTAGTATTTCTCTTCCTCCCCCGACAGCCCCCTCCTCTTCCAAAACAGAGTTTGCATCCTGTTCCCAGTGCTGACCCAGTCCAGATCTACTGAAGGTCCATTCTAGCATTTCTAGTCCTTCATTTGTCTGGCCTTTCTGGAGATGTGACTCTGTGAAGGCTTGAGTGCTTCTCCCTCTATAACTGAAAGAAGCAAAGTCTGCTGGGTATATCAGCAAGCTTCACGAGGACCAGGAAGAAGGGACTTAGATTCTCCATGGATCATTAGTGCTTCTGAGGGCAGGAGACAGAAAATACAGTTAAACCAGAGGGGAGGAGGGAGCAAGGTAAAGCTGCATGGTTTTAAGGGCGAGGGGGATATTTTATCTCTTTATCTCAAGTTTGTGTCCCTTAGAGGGAGGGAGTGTCACTCTCCTTTAAAAGCAAAAGCAACATTGCTGCACCTATGAAAGTTTCACAGGTCAACCATAGGGAAGGGTTTCAAATTAATCATATTGCTTCGGTTGAGCAATGTTTGCTAAAACCCCTCTGATTTTAAAACTTCAATTAGAAGAGCTGCCTGGCTGCTTCAGTAGGCTAAACTGACAAGGGATGGATGAATGAAAAGTCTCACGCAAGTTACAGATTTAAACATAAACAAGAGTTAACAAGCATGCTTATACACAGAAAAATCACATTCCACAATAGATTTTTACTTAATCCATGACTGACAGGAGATGCTGGGTCACTCCCTGTCACAACAGGAAACCTCACACTCCAACCCAGAACAATATTTTCTGATACCCTCTGGTGGTAAAACTGCAGTTTAAAGGGCAACAGATCCCAGGCTTCTTTCCTAACCATGAAAAGAGGGTGGTGGTGTTCCTGTCTAACTCGAAGTGATTCCTTCAGCTCTATAAAAGTGCCTCAACGTTTTATGTCTTTTAGTTAAAACCCTCTCTCAAGGATCTATTATTTTTTAGCTCCCACGGTCACAGAAAAGGCTCATAAAGTATATTTTATAGGCTCCTACTTTTAAAAGATTTTTTTAAATAAAACAAAAATCATGGTTTCAAAAAAATGTCAGGACTTTGACAGCTCTTGAGCACTTCCAGCTGGCAATCCTGATGCTATCCTTTCCCTTTTCAGCTGAATCTACCAGCATTAGATCTAAGCAATCAATTTGTTTACAGCCTTGAGACTTTGTTATGGTTATGGGTGTGGGACTACTCTCTAGGTGTCCTACTCCTTTCCTCCTACATCATCATCACCAACCACCTAAAGAAATGACTGCTGAGAAGCACCAACAGCTTTGGGCATGAGCCAAATAGGCTCAAATAGCTAAATAGGACTTTGCCGTAATCTTTGCTTAGGTATTATCTTGTGTAAATGTTGAACTAGTAGAACTGTGAGAGGGAGTCACAGGGGGTACTTGCCTCTCTGTGAGCCCATCCTTTGCAGCACAGTACTGTAAGGTAGCAATGGCCTGGCATAAAAGGAGAAGGAATAAGAAAGGTTTTTTTTTCCCTGACCCCCCTTACCTCCCTAACAAAAATTTCACTTCTATCCATTTCATGCTTCCCCATAACTTTATTTTGCCTACAAAGCTGACAAGCCTTGAGTCAACTCTTCTGTTTAATGTATATTTATGCAACTTCCTAATCTATGGAAGAGTGAAAGAAAATTTCAACAAAAATTAACAAACAAAACTGAACAGATTATCAGTTGGTGGTCCTAGTGAGAGCAATATATTGAGCTTATATAAGAAAGGAAAGAGAAAATGTTAAAATTATCCTCCCTGACAGTAGGTTTCTACAAAACAATTCTTATTTCTGGCAAAATCAGTAGGAAAGAAGAAAAGCAAGTCGGTATATGCTGAATGAAAAGTAGTACTTGTTCCAAAGGCTGAATCAGGTGGGTTTTAGAGCACCTTCCTGACCAGGGACATAATATTCTTCAGCTCCTAATACCAAACTGAACATTTATAAATCCTTGACTTTTGCCATTGACTGACACAGCTAACCTTTTATTTATTTAAATACTAACCTACCAATAAAATAAAATAAAATAAATAAAAGGAAATAAAATACTATTCTAGTGCATGTTCTATGAAGTTTGGCAAATTAACTTGCTATTTTCAAAAATAAAAATTTAAGTGGCAAAATGTTACTTGGTAATAAATCCACACAAAGCCTATAAAAATACCAGCTGTTCCTGACAAAATCTTGAAGCAAAATTAACACTTCTGTACAATTTTGGCAGCTGCAACCTCTAGGCAGTAGTTGAGTTGATGACCAAAAATAGCTGTTATGCACATTTGATATTAACTGAAACAGGGAGGCTTCTGGCGCTATACTTACAGTTTGAATGGAAAGTAAGATGGCATACAAAGGTCAGCTTTTCTGAAGATATGAATTACAGAATGGCTGAGGGTGGAAAGGACCTCTGGAGATCTGGTCCAACCCTCCTGCTCAAGTAAAGTCACCTTTAAAGTCACCTGGGAAACAGCTTCCCAGGACTCTATCTTGACAGTTTTTTAATATCTCTAAGGATGGAGACTCCACAACATCCCTGGGCAGCCTATTACATTGCTAGGTCACCCTCACAGAAAAAAAGCATTTCCCAGCGTTCAGAGGGAATCTCCTATGTTTTGACTGCCTCTGGTCCTGTCACTGAGCACCACTGAAAAGAGCCTGTTTCTGTCCTCTTTGCACCCTCCCTTCAGGTGTTTATATACATTGATGAGATCCCCCTGATCCTTCTGTTCTCCAGGCTGAACAGTCCCAGCTCACTCAGTCTTTTCTCATATGCAAGTTGCCCATGTCCCTTAATCATCCTTGTGGCGTTTTGTTGAACTCTCCATTATGTCCATGTCTCTTTTGTACTGAGGAGCCCAAAACTGGACCCAGTACTCCAGGTGTGGCCTCCTAAGTGCTGTGTAGAGGGGAAGGATCACCTCCCTCAACCTGCTGGTTGTACTTAGTTTAATGTAGCCCAGGATACTTTTCTAGGTAGCCTAGGTCCTTTTCTGCCAAGCGGCTTTCCAGCTGGGTTGCTCCTCATATGTACTGGTGCTTGGGGTTGTTCTTCCCCAGGAAAATTCAGTCTTGCAGGCAATACTAGTATGAATTGAATAAAACCAGCACTTAGCCAGACAGTCTTAATTAAGGTGCTGCTCTGATTGCATTGCCTTCTTTGTGGGAGCGTATTAGGGAACACCAAGACATCCTGCTGAAGCTCTGCTAGTTACTGCTGATGAAAAAATATCACTAAGAAAAAGAAACATTTCACACTAGGACAGTCACCTGTTTCTACATCTGAAAAGAAGGAAGGCAAGTAAGCACCCTGAAAGTTAGTCACTGAAGAACTTGGGTCTGAATATAGAACCAGAAGTGTCACTTTTCAGCAACGCCTATTTTTAAATCGGCACCTACATTCTGAATAAGGTACACTGTACTTGTGTCCATTCTGGAGGTCAGGAAAAATCTGCCTTCGCGGTAGGTTCCTGTAATGTAGAGTTCTCATGGACATACACTTTTGGCTGCACTGAAGCATTGGCAATCATAACAAGCAGCGAGGGATGGCCTATCAGGTTGTCTAGGGTTTTTTTTTAATGAAGCACAAACTTCAGCTGAAATTCCCATCTAGAGGCATACTTAAATTTCTTACCATGGGAAACTGAAATCTAGTTCTGTGTATACTTTTAGAGGTTACTTATTTTTCCTTCGCTTCTTCCAGCTCCTTTCTGTGACCTGGGGACACAGAAAGTCTGTCTTGAAAAACACAGAAATCAGCTGAATGTGTTAGCTTTTCACATAAATTCTGCATTACCATTCTGCTAGCAGCTCCCTGTAACTGCAGCTCATATCCAGCTCTTTGAAAGTATGGCACTGTCAGGTACGATCTGCAGCTCCAAGCCAGGCGACCACAAGAATCTCAAGGTGAACATTACAGCCTCTTGCAGACCCCAAATGCTATCTTTTGCTACCACCCTCTTTTTCCCTTGCCAACCAAACCTATGCCAAGTAAAATGTCAGAGTATCCGCAGAACTAAAATGGCTAAACTAAATCTAAAATTTTCCACAAAACTAAACTGCTTATGTGAACAGGTTTTATACGACTGCCAGTACATAGCTCTACTACATGCAACACAGGCAATTTTCAGATAACAGAATTTCTTTGGAGCTATGCAAATGTCAGCAACCAGAACTGCCTTTCAGCTTTTCCTTTTCTAAGAGCAGGATCCATAAAGAAGGAATCTGTGAGCTAATCTGGTGGCAAAGGACTACATTATCAATTGTCTCATTCAATCTAGAAGGAATCGATCAGGACCGCTTGCCTCAAGTTTTCTTGTCAGCATTTGTCCCTCCGACCTAGCCTGCTTCATTTTCTCCCTCTCTAGTACTCTATTCAGTTATGGAGTACTAGATCCTCATATTTATTCAGATTCTCAGTTTCCTGTGAAAAAAAATGGCAAGCTGGTGCTAAATATTTTTGAGAAGCTGGCTCTTAAAGTCTGAACGTCCCATTTGTTAGCAAAGAAGAGAAACGTGAGCAAGCATCGCAATGGAAACTAGCAAATATTTGGCAGCAAACAAAAGAAAGATTATATTTTACTAAGATTTCTCCTCTTGATCAACTGATACTGAGTGTTTGTTTTGCAGTTCACAGTAGCTAAACAAGCAGAACCAAATACCCTTTTTAATCATAATGAATTCAGCTATCCAAGCATATGTTTACAGATAGATAGCCTTAGGGGGAAAAAGGCTCTAAAAGTCTTTAGAGAACTAAGCAAAAGACAATGCCCCTGGTGCAAAACAGCTTAGTTATTTTTCTTAGGCTTTTTAATACACAGCACATAAAGCAATTGTTGTATCAATTTTACTGAAACTCTTCTAGAAAACATTGAACAAATAAAGCAGTTTTATCGTTCATAATAACAACTTGCTGAGACAGCAGTGAAACAGAACCTGTCTCTCCCTGATCCGCTAAAGCCCTCTCAAAACAGTAAGCAAGGAAGGAAGCATGAAAAGCTGAGTTTATGAACGATTTTTAAGACAAACATACATTGTTGTGTGATGTGTAAGTTGTCAGCATTTCACAATGAAATGCCATCAACAATTTTCACAACACAAATAGGCCACATTTGCTTGGAGGAGGTAATTCCGGCATGGTCACCAAAGACCATGGCTAGCAAGGAACAGGCTTCACTGAAAGTCCTGCAAACTGACAACAAAAGCCTTACAGATGGCTTTTAAAATTATTTTAGGCAGATGCTCATACTTAACTAGATGCTCATTAAACACACTATGAAATAATATCCATCTAGGAATGTGGCCTGTGTTACTCTGCATGCTAATGATATTGCAGAGGAAGTCCCCTTTCCCTGCTCTGCTACTTCACTTTTTGCTTAAGCAAATACATGCTAGGGCAGCTACATCTGCAAAAATGTCTACCATTTATCAATTGATACCCTTATTAAAATATTATAAACCAAATTCCACAGTAATCTTATCAATTTGTTGCTGGGCTTTACAGGTATGCCACATTCACCTAACCGAATGTTTGGGAGAGAAAAATATGTATTTAATCACCCCACAAAATGATTCACAGGAAATAACCACAGATAAAAAACATCCTACAGCTACAGCATTTGAAATAAGAAATGCCAAGATGGTGGTGCATTTAATGTCCCAAAGGTTGCTGGAACAGAAAAAGGCATGCATGAATAAAGAGGAAAACATGCTACAGGGAAAAGCAATAGGTGTTTTTTTTTTTTCCTTAGGCCTGTGGAATCTAATCAAGAGTCTGTGTTACTTTTGCACATTTTTGAGAATATCACCAGAGAATTTAGGTTAGAGGAGGCTTTCTTAGCACAGGAAAGAAATTAAATAGATGTTGCTATCATACCCGTGGCTAAATAAATGACTTCTCTGTCAGGCTTGACAAAGTGATAGTATAAATAACTTCCAAGGATAATTTGCTAACATTTGGCTAGTTGGCTTGATCCAGCAATTGGCACTGATAACCCAGTCTAATTCTCAGAAGAGCAATGGCATGGTTTAATTCTTAATTCCCACTGCAGAAAATCTATTGTAAGAACCAACGATTTACCATAGTAAAATATGTCACTAATGTACACATTGCAGAGTCTCAGAGGGGCTATCTGTATCATTGTCTCTGAATGTGTAGACCTGTAGAAAATACAGTGGAGGAAATGGAGACAAAAGGTCAGTCTAAAAGGAAACCAAAGGAAACTAAAGCACAAAATGAATCTTGGATTTACAGATAGCATGATGCTCAGATTTTATTGAAATCTATTATATGGACAGACACTTGCTGGTTGCCTTCTTACTTCTCTTTATGCATATTAAAACAGTAGCTCAGTCACGAAAAAAAAAAAGTTCTCTGCATGTGAAAGCATGAAGATTACTACTGCTGCGGCTTTGAAAACAACGTGCTTGTCCAAAGGAGATTGCTGTCATGCAGTGCCAGCTTCATGTACTTTATACTCTTATTGTCACGTGTTTGTTTTCTGCCCTACTATCCATAGTCACCTGTCACTCTCCCCATTTTGAAATCTAAATCTTCCTCAGCTGCTGCTGTGGCTGCTTTATCTAGCATGGCTGATAAAACTAAAAGTGATAAATAGCACCCTGATGGTTGGACATGTCCCAGGGAGAAGAAAGACTTGAACAAAGGGAATCAGGCTTATTTAGTGCCCTTCTTGTTGACAACTGTCAGTTCAAAAGCCTGATGTTCATATTCATTGCTGACTACCTCACAGCAACCTTTCCTTGACTACCTGCTAGCTGAATCACACTCTCTCAAAGGTATCCAACAGAAGCAGTTATAAATATTTTTATCAATACAGGATTTTCCTGGAAAAAAGAGTTTATATTACTTAAGAACTGCAAACAGAATGCAAAAAAAAAATCAATTGCCTGTTATACAATAACCATTTTTTTTCCTCCTATTCACACTGAAGGGAGAAGTGGTCCTATAAGCAGAGGGACAGAGGCATGAGCCAAGCACGTGACCCCACAAAGGTCCCTCACCAGCACTGGCAGAGAAGAACCTTTTTGCAGCATCCTCTGCAAGGCTTAAGGTCTCAACCACTTGAGTATCACAAAGGCTTTGAAGCAGTGATGGACAATAGATCTGGTGACTCAATCACAGTCACATCAGTACTGTCTCCATCCTAACTAACTGATGCAACACTGAAAAAGGGAGGCAGGGGTGACCTTCGAACAATGTTACTAACATTCTCAAAGCTCTGATTCATGCCTAGTCCTCATTGTTGAATACACTTTAGGGGATAAAGCAGCTTAAATTTTATTTTTCAAAACCAGAAAATGCAGTTGTTTGTAAAGAAGAGATTTATAACAGAGCAAAAATTTTGATGGGCAGCAAGAAGCTCCATCTATTCTCCTTTTAGACTTTTTCTGTATTCCTTCTCCTAATGCTATAGAGCTTGACAGGGGTGACCCCTCAGTTGTTTCAAGAATAAGTTGTCAGCACTACCATAAACAAGAAAGGAAAAAAGAACTATGCAATTTCTATATGTATATATATGTGTATCTATAAATAAATATGTGTATATTCATAAAGCCCTTACCTAAGGAACACACTATACCTCACATCTTATTAACCCATTAAAAGTAGTGAATAAAAGAATGAAAAATAACACATGCTAGATACTCAGCCTCTAAGATGATGAAGGTAGATAAAAGTCTGCATAGAATAAAATAGCATAGAACAGCAGAAGTCTGTGACATGGAATGAGAAGCAGCTACCTGTGAAAACAACCAGAACTTGATGAAATAGATAGTGGGTCTGCTACTGATGCTAAATTTAACCCACGGTAGGTATAAAATCTAAGACTACTATTTTTACAGTTCCTAAAAGCATGTTGGGTATTTTCCAGGACAAATAGAAAGATACAGACCATGACTTGAATGTTTTTCAGAGACTTGGTATGACAAGTGAAGATCACCAACAACATCAAGGGGATAAATTAAAGAATGTGAATGGAATATTATAGCTGTGGTGGTAGGCACCACAAAAGGCAAGAAATTTAAGATGCTAGCTTTCCAGAGCAATATCAGCTTTGCTGTGTTACACAGCCTATATATATTACATATACAAAATATATTATTATATATTACATAATATTACATAAACCACAGCATGCTAAAATCTACACTTCACAAATTAAGAAGAAATTCAGATGCAGCTTTTGCCCAATGTAGAAAAACAAAGTCACTTTTGAACTCAGTGGAATTGAGATTAAGAACCTCTTGCAGTAATTCATGTATTGACATGTTCCATACAAAGAGATATAAGAAAATAGATCTGGTAACTTAATTTGCAAAGAGAAAACTTAGTGGAAACCAGTGAGCACTAAATACAAATTCTATTGATAGGTTGAATACTGTTTTTTAAGGCTCTTCATTCTTGAACCCATTATGGCCATTCAGAAGGTCTTCTTTATTTTACGTTTCTACATAAGGTGAAATTCTCTGGAAACATCTTCATGAACAAAAAACTTGTTAGATAAACACTTCAGCCGATAATGAGAAGACAGAGCTGCTGTCAGAGGAGAATATTCAGCCACCACCCAGCAACCTGGTTGAAATAAAAAACATCTAAAATGGAGTAAAAGGTCTCAATTACCTGTCTCTTGTGTGTTGACTACTGGAGGTAACTTTAAATAAGTGTGGCACAGGCACACCTACAAACCAGCAAAAGTAGAAGGTAAGTCTATTGTTTAGATCATCTATAATACCAACAGCATGAATGGATTTAAACTTTAGTAATGCCTTTGTGATCATGGTGACAACATGACATCCTGCACAAATTGCTTCAGACAAACAGCAGCCATTAATATTTTAGAAATTCAAGAGAAGAGTAAGACTATCACAAGGACAAAGCTACAAAATAATGAGGTTATTAAAGAAAGGCTGCAGTTACAGGGATAAACAAAGTACAGCTGGAGGAAACAAGTTCAACAGCTAATACAAAGACATTAGCAGAAATTCTGCTATAATCTGGCTATAAAGGCTTGTTAAAAAATTACAAGAGTGTTTGAATGCCATAAATTCCACCTCAAGGAGATTATTGCTATGCTATTGTAGTTACAGAAGGAACTGGCTTTTCAAATAAGCCCACAGAAACCTATTTCACAACAGGTAAACAGAATTATATGAAAGCTTTTCAAGCTATGAGGTTATAAAACTTTACAAGCAAAATAGAAAGATAAGAAGGAGAAGATAGGATTGAGAACAGAAGGAAAAAAGCCAACTTTATTCTCTGCCAGAGGAAATAATGTACAAATTAGCAGAATTGCAATTTGCATAAATAACCGTTTCTTCCTTTTATCTCATTTTATTCACAACCTCCAGTTCATCTGACCTCTGTTTGCTTCTACCGCACTTAAATTCAAAATACACTTCCTTACAAATTAGTTTCCCCATTACAAGATTCCTGAGTACATTTATGCACTTGTAGAAAACCTCTATACAAGAGCCTTAGGTCATTCATAGTTTTTGCCCAAACAATAATAACGATAACAAATAATTGCAGTAACCATCAGTAGCAAGTACTTGGCCAAGATTACAGCTCAGCAAATGCTTCATTTTTTTATTTAGATCCTAAATGGGAAGTGGGCAGAGAAAACGTAGAGTAAAACTTGACTGTTTACTGCTTAAAGTACCTATAGCAAAAGAGAGCAACAGAAATGGCAAAGATGAGGGCACTGTCTGGAAAACCTCGTGAACCATTGATGAACAGTAGAGCACTTGATTTGGGCACCTATTTTGTTCTACTGAACACCCAGCCTGTATTTCTTCCCTTCCCTAAAAAGATCAAAACCATGTCATCAAGCATCAGGGAGGGACAGTTTCCAGCATCTCCTGCTGAGTATGTTCCACCTTTGCACAAGGTGCTTAAATATTCACTGAGCCATAGAAAGGAATGACATTAATAATCTAGTGGCAGCAGCAATGCAGTACACTCCTGTTCCTTCTGTCCCTTTCAAAATAGAGATTATAAAGTTTAAGAAGGTAATCTTTGCAATGTATTGCATTGTTCCCAGGGTGCTAATAGAATTGCTGTAAGAAGGAAGGAAAATGACAAACCTGGAAAGGCTCCCAAAGGAGCACAATTAGAGAAACAAGAAATAACAGATGATTGTCTCACCTTCTTGCCATTGTTAATGAAGCTCTAATGCCCCTGTGGGTTCACATGAGTTTAAAATAAAGGCCCTTACAGTAGCTTTCAGAGACATTATTTCACAAGGAGCTTCATCTTGTTTTTCATATGCCTGAACTATGCCTAGTCAGGGAACCAAATTAAGTCAGATTAAATGACAACCCAGGCAAGATCCAGATCTGTCCTTCAAGCTCGGATTTTCAAAAGACTTATAAATGTTTAAGTGTTACACTTTTTTGTGTGTTTTAGAATGTCCCACTTTACACAAGGCGGACCAAGATCTGGTTACTGTAGTGGCTTTTCTCCGTGTTTCTGTATTACCAAAAAAATTGTGGCTGGTACAATTTTCAAAACACTCTTCTTCTATCATTGTCAGTGAGAGCTGGCTGGAAAGGAAGCTAGTATAGTTCCAAGTTTTTGAGAAATGTCTTCCCAAAAAACCCCAGTGTTATTTTCAGAAAGGTAGAGTTCATACCATTCACTGTGAAGTTAAGTTCTGAATTATAAGATAAAGAAAGAAGCACACAAAATAATAGAATTTTGCATATCTGCGCCATGTATCCACTAGAGTATTGCAAGATTTATGTAACAGTAATGGCAGAATTTAGGACCTATTTCATTTATTGGGGTTTGGGTGTTTTTGAAAAAAAGGTCAAGGTCTGACTTGGTTATTCAGAATGACAATTCCTTTGAAAACCAAGTTTGCTCACATTCATACAAACTGTAAAGATTCTGAATTATCAAGACCAGTTTAGAAAGGGAACTTGACTGTCACTGTGAAAAGCTAAGCTCTTTGGTAAATGTGCAATTATAATCAAATCAGGGAAACAAGTTGTTGTATAAGGACTAGGGAAAAAGAACTTTGAAAATGTTACAGTAACTTTTCTATAAATTAGAAGTGTAATTTCATCTGGATTAATATGTAATCCATTCCAAACAGGGCAATGTAGAATTTGGTGGGATTCAAGGAAGGATAGTATGAATTGTCTACCTGGACACAATTCAATGAAGACAGACTAAGGAGACTCTAGGATGAATTACAGCAAGAAAAAAGCAATATTTATTAAAATGAGTAATATAGGGAAGATAGTTTAGTGGCTTCTCTCAGAGTAACATAGGATAGCAAATAAAATAAAAATGAAGCTAATTAAAAACCAATTTAATATTATTTATTTTTAATCCAACATTTTGAAAATAATTTACATAAGAATTTATGGACATCAAGAATTTAGAAACATCCAAGGAACACCTGAATATTTGCATAAACAACAAGAGTAGTCCAAGTATCAGAGCTGTTGGAAAACATTTTTGCTTTTGCAAATGGAAGGCTTAATGGAAGCTTAATGACCCAACTGCCATTTCCCAGTCCATGCTGGAAAACTACAATAGAAGTAACCAAACAAACAAATATTCTAAATAAAAAGTGAAAAATAGAAGTCTAAGAGTGAGGAACACAGTGAAGAAAAATAATTCTGTCACACATACAGTTCTTACGTGTAACTCGGTATTTCTTAGTTTTGTTTGAACAAAGGAGTGGCTTTCAGAGATTCAGACTAGCACTCAAGAAGTCATGTGTTTAGCTCTCTGCCCAAATTACTTATGCTAATCCTGACATATTTTTGTTTTATAGACTGACTATAAAAGATGGTCTGAACTAGCATAGCGATTTCACTGTCAGTTGGCAACAGCTGCTAACTGAAAAAAAGGATCTAAAATAAGCTATATAGAAAGTTAGTAAAATGAGATGGGAAATTTGGACAACATTTACATTAGAATTATGTATCTTACAAAAACATGCTAGAAATGGATATGAAATCTAAGAAACTAACCATTAAAAGATAAGCCTTAAAAAAATTTAGAATTTAGTAAACTAAGGTCAAAATCTGAAGTAACACAAGTGAACAGTCACTGATGAAGGGGAGGTGAGTGTATTCACATTTACTTACATGTGTGATTTGTGTGACCTTGACAGATGACCACTGAACACAAATCTCCATTTCTAAAAAGATGGTATTATCTACATTAAAAAATAAAAGTAAAAAGATAAATAAAGACGAAAACACAATGCTGAAGTAGCCTTCCTACTAGCTACACACAAAAAACCCTAGCTAAAAAAAAACCAAACTCATCTGGTCTCCTTAAAAATCTAAGATGCTTTTAAAAAGCCTCGCCTTGTCTCAGAATACATATAATGTCTCGCTTCCCCCGGTCACCTACTTTCACAGAACCTGCAGGGATAACAACATCTTTGGCTCTCCTGTGACAAATACGCATATTAGCCAGTTTGTTTAAAGATTTTAAAGAAACTAACACACTCACACATGTGTATAAGATATATCCAAATATATGTATGTACTCAAAAATAGAGAAGGGTCTTTCCTTGGAAAACTAGGCAGTGTTCTATGTTCATCACTTTCAGAAAAATAAACCCTCTCAGTGTATGGTACTGATTTTGCTCTTGGGAAGCGAACTGAAGGGCAGAGATAGTGGTTTTCAGGAGTGTATTTTCCATGGTATATTTCCCTCTATTCCCAAGAAATAGTCACCTAATTATTTCCGTATTTAGTTTTGTAACTTCCACAATATTTGAAGAACCTTTTCTGTCTGCCATCCATATCGTCATAGCAGCATCATGGGCAAATTATGTAAGCCCCAGGCACAGCCTACAATCATACCCAAGGCCATTTTCATCTTCTAAAGCAGACTTAAAAATTAAATTCAGCGTTCTCCTATTTTAATATTCTATTGCTTGACACTGATTAATTTATTTGCTTTGAAGATTCCAGAAAGCCCTCTTGTAATTGAGGTGTGCAATAAATATCTCAGCAATTCTAAGATGATATCCTTTTCTGAGGCTGTAGTTATTTCATGGTAACACCCTTCCAGATCCCCCATAAAGATGTTACTAAAAATGTTAGCTGCATCTAACATACTAACTGCATCTGTAAGTTACATTGCCTTCTAGAAATATAGGTTAAAAGTCTGTAACTTTTAACATATTATCATTTCTACTCTGTACAGTTCTTGTATCTCAATATATTCTAGACATAAATAAACTTTGTACATAAAGAACAAAATTTGGTTTGCATTGGTGCAAATACTGTCTTCTTATTTTTTCCATCTACTTTTAAGAGAAATAAGATCATTTTCTTTTGTTCTGAAAGGACTACCTGATGCTATCAATGTTTACTTTAACAGAATGTTCCATAAATCATTCATAATAGAGTCAAAGAAATTACAGAACTTTGAAGTATAAAATGTAAGTTTAGCAATAGTGTGTATTGAATGTTAAGATACCAGTCAAGTACATCTTCATACCAACTCATAGGAAATAAGTGATGGAAATGGATTCTTTTCTGGCACAGATGAACTGTGGATCAGTACTATACCAGCCA
>JAOXJM010000023.1:68235521-68286923 GCA_026413425.1 Tringa solitaria
AGGCCAGGATGCTGTTGGCCTTTTTGGCCACCTGGGCACACTGCTGGCTCATGTTCAGCCGACAGTCGACCAACACTCCCAGGTCCTTTTCTGCCACACAGCTCTCTAGTCATTCTTCCCCAAGCCTGTAATGAGATAGAGTTATTAGAAATATTAACTGTCTCCAGTACTCAAACATTTACTTTGAGTTAATGAATTATACCAGGCACTTAGACTGGTTATTTTGATCCATGTTTTGTCATGACCACTTGAGGATCATGTGACAGAAAATTAACCTTGAGATATTTCTTGGCCTAACTTCATATCCTAACAGTCATACCCTCTGAAATACCCCAGAAAAAAACAATGGGGTGAAGAACAGATATTTGTACTTTCCTGACTGTTACCAAGCAAAAGCTAGACTTGAAAGTGTTATGGAAAATCCACAAAGGTCACTAAGCAAGATTCAAGTCTGAGGACACCCGATGTTCACCCGGGATAAAAGGCTGTCCAGAAAGTCACTCCACAATGCTGCACATGCACTGGTGCGAAAGTAACTCCAAGGAGTAAGCTCTACTTGGCAGCACCATCTCTTCTTAATGACAATCACGTAAGATTTGGACAGTCATCTGCACATTCTTGGCTAAGAATCCCCTCCTCAGCATTCACAATTTAGGAACATATGGGCTTCCTTGTCAGCTTACACTCATGCCCATCTGTTCAGATGGCATGGAGTCTGCCCACAAGTCAGTCAGATGGTTCCTCTAGGGTACACGTGGCATGCAGTAACGGGTTTAGATGAGCAGCCTGCACAATACTGAAAATGTGTTTTCTGCTGCAGGATGCCTCTCATCTGTACCAACAGTCAAGCATTGGCTCCACATGCCCCCTTACATTTGATCAAAGCTGTTTGGATGTATTTGCCCAAAAAGAAAAGGAAGCTACTAGGTGACCACTCTCATTGATTGCAGGAAACAGGCCTGTCTGAGTAACAGAAACACAAAAAGAAACACTTACTCAAGAAGCACAGTCTTGGCTAATCATGCAAACAATGTACAAAGTGGCCAAGGGGAATATACAGAACCACAACTGAGTAATTCAGTGAAGATTAAGGCAGGGAGTGTAATACCTAAAAAATACCTAGAAACGTCATTTCACTTTTGCTGTCATCTTTCACCATTGCTGGGAAAACAGGTACAAATAACAGCAAAAAAGATTGTCTAACAGGCACAGTCAACTCCTAGACAAAGGCACGCAAACTTCACAGCACATTAGCATTAAGAATGTAGGAGCTTATATTTCATATAACAAGTTTGGACTTGTTTTTAGATTTTGCAGTAGTTGCTCCCTAGAAATATCCCTCAGGCACATTAGTAATTGACAGGGTCACACAACGAGTTTTGCTTGGGTGGCCCAGGGCATCTAGGAAGAAGATTCACATCTTCTAGGATATTGAACACAAAGTTAGTTTTCAACGTCTGTGTGGTAGCACCCCATGGAAGAAAAGCCCTACTGTCCCCAATGAGAGGATGTGGCAAGCAGGTAGAGAAAACAGGTAAAGACAAAATCTGTTTTCCTATATGTAGCAATGTGGCATCCCAAAAGATTGCACCAGAAAGGTTTTATAGAACAGACTGCCATATACATACATCAGGACTGCATGCCCAGAATAGAAACTGTACATTTGTATCTAAGCAGACACTGGCCCTTTCTTTACTACAAGTCAAACTTTAGCTGTTGCTCTTTCCTTCAGTTCAAATAGGACAACAGACGAGGGATACTTTTGATAAAAGAATTTCCATGGTTAACATTTTCCCCTAGTATTTTCATAAATTAAAAGACTTTTTTCAGATGGTACTTTTCTGATTCTCATTAAAAAATTTCTACAAATACATACCAGTTCATGAAACTGTTAATCCCACCAGCTGACACATTCTAGCAAGGGGAGACATTCAAGAGAAAGTCTGAGCTGCAGATGAAAAACTGTTCTCAAATTATTCCCATTCTGAAGATTGTTTATCCAAACTACTTTAGGGAATGCCTTCTAGTAATTAATATACTCACAAAAAACATGATGAGTTTGCACACTTCAGTCACCAGAAATGGATTAAACTGGTAGTTAATATTGTTTGAAATGTCTAATCGGAAATCCTCTAAAATGCTGCTTTTCAGTTCTATTTCAGTAGAGATTGAATTAGGAGACAGCTGAACCACTTAATGAAAGTAAATCCACCAATAAGAACAAATATAAAGAAAATAATTCTTCAGTAAGCAGTGGTGATTTATCCAAGTCTAATACAATTAATACTACTCAAATAACATAAAGCATTTCACTCAAATATTTGTTTATATTCTTTAGGTAATTCACACTACCACCTTTATTTCTGTTCTATAAATCCCTGAGTAGCAAAGCTTTATCTACAAGTTTAGTGGAAAGTGAATTGCAAAGTCTGTTCTACAATCATAAATGAAAACCCTGCTCATAAAGTAGCATAAATATAGAACACCTTCAAGGAAAATTTTAAAACATTGCAGAAAAAATAACTGCATAACATGGTATTAACTTATTTGTCTCTGTTTTTCTGAGCTAATTTTCCTGTGTGTTCCTTGTTTTTCTTAGCAAATAAGGCAACAACAGACTGTGCCATAGTACTTGTAGTCAGAACTAGGGGTTAACGTGATCTTTTCTCCATAGCAAGCTTGAAATAAATCCTACCGATTTATGTTGGTTTTCTTCTCGGGTTTAGAAAGTCATATCAGATTAAAGCGTAAGGAGAATGCTTCAGTGAAAAAGTGTTCATTTTATCTTGTACCTCTTTTCTAGCTCTTAAAGTGTTCCTCTTCAAGAGCAGAAGAAATTACAGCACTATAAAACGCATGAAAGACACAGCTCGCTAAATTTGGCCTTGGATCTCAGGCATCTGTAGAACAACGACAAATGAATTTGCTTTTTTCATTTATATCCTGGAAAAAGGAGGAGGAAAAAACCCACAAAAGAATCCCTTACTTTTCATGCATAGACCCAACATCAAATGTAGTGGTTCTCAATCCACTAGGCCTTACCTTCTAGAGCCTATGATTATGTAGGAGAGGCACAAAGATACCAAGCCTGAATGGGGTGTCATACAATTGACTAAGATTCAATACATACTCCAGGATAAAACCCATAATTTAAAACAAGAATACAGGACCATACATAAGTAAAACTGACCTCAATAAAGCCAAACATCTCCAAACAACAGACAAAATTACTATGACAGATTGTCTACTGATTTCCCAACATTAATAAATTCTAAATGCACTTTTCTGCATTATTGTCATAAAAAAAAAAAAAGACAAAAGAAGGTACTTTCACATACTAAAAAGATTCTGTCAGGTGAATTACTCTTTTGGACATTCAAGAATGAATGCCACAGATGTAATAGGAAAAGATTCTGGAATATTTTTTTCATCCTGCTTGCTTACAATAATTACTATATGCAAATCTAAGGCTTTCTTTTTGCAGACAAGCAAATCTAGTAACGAAGAGGACTGCCTAGAGTTTGTCCTACCATTGAACACTGCATTTTTGAACAAAATCCTAAAAATTTCTGTACCATTAAGCTTAACCTTCATTCTCTTGATATTATTAAACGCCTATTTACCTGCCAATGTTGCAGTTAGTCCATAAATTGTGGCAAACACAACATCCTGTTCTATTTATGTCTCTGTATTGTACCCTTTTTTGTAATACCTGAGCATGTCTGCCCAGGCACCAACTCTTAGAATAGCTGAAAGTTATACTGAAGAAAAGAGCTGGAAAAAACGGGAGAAGATGGCTGGTTGCAATATTCCAGTGATAAATTCTACCAGATAAACTAGTTTCTGTTTATGAGTGATTTTAGTGAAACAAAGAGTTTCAGTTGCTGTTCAAGATGAGAAAAATGTCCCATCTGTTCGATCAAAGTGCAATATGACAGAAAGAATGAAGATAACAACAGAAAGGAGCTACTCATAAAGAAACAATGTGGGAAGGGGGAAAAGTGTTCAGAAAGGTATAGATTTCCAGTTTAATTTCTGGAATCAAGGTTTGTGAAATCCGGCTCTAATCTGTAATCCTACCTCAGGATATCACAAATCACGGGTAGCAAAAGAAAGCACCCTGCATTTTCCAAAAATATTCTCTTTGGTTTATTTTCTCTCATGGGCTCAAGTTCCTCTTCCAATGCAAAAGGCCTTCTAAGTAAAGAACTTCAAATGTGATGCAAAACAGGAGCACAGGAAATTCAAATCAAAGTGCTCAGAACGTTATGCTCGTTATTACAAGTCCAATTCCCCACTCTGCTGTGTTAGCTTTTCACACACACGCCCCAATGAATCACTGGGGCATAATATTAGTCTAACAAGTGGGAGAAACAAGTACTGAGAAGCAGTATGAATACTACTTGTGAATTTCAAGTTTCAGACTTAATTAGGTTATTATTTGCTGGTTTGGTTTTTTTTCAGGGAGGACCTGAATAAGTAATCTGAGCATAATATGTATGTTCACTTATATATACATACATACACACACATTGTGTATCCCTTAAGCGTTTGGTACACATAGTACAGAAAATCCACACAGTTTTCAAACCACATCAATCAATGAACGTAATCAAACTTTGTGCATTATGTTCACCTCTGATAACTGCTATTTCACAGTCCCAGATGAAGGTAATGGAGAAGAGTTTACATCAGCCGAGAAGGATGTCTGTGGTATGCATGGTGACTCCCTGACCAGTAAACAGAGCATACTTTGAACTTCCCAGAGTGCCAGTGGTCAAGCAGCTCAGGACATAGAGCCAGCTGGCACAGCATCTGTGAAACAAGGTGAGGTTAAAGGGCCACATATATATAAAGAATTAAACACAGAGAAAAAGAGCAGAGAATGGGAGATTTGTAGTAAAATTAATCTTAATGCTGGAAAATAATCAAAAATATTTTAGTCACGGCTCTAGATCTAAAATTCAGAGCATTTAAAGATACCAGCTCTCCCAAATGCAATCTTTGAGAAAAACAAATGGGCAACTGAGACATAATAGTCTATTTTACTGAAGACAGATCAGCAGTGCTTACCCAATCTAAAAAGCCAAAAGGACATACTCCCTTCCCCCATCTCTACAAAGGAAAAGCAATGCACGAAGAAATGATATTTTTAGACAGCACTTGCACTAGGATATATCTAACAGTTCCATCTAAATACATGTAACCCAGGCAGTGCAAAGATGAATATTGGGATGCAGTACAGTGACTGAAAATTTAAGCATGCAGGTGTGCTTCCTGAGCAAGATTCCAAGTAATCTATGAAATGGCTTTTGAGAAAAAAAATGATGAAAACTTTATCAGTCACGTCCATTGGAAGTGGACAGTAGAGACGTATAGATGTGTGCTAAGGATTGGTTCTACATTCATGGGAAAAGAAACTACAACAAACGACCTTGTAAAGCAGCAATACAGTAAGTTGCCTTCCAATTAGCATGTATATACTCCTTTATTGTGTGTCTTATTCCATACACCAACAACTGACACTTTCACTGTAAGGCCACAGTCCTCCAGGACTCCGTCCTTTCCTTTGACACGTGAAGCAAAGTATACAAAAATTCAAATATTACTGACTGCATAATGCTAACCTACAGGAAGATCAGTTACTCCTGCAGAGCTCAACTTGTCAGAGCATCCCACCAAAAATACAGAAATTGTCCTCCAGCACTGTTTGACTAATGGAGTCTGTCTCATCGCTCAATAGAAAAACGGAGTGAGGTAACAAGATTAGGAACATAAACCCTCCCAGTACCTGCACAGGAGACACTGAGAAGCTGAAACAGTGTAATGGAGGGGCAGCCTGGGACCACCACATAACGAGTCCTGACGGAAGGAAAGAAATCTTTTGCATTTCTGTACAATTAGGGTTGCTGCAGAGCGGAATTGATTATGCAGACATGATCAGCAAAGTTATTCAGCCTGGAAACTGCGCAATCCACAGAATAACATCTTGTGAATAAGGTCTTGTGTCAAGGCTTGTGATTAGTATTCTGTTAGGGATTGATTTGATTATTCCAGTTATAAGAATTAACTTAAACACGGGCTTTGGAAAAAATGAAACCATGTGGGAAATCCCTTGCACTGCCACAGTAACTCTCATTCTTAATACATTCAAAACATGACACTAATTTATTTAAAACTGGGTTTTTTATCCTCATGTAGCTAAGTAGAAAAGAGGCATTGTGCAAAAGCAGAGCCGATAGACCAGGGAAAGCCTTTCGATCACACTCAAATCTTAAAAGCATTTGTCCTTGAATGCAACAGGGGATGGTGATGCTCTAAGTTGAATGGAGTTGTGTGCAAATGCCCACATCAATAAAAAAGGTTTGTACACTGTTAAACACAGTCCTGGGAGGTAAGCTAATTAGTAAACTAGAGAGTTTTAAAACTCTCAAGTGCGATCTTTGAACTGAAAAAAAGATATCTACTAATGAAGTCCCCTGTGGGTTAACAGTCTAGATTTGGCAGCACACATACCACTATAGCTGAATTTCAACTAGGTTGGTACACAGACAGGAATGAGAAAAGTTGTATTTAAGGACAGAAAAAAAGATGGATATGTATAGAATATGCCCAGTAACCAATATCTCCCTTCACAATTACTAGTGTTTAAACTGTAAGGTGACAAAGAGCAATCTAAACATCCTGTCACTGAAAGGGAAGTGGGAAGAGAGATACACATTTGTGGATGACTAGTTTCAAGCAATACCTGAGAAGTCTCTCACCCATATAAAATGTAACAGAACTTATTGTTATGAAAGCAGTATAAGTATATATTTTCAGTGTATTGCACAGAAACAGATATGATCTCTCCTTCTGGGGCTTAATCAATTCTGTAAAAAGTCTTTTTTTGCTGTGCTGTTTAGCATAAAATATTCAGGCTTACAACTAAACTTGGATTAGAATTTTGAATGTAATAAAAAATTGTAAGTAGAGTAAATATTCTATTTGGAGCTTCATATAGATTTTATAATTGTCCTAGTCTTGACAATAAGAGAAATATTGTATCTGAAACAGTGTTACTTATGCCTTATTAGGAAAACATGATTTATCGCACTGCAACTAAGAAGCTAGCTACATGAGCCCCATTATTTAATAAACATGATATCTTCATATGGTGTTATGATTTCTTCTCTCTCTTTGACTAAAAAGCCTGGAAATTACACAAAAGTGGCTTTAGGGAAAAATCAAAACAAATCAAGCTCTGAAGTTATCAGCTTCCTAGAACTTGTCACAAGTTAGAAACACAGACAAGAAACAGATCTGCCTTGAAAACAGCAGAAGTTGTTTTTTTTTCTCCAGGAATATCAAGACTTTTCAAGCTGCTGTCAGAATAGCCAGGGCAGTCAGAAGAAAAGGAAAAGGTATGCAGAAGTGCCCCCAGAAAAGCAGCTCTGATAAACAGCAGGATTAGTATGCTCAGGCATTGTATGAGAAGAGGATTACATTCCTCATCTCTTACCTATGAAAAGCCTTTCAAGCACATACACTTCACATTACCTTTGCCTTAAAGGTTGAAGGCTGACACCTCTTTGACCTGTGGCTTTGCAGCAGAAAAGGGAAGAAAGCAATCCCAGGCTATGTTAGAGAGCACCACAGAGCTGTAACAGAAAACTTAATGGAGCAAGGAAAACCTGGTTTCCACATTCTGTGAGCAATTTTATTCATTTCATTACCCCTCATTTAAATCAAGCTTGAAATTTCTGGGGTTTTTTTGGTTTTGGTAGTTCAAAAAGGAAAAGTGTGTCACTAAGTTAAAGAAACGTCTATTCTTTTATTTGCCAGATGGGACTAGCTTCAAAGGAGCATTTCTGTTTATTCAATCCCCATCTTTTGGCAGTTTTACTGGTATTTACTGAATATTTTAAGGGAAGCAGAAAGCTTTTGGGATGTGATAAAGTCATCTGGGAAGAGGGGAAAGAGGCTGATATATAATTTGCCACAAAACAGAAGGATTTCATAGCAAACTATTAAAAAATGTATAATGTAAATATAAACCAAAAGTAGAGATGCCACAGGGCCACTTTAGTGTCCTCATCCATAGACAAAAGACCAGGTTAAAGATGGACAGTTTTGACCTCCTGTTGCTTGGTTAACTGTTCTTGTGATGCCTTTGGAGGATGTAATGTTCATTCTTATCCATCTTTTCTGTAAATCAATCATTCTTACACTTCTTAGAGCTCCAAATTATTTATTAGTTCTTTACTAGACACTGGCTCAGAACAGACACTTTTTCTAGGTGGCTTTTGAATTATTTGCTGCCTAGAGTGGTTGTAACTAATCCCACTATTTACACTACGGGACATTTGAAAAAAAAAGAAAACCAAAAAAACACTCTTTTGTAGCTGCAAAAGTGTTAACCTGTATTCAGCAAATGCAAAGTTCCACTGGAGAGCTACCTAGGGATCACTTTTTTGTATTTATGCAGTCAAGAAAAAAAAAAAGGGGGGGGGAACATGTTTTCTATATGCAAATAGAGGCTACAAAAAAAACTTATCTGCTGTGCTAGAGAGAAAAACTTGTCCCCAAAGTAGGCAAACTGAAAGGATCTATTCATAGTGCCTTCTAATATGCTTGTTTTAAATTAATTCAGCTTTGTTATTTCCGACATAGAGCAGTGTAAAGAGACAAAGATCAGGTTACAAATGCCTGGAGGCAGGGAAAGGAGAGGGCAGGCAGTCAGACCTCTTTTATATTCCTCTTCTACATAAAAATATATATATATACAAAAACAACTATATTGCTCAGAACAAAGTCAACTTTATCCAGCATCCTGTCTGACAGTGGACAGGAACAGATGTGTCAGAAACAGAGGGCAATAAACATTAATACTCTCAGCTTCCAGAAATCTATGGCTTAAGGTCTTAGTAAGACACTGTTTACATCTTTGAGTTTAATAACTAGTGATGGATTTTTTGGTGTTATTCCATGAATTTATTCAGTGTTTTTTAACCTGTTTCAGCAAGGGTTTTCTTTGTTTGCTGCAAACTAGTCAGTTTTCAATTCCCCCTGATCCTTTTACAGTGAAAAAAAGAAGAGCAAACACCAATTCTCAACAGCCATAGGTGCATCCTGGACCTATTCAGCTCCATATTGATGGCTTTTATGTGATCTCCATTCTTTTCCTGTACATTCCCTGACATTCCACAGCTGAGCACCAAACTGACAGTCAATGAACCTACCCGTGGTTATGCCAGGATCTATTTTCTGAGGAGCAATAACTAATTTTGAAACAGTACTAGTTTTTCTAAGTTAGTTTGTTTCTCTCTCAAGCTTACTATGTATGTCATTACCTATGAAAGTTGTCCCAAGCAAGGAAATATTACAAAGCCAATTATCACTGCAAGTCTGTCATTTCTTAGGAAAGGCCATGAAACTTGTTGCTGCCTGGCTGGAAATATGAACCTGCTGTATTTTCATGCGTGCAAACTGTATTTCAGGTAGCTCACATCCATGCTCACAAACCAGGCACTTGAAAAGCAATCATGGGCTAATGCAGATCTTCGCATAGCCTGCAGAAAACCTGAGAAGCAGGGTGAAAGAATTAGTTGCAAGCATTTCTGAACTAAGGAAGGGACAGTGATTGACTCAAATTGTCAGGAGAGGAAGAAGAGGAGGAGGGCTGCAAATGTGCAGGCAGGCTGCCACAGGACACAGGTCTTCCTCTTGGATTATTTCTCTTACCTATTACTATCATTGTCACTCAACACAGGACCTGGGAGAGTCTAATAATTCATTTTGTCATTGAGGATATTTTAGAGGGAGAAGGGGTTCTCCTGGTAATTTAAATACTTCATAGGTATTTATCCTTCTGTAGGTGCAGTGATTTCTATGTAGACACTCCAGAGATATAACCTTAACATCATATTAGAAAGAAGAAAACACACAGCAATAAGAGAGGAGACATGCAGCAATAGTGAGATGGGAAAAGGGACATAAAAGCCTTTCCAGATTACTTACGCATTCAAGATTTTGGGGGACAAATCAAGTAATGAAATAATGTAGAAAACTCAGGCACAATGCGTCCATAATGATTAACAAACAAGCAATACATTTGTTCATTCCTGGTTTCTAGCCCCTTACGTGTCTCCCCAACTGGATGTTTTTACTTGGTTCAAAATCTGTTTTAAAAAGCATAAATGCTTCTTTAAGATATTCCCAGAAAAGTCAAATGTAAACATCTACAGAATCTCCAGGCCCTCTTTTATTTTGAACTTTTGCGTAGCACTCATGAGATTGCTTCCAGACTAAAAGGAATTCTGAACTATGCTATCACATTTTTTATCTCTTACCAAAGACTTCTTCAAAATTCACAGCTCATTAGAACCTTCTGACTACTTAATAAACAAAGCTTTGTATTATCACTATTATCGCCTAATTAAAATATATCTAATTTCAGAGCTTTAATGCATAACATAAAGCTTCTGCTGCAAGTTTGAGCAAAAAATACTATGCAGACTTCCGCTAATTGCATATTTCTGCTATAAACTGGCACAAGCCAAACTACAAATAAATAATATCAATTACTCCTCTGTAAAAAAAATTCTAGGGAAAAATAAGTTTTAAGCTCAGCTTTACAGAAAAGACATTTCAGTCTACACCTTCACAGCATAACAAAGTGATAATTCTGCTTTTAACACCTCATGATATCGGAATGGCCTGCTTGTGAAAATGGGGGTTGCTTTTGTAATTCGAGGATGTATTACTATTATTTGTTTTAGGAAGAATATGTCATGTGTCACAATTTAGAACCAACCCCAATGAAAACTTCTAAATTGCACCATCACAAAAGGCACTGGCACAATGCAAGCCTTGTACTCTGCAGGCATATCTACCCACAGTCTGCCTACACTGTGAGGGCAGAAGAATAATTTCTGTGGTATGTTGAACATGCTTATAAATTGCAGTGGGTGTGTCAAGAAAGACAACATAACTAAGACAAATGATACCCAACAGTAGTTCTTACACACTGTATATATGTCTGCATTTCTGTCAGAGTCTCTGGGGGGAGAAAGAGGGAAGGGAGCCAGCAGGTCACCAGGCAAAGAGTGAGGTGGAAGGTGGGTACCTGACAATTGCATGAGAAGACACAGAGAGGGTGACAGAAGTAGCAAACTCTTCTTTGTCAAAGGCAAAGCCCAAACCAGCTTGGGAGGAGGGGACTTGGAGAAAGATGTGACCACCTAACCTATCCTTACAGCATGTTATTCTGAACACTGAGTTTCACTTTTGTGTTGCCCAGTAAGGCTTGGACTGCTTCCATCAATGTCACAGGAATAAATTCACAGCTATGACATGTCACAGCAAAGCTGTCTCTTTTAATGCAGGGGAGCTGGCTGCCACAGCACAATGTCAACACAGTGTTCGTAGTCACACTGCAATGACTGGGCCAGACCAAAATCACTATGATTGACGTAGCTCTTCACCATAAAAGATGCAGGTCATGACATTTACATGACAGAAAGGACAAGGGGCCAGATCTACAAGCACAGCAATTCTCAACAGTAAGCATTTACAAGTCCAGGTAGTCCTGCACCTGTGGAGCCTCATCCCATCACAACTGGGGTGTCCAGGTGCTTGTAGAAGGGAACCGGGCTCTTGAGAAAGGGACAGGATCCTTTAGCTTTGAAAAGGATGGCAGGATCCACACACAGTCACAGCTTAGAGAGAGACACCTTCTTCTGTAGTGAGTTCAAAATAGATGACTAAAATGGCATATTTAATTTGAATGCAAATCAGTAGAATTAGCTTTTTTATAAAAAAAAAGGAAAAAGAAAAAAGCAGTGATGGGAGGCAGAACAGAAATAAAAGCCATTTATATGCAATGCTCTCCCTGCCCACCATTGCCCTGCAGGCAAGTCCTTGCTTTCATATATGCTTTGGATTGTCTGAGTTGCAGGCAGCTCTGCCCACTCTGCCTGATCCCCAGGAAATCCTTTCTGCCCTCTCCGGAAGGTCTATGTGTGCCCTCACAAGAGCAGACCTCAGCCCCAGCAACAGCTGCTGCCAATGTCAAGTCCCTCCTGTCCTCACCTGAGCGAGGTGCCCAGGCAGGGGCAGCCACCCTCCCGCTCCAGATGCTTCCACCATGCTCTTTTTGAAGGGACAGCTGAGTACAGCAGCAAAAGCTGAACATTGGTGATCACAAAAAAGGGACAGAAGAACGCAGCAGAACAACGAACGAACGAGAGAAGGGCAACCAGGATCATCCAAGAGATGCCATGAATCAGGAGAAATACGACGGATGTGTATAAACAATGAGTGGAATGGAGAAAGGTTCAGTCTTTCATCTTCTTTCCTAACATAAAAGTTAAAGGGCAATGAATGGCAGTAATAAATTATGAATTTAAAACAAATAGAGATGGTTCCTCACAGGTGTAATACAGCTGCGTTGTGGATACAATGAAGATTACCTGGATTTGAAAAGGAACAAAAAAGAATTCTTGGATGGAAAAAACAAAACACCACACACTATTTAGCAGCACTGAATATTAGGTGGTATTCCTGACTTGGAAACTACAAAACTCACAGATCAGTGGTTGCTTGGAGAATATTTGGATAAAATATCACCATATGCTTGTGTGTCTTTTGTAATTTTCTCTACATTTCAGTGACAGGATTAGTGGTGACCATCAGAGCCAGGAAACTAAGATAAAGCCAAGCCCATGCTCCCATGGAAAAGGAATTTTTGCTTATAGAACAGAAGGCGTTTTTTTTAAAAAATGTTATATATGAAAACCCAGACCCACTGGATCTGTTAGCCTAACTGCAAATAGGAGGGTGTCACGTGTCCTTGCTCAGAGAGCACCAGCATAGCTCTTTCTTGAAGGTAAGCGTTGACACTAGTAAGTTTTGTGTTATAAAAAAAAAAATAGATCTATTATTTTCCATTACAGGCAATCACTGTGCTTTGGAATGAACCTGAATCCTTCTTGGGTTTTTATTAAATAACCATGGAGGAATGTGGAAGAAATCAAAAAGCTTGACTCTAAGGTCACTGTCAGAGTGGGACAAGAAGGAAGCATTAAATGATTATTTAATTAATAATACAAAAGTGGAAAGAAGGAAGCCAAATAAGCAGGACAACATGACACTTTTATGGTGTCTGGGAAACTCAAACACAAGACCTCATATTACGAGGATCTGCAAAAAGGCAACTTAAGAGACCAAGAAGAAAAGTAAAGGAAACAAAGAAATATCAGTCTTGGGAGAGTCTTTATCTCTTTGTTAGGAGATTAGAACTGGCTGCATTATGAAACTTTAGTTATTTATGAGTTTAATTTTCTTTGTAATAGAACTTATAAAGATGCAAAAATCTTTACATCAGAGAAGCAAAGACAACAATACCTGCACAAAACAGCATCAACCACACCAGCATAGCAGCTCCTCCCTTCACACACAGTGGGACTTTGGATCTCAAGAGTAATTTTAATTTTTAAAATGTCTAAGGGTTTTTTTCCCCACTGTATTTACATCCATCCTTAGCAAAATAAGATCCTTGTTGTGCTTAAACTGCTCCTTTCCTCTTTTTCCCTTGGGCTTCTATATTACTGATGATGATTTCCTTTTTACATCTCTCTCTGATGATATTTTAATCAGTAAGGAGGGTCTTGTCAAATAGGTTCAGGCTGTTACATTTCTACATTCCTCCAATCAGGAGGAATTTATTCCCAGATTGTAGCCTGGTCAGTTTACAAGCCATTTACAGACCAAAAAAGCCAAAATTGTTTCCCAGAGGAAAATAGATAGCAGCTGGCACCGCTGGTTTCTGACTAAGGAATTTGAAGATCAAGATTTGGTACCTGAAATACTGAAGTACTTGAATAAATTATTCTGGAACTTCACAACCAGGATTCATTGTTTTCCAAGATCATATGTGATCTTGGAAATTCTCTAGGTGGAGTTAATTTCTTCTAAATGCCTTTTAGCATTAGATCAGTTCCAAATTTCTTCACATTTAACTTCGAAATGTCGTCTTACAGGATTGCTAAGGAGGCTACCTATTGGTTTTGCCCTGGGGAGGTGTTTCTCTCCCCTTCCATGCATATGCTTTGACTCTTTGTGATGTCACATACTAGATTGTCTTTGAATGCTTTGTTCTTTAAACATTTTCCTGCCCATCATTTTTATAACTTTCCTGTTTAATTTATTAATTTTCTTCGCTTTGGTTTCATTTCCGCAGCTTTCTGCACTTTACTATTAGTATTTACAAAGACTTAATGCTGGAAAATATGCATGATTACTGGATTATGCAAACAGAAAACCAAGCAGTGCACACAATTAAAATCCTCATCTAACTGTTATTATGAAGCAGACAGATGAAGTTTTCAAGTGCTACTCACCACTTCATCACCTTGACAATTGCTGTGCTAGCCTAATTAAAAGAGGGACAAATCAAAAATATTAGAATTAACAACAGCATTTTGACAAAACAGGCACTTTTAGCTGCCATTGCATTTCCCAAGGTTGGCAGTGGTGTAATACTACAGCACCCTGCAACACCAGCACTATCTCAGAAGAAACAGCCTGTAGTACCTTCCCTCAGCCCATGTAAAACTGCAGACTAAAGGTCCTTTGGATGTTTCATTACAGCGAACACTAAATAAAGCCAATTAAAGGAAATATCTTGTTCACATTATGCATCCTTTTAGGAACAACAAGGCCTAAAACTGTCATACTATATAAATCATGAGTTCTGCAACTTAATTTTAAAATTACATATGATGTTCCTGTCAAAACATGTCCCTCCACAACCTGAATTATTATTGTGAGACAGAAGAACATGATGTCTAACTCACAGAAAGAAACTAAGTGGAAAATTCAGACTTCCTTTTAGCAGTAAATAACATTAAAAGAAGTGGCATAAAGCACATTTCAACAATCAGCCACAGGCCAAATAAGCAGGAAGCAAAGCTCCATGAAGCAACGCAGTGGATTGATTCATTAGGTTTGTGTACCAACAGAGCTTGCTTCGCACCCCGTCTTGAGTTAGAAGTAAAAATAAAAGCAGCTGTCTCAACTTTAGCCTTCCGATAATATCAAAAAACACCAGTTGTGTTCTCGTATGGAGAAAGTGGCAAAGATCAGAGGCAGCTGTATTAAGATGACAACAGGAAACCAAGGTGACAAGGGTTTTTTGTGCAAGGGTAACAATGGGAGGCTAAAACAGCCATTTTCATAGAAACAGATATATACAGTTGGAAACGGTAATCCCTGCCCCTGTGACATTGGTGCAACACTTCCATGATTTTGTAACACCTCCAAAACAAGGGGTACTTTCTGGTCACCACTGCTGTATCCAGTAGAGCCAAACTGGGAAGATACATAGATTTTTTTGCTCACTATCTCCCTAGTTGTAGCCAAGCATTTTATCAAACATACACCTCAGCAAATAAAGCATTTACAATAAAAATATTTTAAAAACCTAGGAATTTGCTGATACACAGTATTAATAAGTCTGAAGATGCAACTCCATCTCATACACAAAACCAGAATCTTTAGTTATATAAAACAGGAGATAATTACTTTTTATCAAACTTTGCAAAGATTCCACCTTTTCTTTTCCTAATGTAGCATTGAAGGATAGCAAATACAACAGAGTTATGATTTTATTATGTTAGTATATTACTCTGCATTATTTCTTTGCTTCACTCCAGTAATTTTGTTCTGCATGGCACCCAGAGAAATCCCTGTTAAAAGCAGTACGCTTTGCATGATTATTATGCCAGCTTTCGCAGTCTTCTGACCATTTCATAGGTTCTGTTGACTTATTAATTATTTGATAGCCATTGATAAACATTTTCTTAAATGATAATCAAACACCATTTGTAGGCTAAATTCACTGAACCCCATGGGGTAAAGCAGTTATCACCAACCCACTCAGCACTCGGACAGCCATAGCTTCTGTTCAGAACCTGCTGTTCAGAAGTTTCCCAACGCTTCCAAAGTTTTCTCACAGTAGTTCCATAAGAAGTTTCAACTGACACAAATCAGCTCTGCTGCAAAAAATGGGCAGTCTTGTCCGACTGCCCTGCTCAAAGGCCTGTACATACTGGGCCTGACTTTCAAAGTTGGTTTGTCTTGATTGTCAAAATTTCTCATGCAAATCAGTTACCTCCAGAAAGTGATGCTTGCCTGCACAATTGCCTGAAAATTGCCCAGTCTGCATATGAAAATAAACACAGTTCCTGATTCAGTAGAGGAATAGCAGTGCACATTCACTTCCAGCAATCAGCTTTGCTGCATCAGTAACTGACCTCCTCCTCCCCAAGGGTTTCCACTGCATTTACTGCTTCTTACAGATCTAACAGCAGAAATGCTTTTTTCTTTGCTTTACCTCTCTAATTTTGGTTCTTATGTGTAAAAAAGGAGCTACAAAATATTATGCAAGAAGTAATAATAGAGGAGATGATTATACTTATAAAACAATGGACAACTTTTCCAAAAGTTTGACTCTGTGGTTCTACCTACTTCAACTGGCAAATTAGCCATGATGATCCAATCATGTACCATCAGAGGTTGCCAAGTTGTCTTCACATAAATATTTTTTTACCAGGAATCTTTTTTTTGCCTTAATTAGGGCAGCAATGAAAGCCTCTTTCTATTACTAGTGCTAAACATTTTCAACTCAAGATGAATAAAACAAGGAGATGGATTGGAGAACTTGAATCTTGGTGCAGCAGGAGAAATCACTTTCAGCTGCTGGGCTTGAATGGTGAGCACATCACCTGGTAGAAACTGAAAATATGCAGGAAATGAGCAATATTGGCTTGGACTGAAAGCATTAAAAAAACCAAAACAACCCTTTCCCAAAGAGATAGGGAAATCTACCTTCATTTCACAGCCTCCTTCACTTTGGGAGAAAATGTTTGAGCAAGACAGAGCTGAAAAGAGAAACAAACATTCTTATTTGAAAAGGTCTGCAACATTGGAAATGAACACCAGAGCCAAAACCCTACTGCCTGCAGGAAAAATCAAGTGAAAAGCCTGGCTGTTCCCGCCAACGAAAATTCGTGGTTTTCTTTCGTAATCCTAACAAATTCACTTCCATGTATGTTATATAGTGTTTTGCTGCCTCTGGGTCTCTAAGGAATAGGAAGCTAAACACCTCACCTTCACTAAGTACAACATTTATCACAACTATTCCACATCTTTAAACTGTTTGAGTCCCTTAAGAGTGCTTTAAAAGGAGAGAGAAAAAAAATGATAAGACTGGACAAAATCCCAGGAGAACCATTTAAAAGGTGTATTAAATTCACTTGAAACAGTATTTCAGATGCATTGCCTAAGAAGGATACATTAATTCCTGAACATTCCTCCAGGAGGTTCCCAAGACCTTGTATGAGAAGGAACATATGCTCCTTTGGTTTCTTTTTAATGCAATTTCAGTAATATTGCATGCCCATCAGTATCTCAGTGTTTTGTTACATGTGCACTGTAAGGGAATGAGAATACCAGGAATCCTCCTCCTCCTCTTATTTCTGTGATTTCTTTGCTATTGTGTCTGTACGACCACTCTTCCCATCTAAAATCAAAAAGAAAACAGAGAAAGAGTACACCACCACAAAAAAACCCACAAGCTATAAGACATATACCTCTGCATCAGTTTTTAAATGTTTTAAAGTATCTTGAAAAATGAGTAAATCAAGAGAAAAATCGGTTAGAAGAAATACCATTTAGATAAAACAGTCAAAAATAGCCATTTGAACCACAAGGTCACGATATTTTCTGTAAAGCGAGTTAGGGAACAGCAATATGCTTTCTTACATCTGTTGGTAATACATTCAATATTTCTGGTTAGACTGTAAAAACAGAAGTACCAACCTTATATGTATTAGGAAAAAGAATATTCAGAACAGAGCACCACCTACATTCAGCTCTAAAGCACGACCTTAGGATACGCATAAGAATTAATGTATCATTCAAGTTGATTGTTTTTCTAGAAAAATTTTGAATGCATGCCGCACACGCCCAACTACATCACAAGCATAAGTTTCAGTTTTACTATATCTATCTAAAAATGTGCCAAAACAATTCTTGCAGGCATATTAACCATATACATTCCCAGACAAACAGCATTTATTCAATTAAAGCACAAAATACAATCTGTCCAGGTTTCTTCCCCTTTCCTCCATGTTGGCTGAGATTCATAGATAGTCTCACAGTATGGTAAAGAAATATGTTCAATTTTTCACTTACAGATGACTATAAATTTTTAAATACATAAACTAAAGTATAACAATCAAAGGAAACATCTAGGATGTTCAACATTTTAATTGAGACTAAACTCAGGTCACAAGTTTTGCCACCCACACAACACCTGAAAAAAGACTTTGTCTCCTTGAGATCAGTGCCCTCTAGGTTTGTGCTGGCATGCAATCAAAATTCTCATTTACTTCTAGTACTTAATTTAAAAATAAAGCTAGGAGTTCTAACATTTAATAATTTTCTTCTTCTGATTACTCATAAATCTTTATATTATTTATTCTTAATCAGTTTCAGAAAATTAAAAGGTTTTATGCACAATTGTCTCTCTTACTTCAATAAAAAAGAATCAATGCAGCTTTTCATTCTCTTTCTCCTATTTGCTGCTCCAGTTCTTCTGCCCCTCATGTGTTTTTATTAAGCTTTGCTTTATTTCTGAGATTGAGTTCACAAGCTTAGCAAATGATGAGGCTATCTCTTATTTCAATTCCTTTTCAATTCCTTCCTAATTTAGCTGACAGCCTGCTGGGGTGCTAGGGTGGACCACTATGTCTTTTTCCTGCTGTTGTTAGGTTGTTCATTCTTCCATTTCTTTGAATTAAACAGTAAAAGTTTGCTCACTAATCATGTTGTTATCTCAATTATATTGTTGTCTCAGCTTTTACCTGATGACTACCACCTTTAAATAAGAAGTAGGGTTTGATTTTTAAGGCTTATACACAGGTCAGACACTTATATGCCTTTGGCCCTTGAAGTTTTGCTGGATATATTTGATGCTGCGTCAAGTCACGTAAACCTGGGTTGTCTATAGAAAGGAATATAATTCTCCCCTCCACATGATCCTGTTTACAGCAGTAAAGGTCACATTTTTGGTGACATGAACCCACGTTACCCCAAGGGTGGAGAATTTCAGCATCCGAGAAACATTTTTTTAGATCCCACTGTGCAATTACTATGCTACTGTTTAGTGTAATAACACAACTGCATGGTCTCGTTGCTTGGAAAATGTGTAAGAAACATCACATGTTCAAACACAAAGCTCAGTCACAGATCTCCTACCCTGTCTCTCAGATGCCAGCAGGGAACCATTTTCATGGCAACTGGAGGGCTTTCATGCTCCCCCGTCTACTGCCAAAGCTTTTCGCGCTTCTGCTGATGTCTAAGCAATAGTTGTCCTCCTCTGGGGTCGGAAGATAGAAGACCACCATAAACATTACCTGCAGGCTTATTCATTCACCCAGGCAGGAAAGTCTGCCTCAAAAGCTGAATTTGCAGTCAACTGTGCCTGTCATCTGCTCCAGTTACAAACACTTTGAAAGAAGAATCCCTAGAATTTCGTAAAAATTAGCATGTAGACTAGATGACAGTGTAAAGAGATAATAACAAGATCCAAAGTTTTCTTAGCCAAGGTGTTTAACAAGAGAGAAAGAGAAGAAAGTCACCAGCTCCTACTTTTCAAAGTCACAAAAGCACTTACCAGATTTATTTTTCTATTATCATAGTGGTTGCTTGCCATTGTTTTCTCTCACTACCCTCTTCAGAGCTAAGAAATTACTGGGCCAAATTGCTTTAGTCAGAAATGGTTTGCAGTGCCTTTATCAATCTGCCATTCCTTTCCTTCATTCTTCTGTTTATTGATTGAACTTTTCTCCCCCAAAGCAAGTCAAGAAACCTTGCCTCATATCTAATCTTTGACAGAGCTGCAATCACTTTTAAAGATGCTTCCTGATCTGTTGTCCATTTTGCATGCAGGGGGGTTTTCCTGATCCATCTTGCATGTAGAGTTTTTGCAAGATGTGACTACAGAAAAAGAAAGTGACTTGGAACAGTGTTTCAGAGGGAGCTGAGTGGCTGCTGGGCCTGGATTCTCCAACATACAGGGCAATGAGTGCATTCAAAATGTTTTGTGTTTGTTTTTTTTTCTAGAGTAGTGCAGGAAAATACAGTCAACTTACATAACATATACTGCTTTTTTCACTAGCTCAAATTTCAAATCACACCATAGTTTATCTTCTACTTTTGAAGTGGTACAAACAAGTTTTTTGTGTGCCATCATTCTCCCTTGCCCGCAGTGGGGTACCTGGTGTTCTGACACATGCTGTGCTGAATGCTTCCATCTTAGGAACACAGAGGCTTCTCCATTGTTCCAGCTCTTCCCATCATGCTATGCTTGGACTCTTATTCTGCCTCTTCAAATGCTCAGACAATTGCCACATCAGAGAAGACAAAGTAAGTTTCTGACTAATGGGTACTGTAACAGTGTAATCGTCTCATGGCAGGAAACTTTATTTACTTATTTTCCAAACAAGTATGAACTTACAGAAAAACAAAACCTGCCAAGAGGAAAACCTGAGATTCTCTCTTTTGCAAAAAGGGTTTGGAGAGCAGGAGAAGGATTATCCCTCCAGAGTTATTTAGCCTCAGCTATTTCAAGGGGCTAGGAGAATATTCTTGGTCTTTGATCATGGACTTATTTAGTCATCCAGGAGAAATTTCTGATCTTCCTTAAATTGCCTGTGTCCCTTAAGACAGTTCAGATGACCTACTGTCTTGTACCTGAAGTCTTTATATTAGCTGAAGGTAGACCCACAACCTATGATCAGAATAGAGCATCCCTGAGAGGTGCTGCTTGGAGTTCATTCAGAGATACTGTCAAAAGAAGACAAGGGTTTTGTTATCTTCCACGTGGTAAGCCTAACGGTTAAAACACCTACCAAATAAATGGGAGATCTAAACACAAAACAGCCCTTCGCAGATAAGAATACTGAAGGAGGTTTTGAATCACAATCATTGAGTGTCCAGGAATACAAGATTCACAGGACCAGACAATGAACAAATTAATTGGAGTATAAATTTGTCCTAGGATTTACAAGTTGAAGATGACAGAGCAGGTCTCCTGGCTCTCTTCCAGAATATTTCTTGACTTTATCCAATGCATATGTAATTTAAAATGCATAAACTTTCCTAAGAAAACAGATGAAAAGATGCTAAATATAGAATTACTCTCAGAACTTCTACAGCATTAGGTAATGAAGGATGTAGTAAAAGTAACAGTTCTAAATGTGCATCCATTGTGAATTCAGAAGACTTTCTCCTCCTAAGGAACAAACAACAGGCAGTGTAATTACCTTGCTGAGAAAGATTTTTTAGTAAAGTAAAACAAGTGCAGAAGACAAAAGATGGATACTATTGAGGCAAGCATTATTTTTCAGAAATTTTCTGTAACCAAATTTAACAAAAATCTTTAAAAAATGACAGTAAGAAAAAACTGAAAACTAATAATTTTTGAGAAATTCTTAATAATGCTGTTCAGTTACTGCAAATCCTCACTGGGACACAGAATTTTGTAATATTTCAAGTTGAAAGCTGAAGAATAAAGGAATGCAAATATCTTTCAAATTCCCTGATTTTATTCCTGTATCTTCAACTTGGTAAATAAATTAATAAACATTTGATGCATAAATTATTCTTTATTGGGCAAAAAAGAAAATGTAACTGTCAGCAAGGAGCAATGCACACTGTTAGTACAGAAATGACAGAAGACATTATACTAAAGGGGTGCAACGTGACCAACTTGAAACAGTCCTCTGGGGAACGAAATAGGCTAGTGCACATACACAGATGAAAAGTTAGGAAAACATCAGAGACTGCTCAACATGAGCTTTCAGCAGCAAAGCCGTGCCCCTCCAAGATAGGCTGGAGCTCTCCGTTACGCCATATGTTCTTTTCTGTGAGCCAAAGTTTTGTTCACATCACTGAAGTTTCTCACAAATAAGACTAAAACGAATAAATGCAGCCCACAGATCTCAAAGAAAAGTTTTGCTCCACACTTGAAAAAAAAAAAAAACAAAACAAAACAAAAAAAAACCCATACTATGTACAACATAGAAAGGTTCTTTGTTAATTTTGCCTGTTGAATTCTAAATGCGTGTTTTAAACTGCTAAGGAATATGCATGTTTTGAATTGCTAAGGAATACATTTTCAGACACTAACAATAGTAAGCTGCTAGTTGGAAACCAGGATAATTAATTTAGAAGGCATAGAAGTATCTTGTTAACAAAGTAAATAACAGGTTAAGACCTGTAACAAAAAATACATATTAAATTTTCAAATCTAAGTATGCTAGAAAGGCATGCACTTCTGCTATTTCATAATACCCAGGTTATAGTGAAGATAAATAATGAAATCTAAACCAGGACATTTTTGAAATAATTTACATAGTACTCCCATGATAAATGAAGATCAAGTAGAATAATTAATCATCCTTTCTGAGCCAACAGAGATAGGACCAGCCACAAAGACATGCAGGAATAATAAAGAACTAAGTCTAGCTGGTTTTATCATGAAATTCACAGTCTACTTTGAGAAAACGTTGCCTTTAGTCAGAGAAATGCATGAATAATAATGAGAACATGATAAATAATCACTCTTATTGGCATAAAGGAAGACCCAGTTATTATTAAGTGTTATAGGGGGATTTACTTAGTATAGGTTTATTTGGACAGTCTCACCTCCTCATTGAGGTAGCCGATATGCCCAAGGAACCCTAGAGTGACAGTGGCTAAGGGAAACTGTGGACAGACACAGTTCATCAACCCCTGGACCTGTCTTTATACAGCTCCTCATCTCATATCAATTATGTGCAAGGTTTTCAAGGGACTGGGAAGGAAAGTTATCCATGCTTTCTTCAACTGAACACCTGAGAGTATTTTGGAGGACCTGAGGATAGCTAGGAGTCACAAGTCTAGAGATACTGAAGACTGGGGACTGCACCTCTGCAGATAATTTGCTGTGGTAGATAATTTTGGCCAAGACTCTGGTGAATATTAGAGCATCCAAATCACTGACTTTTTGCATGCCCAATTCCAACAGGAAACAATAAAACTTAGGTATCTAAAGTGTTTTCTGAGATCTATAACACCTTTTCAATCACCCACAGTCTGTACGTGGAGCTAAAAACCCTGTATGAGAAAGGTAAGAATGTCTCCAGAATTAGTCTACAACAGATCCCTCATGTGCTTGTACAACATTGGGTTCCTTCACAGGAACAAGAGTTAAGTAAACATAAGATATATTCCCACAGACAAGAAGTTACTTGTAAATGCACATTGAAGGGAACAAGATAACAATGTTGTGCCCATGGAATACCATAAAGCAAATGAACGCAAAAAACAAAGGCTATAAACACATAAAGGTGTAAAACACCTTTTCAGAAAAATGCACGTAATACATAACAAAACCCAGAAACAGGAAAAATAATCCTCCATAAGAGTTTAGATATATATTAGGCCTTCAATAGATCACATATTCCCCAGGAATATCCAGAAAGTCCAACCTTTCATGAGCCAGTATAACACCCTTTCCAAAAATAAATGTGAATTAACATCCCCACGGTAGAAGTCAAAATAATAACACATGCTTTCAAAAAAATTCTATTCCTCAATGCTCTGTATCGCTTTGTAAGGCTCCTAATCTGTCCTACAGAAATATTTACTTAAAGCCCTTCCTTTACTCCAAGACTGCTCTGAAACATCCATCCCTTAAAGAAGTTTATTCTCATCATCAAATACTGGTGATTACCTATCCCAGGTCTGAATTACTTTGTCCTTCAAACTCATAAGGCACGCCTTGACCAACGAAAATCAGGATGTAGTAGCTAGAGGGACTGCAGATCCCTCCTAAATCATTGTGGTACTCCGTTCTTAAGAGAAAGTACCTCTAAGGGGGTACAGCAATCCACAATTCATGCCGGTGATTTGCAATTATCAAAATATTAAATATTACAGGCAAGTTGGGCTTCCTCTTCCAAAGGAGGATCACAAGTTAGGCCTGACTAGCTTTGGGGAATCTGCGCTTAACAGATAACCCCAAATCCCTGCCTAAACTACTGGATTAGGGCAAACTTTTCTGGGTTTGGTCAGCACATTGGCCACTACTCCAAGTGCTGCCCTTTTCAGACAATGCTCCAGATCAGCAATTGTGATCTCCTGCTTTAACAAGCCACCATGAAAATCCCAAAATCCCTTTTACATTTCTTGTAAAAGGAAATCATGCCTGATAAATCTACTAGAGTTCTTTCTCTACCTACAGGGGGTATTATAGAAAAGATAGACCCAAAGTCATAATCAAATGTATTGATTAACCTGCAAATCCCTTCACAAAGCGCTATAAATTATACCTTCTTATACATTATTTTTTAATTCTTCTGCATTGTTTTTGTGTAAGCATAAGACCTGCTGTTTTTATTTATTAAAGTCCTGTCTTCCCTCATATCCTCTAAAAAAAAAAAGCTCCACCATGAGACCAGGATAAAACATAACAGCACGACTGCCTTCTGTCCATTTTTCACAGAGCTCAATAACAAATACCTGAAAAGAGGAAGAGTTTCAAAAAGAGATGCTTCTCCTCTGTTCCAGCTTCAACTGAAGCAGCACATCTTCAAACAATGACTCTTCTCCATATTACAGATGCTGTTATCCCATCTTCCTATGACATAAAAACTGCCTTCACATCTCCTCTGGAGTCCCTCAGTTGTTTTGCAGAATCTGCTGATGTTCTTGGACAGTTTCAGAACAACCTTCATCCATTTACTTTGAAGCTTTCTCATACCATAGAATGCCCTGGTATTTTGATATTTTGTTTTATAATTTTGACCAGACGTGGAGAGTGTTTTGATTTGTAAAACTAAGTCAAAAATAAGTTAAAAAACATCAGGTTGCCCCTATAAAAACACCTTTATCTGACAAACTGAAAAAAATTATGGTGGTCTAAAGAAAGATTTTGGGGTTTATTTAGCCATGATTTTCTATCACTTTTTTAAAAATAATTTATTCTTATTCCTTGACACTGACAGAATGACTGTCTTCTATGCTTGTTTTTGGGTGAAATCTGAAGGATAAGAAAAAAATCACTTCAGATGATTTACTGTAGTGAGTTCTCCCAACATAAATAGCAGAGGTTTTAACTCCTTGAAAAAGCATATCGTCTCTATTTCTAACCAATTTACGAGTGGCTACATGGCAAATATAAAAAGGACAAAGGATCCCTATTCTAAATCCAGAATACGTTAGCTTGTCAGAGGTCCATTGTGACAGATGAATGATGCTTTGGGTGTTTTTCTCACAAGAAAATACGTGTAACAGCATATATACCAATAGACACTGCAAAATAATCCAGAAAGAGGATAAGCATAAAGAACTTTCTATTTCTGGTACTTTAACTGCTGTTTCATTTAGTTTATTGAACCATCAAATTAGTTTAATTAAAGGTGACAAATATATTATAATTTTCCAAGAATTAATTTGGACTCCCAAATATATTTCAAATTAACCTTCCCCTATATTACCAGTTTCACTTAGTTTTTCAGTACTCATTTGGAATAACAATATATTTTATACTAGATAATGCTTATATATGTCCTTTGTGTTTACTTTAAACCTACTACAAGAACAAAGCCATTTCTGCAACTACTAATCATATTAGGATACTAATTCCTGCCAATAGCAGATGTATTCAGAAAACCCAAAGCTATTATTTGCCCACCAATTATTATAAAGTTGATTATTTCATTCCTCAATTAACAAAGGAGAAGATAGGTAATATTACAAGAAATCTAGAATATGGATAGCCCTATATAAGATTATTATAGAACAGAATAATTGTCACTATCAATTTCAGTTTGGTTTCTAAATGAGAATAATTCTGATATATCTCCTGAAATTTTTCTATAAGAATAGTCTCTAATTCAATATTTTTATCAGCATGTATAATGCGATCATGCCTCAGTAAATCAAAAGCTTTGGCCAGGCCTATAGCTATTACAGCCAATTTATCATTACCACTTTATTATTAATAATGGAAAGATATTGCCTCTCTTGCAACCTGGAACTGCTATGAAATATTTTGATAGTATAAGCAGTGTAGCCAAAATCTTAATGTACAACCCTCTCCTAATAGAAAGGGTAGTTACATATGTGCAATTGGAAACCTTCAGTGTCAGGGACAAGAATAGCTTCATCTCCTTGAAGATACTGGAGAAATTGTTGAATACTTAAATCATAAATTAATGCTTCTCTACACTTTCTTTGGGCATCATTTAAAAGTGCCCTGGGAATCTTTATCTTTCATCACTTCATATACTGTTTTGTTTTTGTTTTGTTTTTTTTAACAAAATTAGAACTCTCATTACTAAGTAGTTATCTATGAAAATAACACTTTTTCCTTTGCACTGCATGCAATAACACTTTTTTCCCTTTGCACTATACTGGCATTTCGAAAATGCCTGCTTAGGGGCCAAGGTCTTTCACAGGTAGAGGACATGCATAAAAAACATGAAGGACAAACTAGATAAAAATTATCCTATGCCTTTTTAGTATCATCCCTCTTCTTAGCAATGGACCTTTTGTGTGATGAATGTTTTTTAAATTGCCATTTGCAAACATAAATAGCATAAGAGGCATTACTGCCTTTACCTTTGGCTTATATTTCTAGCAGTCATAGCTATGGGCTGCTGTTCAAACATTTATCTACCGTTCATCTTTGTGGTGAATTTGTAATGAACATTAGAAATTCCTTTTTAAAGCTGACCACGGAAAAGGTACTTCTTTGAGAACTGCAAGTTATGTGATGGCAACCCTGCTCAGAATTTTTCTTATTGTGTAATTGGGATTCATCAGAGGTTTGTTCATTTGGATTGTGTTTAATTCCAGCTCAGTATGTATACTGGTATGGCTTCTAACTAGGTGAATAGAGGGCATATGTACAGAATGAACATTTGTATCTTAAACATGTCAGCAGGCTATCCTTGCAGCAAAAGCTTGGTGCATACTGGGTCACATTAGCCAGCAGGTCCAGGGAAGCAATCCTTCCCCTCTGTTCAGTACACGTGAGACCTCTTCTGGACTGTTGTGTCCAGTTTGGGGTTCAACAGTACAAGACAGACATCAGTATACCAGAGCAAGTCCAGCAACAGCCACTAAACTGGTCAGGGGGCTGGGACACAGGACAGCCAAGGAGAGGCTGGGGGAACTGGGCTTGTTCAGCATTTAGAGAAGGCTTCAGAGAAGGATCTTATTACTGTCTACAATCACCTAATAGGAAGATGTAGACAAGAAAATCTTAGACTCCTCTGGAAGGTGCACAGCAACAAGATGAGAGGCAACAGACAAGCTGGAACAAGGAAATTCTAACTAGATAGCAGAATATTTCTATTCTTCACGACCACCAAGGGTGATTGTGGTGGTGCAACCCCCCAGCACACACACTTCAGGCCACTCAGTACTTGGCATAATTTCCCTCCCAACCTGGGCTACAATGGACAATACAGAACAATACAATAGACCAGAATATAACATAATGGTCTAACATGAAAGAAAAGGTAAAGAGCAATGGACCAGAACACAATAGTGTGCCTGGTCCCCATGGCTCCTAACTTTCCAAGATAATAACTATAATCAATCACTCCTGACAACATATGGAACATGGCCACAGAGGGCAGGGAATACCAGGACTCCAAGATCTAGCAACCGCTAGTCCTGCATAACCAGTGGAAAGTACTGGAATATTCCATTGTCCAAGCTTGGCTGAAGTGGAAAATACCTGAAAAAAGTCAATTATTCTGGTCCTATAAGTAGTGATTCTAGTAAAGACCCTTTGAGCTCTTCTGTATCACAGCAGGCTGTATTCAGTATCTCCCCTGAGTTGAGACACCACTCAGGCTACCACTTCGAGGCCAGGATGAGAGAATCCTTCTCAAACCTCAACTACTGCCCATTGAGGAACACCAACGCATCATGAGTTGGTAAACTCAAGTAAGGGAAACTCTGACTATAGGCTAGCCTCTCTTCCATCCACATCTCCACCTATGTGTTTGTGATATATATATATACACACATTAGCTCCACGGACATCCATCCATCCACATATAGGACTTTAAAACAGTACCTGTCGATTTAAAGTCAGTCACTGTTAAGGAATTCCTGATTTTAGTGACCAGAGACCTGTGTGCCTCCGCATGTGTGTGCACTCATAAGTATATGTATCAATTTGAGATCTGTGCTTTTATCCATATGTATATGTATTGATTTATGATAATTTATAGTAAGTCAATGTGAATCTTGCCATTTTCAATCTGTAACTAAGTCACTGTTCAATTATTTTGTTCACTCACTTTGTAAACCTCTAAACCAGTCAATGATTAAGTGCTGCTAAAATTCAACCTCACAATCTACATCATTAATAAGTTTTGAATCACCGCTAAGTCATAAACATGCTAAATATTTCCATCCACAACAGTGACCAAGCACTGGAACTTGCTGCTCAGAGAAATTAAGGAATCTCCATCCCTGAAGATATTCAGAACTTCACTGGACACAAAGTTGAGAAACTTGGTTTAGCTGGCCCTGCTGTGCCCAGGGGTTTGACTGTGATCCCCAGAAGCCCCTCCCAATTTAGACTACTCTGTGAGTCTATGAGTGCAGACTGCTGCATGTTGCATTTTTACATGCACCAATGAGGATGCAGTCACCTTGACACAGTTTGTGTGAATTTAAACAGCTTTTGGACTGGAGCTGGCACACATCTAACCATTTGGGCAGAGTCCCAGGTGCCCAGAAAATGGGCAAAAACGCTAACAGGTAGCTGTCTGCACCTGCCTGCATAGACATGGCCCACAGGGAACAAAGTATCAGCTATGTTCTTGATGAAGAGATATAACCCATCACTTCTACTTTCAAACATTACCCATAATGAAAAAGACATCATCCTCTTGCCAGTTGACTGGTTTCATACCCCTATGAAATGTTACCACACCTCCCAACACTACTAGGTATGGCAGGCTTAGTCCCTACCTCTGCATTTCACATGGTACCTGCACACTTTTCACTGTCCCATTACTCTGAGGACCAGCTTCATATCTCCTTCAGAAGAGGATATTTCTGTCTTGGGTCAGATGAATGTTACCTATGACTTCAGCTGCCTGACACCAAGCTAAATTTCCACAGAAAGAAAAAGGCTACTCCAGAGGGTGATTCATCCCCACTTGGAAACAAGACTGATAAGTATCTGAACAAATGCAAAACTCAGATATGCACTCTTTAGACACTAAGATAGCTGTTTTAATTCATAAAGTATCCAGTGAGGCCCAGAACAGAAGAACCTAGAGATTTTTGAAACAATTTAGAGTAATTTAATCAGTATGACCTGCAGAAGGCAGCACCAAGAGCAAGAGGAAAAGGAGCTTTACAGAACTGGTTTCATATATGTAAGGGGAAGCAAAAACAGACGTATTATGAAAATAATTCTGATCTCTGAAACAAGTTACAGTTTTGCAGATGAGGACACCTTACACAAAAATGCCCTTGGAAAAGGTACAGTAGTCATGTAATATTCCAATTACAAAGTCTTTTTCAAAGAACTTACACCCAGGAACTTAATTCAGGAAAAAAAATGCTTCTCTTTTACTCCTTTTCCAAAACCCTGCACCAGTATCAGTAGTTTTCACAATTCTGACAACGCTGTTTTGCCAGTCTCACAGACAAGGCCACACAGTGGTATGAAGAGCCTTTTGTCATCACATACAGTACTGAACTTCTTCTGACTAAAGAAACCCACAGACCTGTTGAGACAAAAGCAAGTTTCAAAAGCTATAAATGGAGCTTGTAAGGCTGCAATGTGAAGCAACCACCCTGTAAAAGGAAAATCAAATCTCTCCATTTGAAGAACATCAACAGACAATTTTACATTATATTTGCACTTTGCTATCTCACAGGTCTTCTGTTCTTCCTTCCAGCATCATCTCCAAATATTCGAGTTGTGTCAATTAATTTCAGATCAAGACAAAGAGCGTACCCACTGCCTGCAGCTCCTGCCAAGCCCTCTCTGCGTGACAAGGAACCCACTGATCCAGGAGGTGCTCCAGCAGCAACGCTCCGGGCAGCTGACAGGCATCAGCCCATACAGCAGGCGTGCAGGGGCAGACTGGAAAAGGAAACGCTCATATCAATGTCAGCCAAGTCACCAGGGTGCCCAGGCAAACAAAAGAGGCACGTTAGAAACTGTCCTGGCTAGACAAGTGTAAAGGAGTTTCTTTGAGGGATGACAGGAAACCAGCTTCCTTTGGAGACAGAGGACGAAAGGAGAATGTGCCTCTCATCTTATTCTCCTCCTGTGTGAAAGAGGGAAGATAAACTCATTACTTCACATATTTCTCAACACACCTGTAAATAAAAGACTACCATTAGCACTTTTCACCAAACATTATCTGTGTGTCAAAACTGTTTAAGGTATGACTTGATATCGTCTTCTTCAGAGAGCACACAAGCAAGAAAAAGCTGCCTTTGATTTATTAAAGATGAACTATCAGTACTGTAAAAGGCAGAATGGGAATACACATGCACAACCTAAGAGCAGGGTAGGATGAATATCACATTCACATTTATGTATAAAGATTAGTCCACAGCCTTTCCTGTTTATTAGCCTGTCAACATTCATGCAGCCCCAGTACATCTACACCAATATTTTTTGAGAAGTTTACCTCTGTGTTATTTGCCCATGATTGCACCAATTTAGGTGCAGAATGCTTCCTTGGTCATATGTAGCGTACTGACTTGGGAATTAGATTTTTGGCGATAAATAGCATATGAAAAGGAGCATATAAAAAAAAAGCTGGTTTTTGGTTAAATGAATGACAGGGTGAGATTAACTAGAGTTGAAGCATAGAAAGCAAGCGAAGAGTAAACTAGTGAGAGATGTGAGGATAAAACCCAGTGTCTGGCACCACAGCACTTCCAAACCATGATCAGCTCAGAATTCAGTTCCAGATCTCCGGGGTTGCCAGGGGGCTGAGCAGCCAGAGCTGTGCCAGGGCTGCACTGGAGCTGATGGAACTGTCACCTTCAAATTACTGAATTCAGTTCTCAGCTGACAGTGAACAGGACACCACAGCATCACCTCCCACAGTATATCCCAGTCATTCCTCTACAGAGGCCACTAGCAGGTATGCCACCCATCTCGGGGGGACATAGCACACAGCAGCAATTGAGCAGGTGATGCCTACGTGCATTCCACTGCTCCCCCTTTTAATTGCCATACATGGGGTGTCTTAAGTAACTCCTGAGACCTGATGCTGAACTGCTGCTGTAAGGTAGTGCTGTGCTAAAGATGCCGTCTGTACCTCGGATACAGAAATACCAGACATACACAGATATACACAGATACCAGGCTGAGAGGTGCTGGAGCTCCATTGTGCTCTGCCAGCTCCTGCTTCCCATCACAATCTAACATCCAGAATTATCCTACCAGGCAAAGCAGTTCTCCTCAAAAGAGCAGGAGATGACTCTGGGTCATGTAAACTGATCCAGATGACTCTGGATATGTAAACACCATGGACAATGGAAATAGTAAGACCTACTTCTTCACATGAAGAGATACTTGAAGCACTACTGTTTCATATTCACAGCAAACAAAACAGGAGAAAAGAAAAATAGAGAAAAACTTGGTGCAAGATCATCTTTTATGCTGCTTATGTCCCAAAACCAAGGCTGTTCTCTTCTTTCATACAGCTGTCAGAGGATTCTCAGTTCCTAACTCAACCAACCTGAAATAATCTCCAGAAGCCCAGCAGGAGCTCACTGCAGAAGACAGTTTTTGGATGGTTTTGTTGTCATTGCTGACTTGTTTTTGTTTTCCATGCAGCACATTATGAAGTGCATATTATTAGCACCCAGGGTCCCCTGGGTCCCGTTCTGCCCTGCTGCTCCTAGGAGCCATGTGCTCTCGCTTTCAGTTGTTGCAAAGAAGCAAGTATTTGCTCATTTTGGTGACTGCCTCCATGTATTTCCCCATGGCAGGGGCACAGGCTTGTCAGCGATGGCAGCATCTGCCAGGCTAAAAAGCCATTCAAAGAAAGTGTTTGAGGGGAAACAGTTGAACATGAGGAATGCAGTTTGAGGCTGAAACACAGCCACCAGCAGATCACTCCAGCTGCCCATGTTCCCTGCAAGCAGGGTTACTGGCGGGCATGGTGACATCCCACCCTCCCACATCAACATTTCATGCAGCTCAAGCTTCAGCCTAACCCTGGTGGAACTTAGGGGCAGCTCTGGCAGAGGCCAGCTCCACCACAGCTCTCAGTGGCTTTCCTTTTCTAAATAACCACCATCAGGCTGCTATGTGCCTCATGCCAAATGGCACTGTGCTGCAGCAAAAGGGACCATGATCCTGCCAAAAGCACAGCAGCTGCTATAATCTGCCCTTCTAGTGCTTTTTGTCTGCCATTCTGTCAGGTACGCAGAAGGAACCAATATACTTTGAAATCTGGCAACCAATTACGTGGCTCCAGTATAATTCTGTTTTAAATACATGTTTGAGGTACCTGGCAGTTCTTGCGGCACTTCCTGTCCCAGCCAGATCTACCTCCTGTGTTACTGCCCACAGTCTGGTACTCAGCTTTCCACCCCACCCCATTCTTCAACAAGCAAGCAAATGAGCTAGCATGGCACACAACACAGCAGAACACCAAAGGGCACCAGGAAAAAAAAAAAAAAAATCACACGCATTGCAGCACAGCAGACAGTTTGAGACCGCACAAAGTTCAATACGTGGTGTCCTAGTGATCCAGGAGTGCTCTGCCCTCAAAGCTTCTCCAATATGCAATGGAATCACCTTTGGCTCAAACCAAACAATTAGCTGTAGCAATATAAAGTCTGTTGGAACAAGCCACCTTTAATCAGTTTCCTTCATGAGGGTGTCAGGCTGGTGCACAAAAGCCCTGGAGCAAGGGAAATGGAGACAGAGCCATTTCCAAGCTGCCTCTGCTAGATGGTCTTCTGTGAAACCCTGTGGAAATTTGAGAACTGTTACCTGCCAATAACAAATTAGCTCTCCTCGCAGGCACCAACTGTATCATATCAGGTGGCTCCAGCCCAAAGCAGGGAAACTTGCTGTGTCAGCACATCTGGATTTGTGTTTTGGCAGGAAAGTGAAGGTTCTGGGGGAAATTAGCAATAATGGTACTCAGCTTTAGACCATCTGAACTGAACACAGACATTCAGCCTAAATTAACAACATAACCCAAGCTCAACATGGACAAAATCTTTTCAAAGCTACCAGCACTATTTGCTTTTTCTGTGCAGAGTGTAATGCGTTCTGCCCATCATAAAAACTTGCATCTCAAGACCACTTTCTACTCAGGCATCCTACTGGGTTTTTGCCTTTATGTTTGAATGTGTCTCTTTCCAGCTCTCAACTATGTGTTAATATCATAGTTTTCTGCATAATGTCTCTAACTTCTGTTTTTTCCATTTCAAAAAATGTTTCTCATTTTACACTGCCAAAAACATAACCTCTTCTGCCTCAACCACGGCAAGAATTTTCTGTCCAGTCTTACCAACAGGACTTCAGGGTTTGACCTCTCTAGTCTTATCACTCCTCCCTTCTTCAATCCTTCCTCCTTTTCTCATACACTGAGCATCAACCAGTTACCTTGATCTCTCATAGCACTGTTCTCTGCCACCACCCTCCACGGACTGGGGCTGTCAGCACTGAAATACAGACTCCTGTTCTGCTCATAGTACAAACATCACAAAGTTCCCTCTGAAATCTGCCAGCTACAGACACTTCCACATCTCTTTGCACTCTGATCCTCCCACTTGGAAGGAGCATAAGGCCTTGCAAAAGGCAAGCAGTGAAAACCTGAGTTGCCTGTCCCTTGCAAAATGCCAGAAACCTGCCACACGCTCAGGGGCTCTTGAAGAACAGCAGAGCATCAGCAGCTCCAGCTGGTAATTCTGGCTTGTGGTTTGTGCTGCTCCTTTTGTGGAAGCCTTATGTTACTGAGAGGGGATGGGTCAGCCCAAACCCACACCCCAGCAAGAAGAGCTGAGCAGCTAGGGCTGAATTAACTGAGAGAGCAGTGCTAATTGAGCAGAGCATGCCCCAGCCCTTTCCCTCCACTGGGGCTCCCCTCCAGCACATTTCAGCCCTGCTACCCACCATGGAGCCCTTCTGGATCACAGCATAAAACTCATCCAACACAGTAACAAGTTGATCACTATCTGCTCCAACAAGCATCTTTCAGGCTGGCTCCTGTTTCTTACTTTGCTCAGACAGGCTGTCTCCTACCAACTGCATGAAATCTCAAGTATGTGAAAGACAGCATGACTGCAAGCGTAGGGGGAATAAAAGTTTTGCAACTATTACAGAGAAACAAAACTTTCAGAAATATGAAAAATAGAATATAGGCAAACAAAGCTTGCTACTGAACATTTAACTCAAACAATGATACAAATTTAACTCTCAGAGCTGTGATCAGAGCCTCCATATTAAAAGGCCATATGCAGATGTTAAATAGACAATTAAAGCATGAACTCAGGGACATCTGTATTCACAGCAAAAGCAAATATCAAATACCGAACTGTGAAACCACCAGCTAACTAAGGCTGCTTACCAAAACAGGGGAAAATGCAGAAACAGAATAAAGAAAAAAAAGCAATTTAACAGTAAATTTATTGGCATAAGTTTAATGACCTTTCTTCCTCTTTTCTCCTCCTCAGAGCCACATTTCCCTGTATGACGTCTCTTTGGGTTTCTCTCTAACTCATGCAATAATCTCAAGGAGAATTTTGGCAGAACTTGAAAACCCTAAAATTTCCAGGAGAAAAAGCTTCATCCAATACTTTGCCATGCCTGGTAGCAATAATCCAGATGACACCAAGAATGCAGCTTGTGCAGGAAGCATGATGTTTTAATGTTTGCAACTTTTCTCTCTTGTTGATCTTCCAAGTTATCTTTTTTTAAAAAAGTTTAAAGAGCTTTAAAAATATAAAGTTTTCCTGACAGAACAGATAGCACAATCATGCTGAGAATTTCTATGCAATCACTCTTTGTTCTGATGTTTCTTGGTACTTTTATTCAAGATTCTTCTTCATCATCACAGAAGGTAGCTAATGAATGGTATTACACATTTATAGCTCACAGACACAATTGAGAGCCATTTCTATATTTTTGCTACTAGCCATTGTAAATAACTCAAGTAACTCTCCAGCAATCAATATTACAGTAAAGTTGTCTCCAGGCAGACAAAAACCGACCTGTTCATCCCAACTCCTTGGGTTGCGTTCACCTTCTCAGGAACTGCCCCCAGCTTTCTGTCTCATTTCCCCACTTGTGAACAGCATGTACCTTGTGTGATGTTGAGAGCCTTGTATGACATTCTGAGAAAGTAGATAATGAATTATGATAACAGGTAAACCATGAATATTTACTGAGAAAATACCAGACTAAGCTGGTATACTGAAACTTCACTCCTCTATTGGTCTGCAAGGACTCCAGCCAGAATTTTAGCATCCTTACCTTCAGCATTGATATATTCCAACCTAAGGGGGAATATTTTCAGTATCTCAGTGTACTATACAGATGGGGTCCATGAACCTAAAGATATGAGTAAAACTCTTCATTGGATACAGAAGTAATGGGTATTGCCACACAATTTTATTTTAGTTGTTACTCCAGACCAACTCCTAAACTAGGGAAGCAGACCCATCCCTGAAATCAGCTTGGTATTCCAGAGTCTCGCCTTTGTCTGGGTTAGACTTCAGATCTCATTTGTTTTCTTTGTATAGCTAGCAAAATATGAGGTTTTTGCAGGCTAATACAAAACTGAATCCAAATTAAAGTGTTTTCCACTGTCTTGTGTTTTTGACATAGTCATGCCACAGCACAAAATCAATCTTCTAAATTTTCTGAAACTTTCCAAGTTTTGGAGGGCTGTTCTTTTTCAGTTACCGACTCAAACTTCCCAAAATTATTATTATTACTACTACTACTATTAATGTGAGGCAGATGATAACTCCTTTTACTAACCATTAGCAATTACATGATGGCATGCTTTTAAGTAACACACCTCTAGATGTAACATCACACAGTCCTGGTAAACACAGATTCGTGTTTCTACCTCCTTGCATTTCTACCTCAGGCGACATTAACCTCATCTAAGTATCAGGTAAAATTTCTGCTTTAACTACCCTCTACTTAAGTAAATCATGGGCAAGTCTTCCTGATGATCTCCAAAGACTAGAAGAAACAGATATAGTAAAATACTATGTCTTAGGAAAAATGGTTTAAAATAGTGTTACAGACTATGGGTTTAATTGGTGTGGATTTGTGGTTTTTGCAGAACACTTAAGGAAGCCAGAAATTTCCCTAGGGACATAAGACATCTCAGAGCTTTGGTTTTGTTTATTCAAAGGAATTTAACTTATCCTACAGGCACAGCCAACAGTATTCCAGAATTGTCCACTGAGATCTCCAGTTAGGAAAAGTGAAAGTTTTTCAGCAAACTATATTGCAACTGAAAATGAAGTTTTCACCTGAAGATAAAATTGTTACAGGTGTCCCTGTTCCCAAAAACACTAAGAAAACCTCACACTCTAAAATGAAGAAGCAGCTTTCTGGAGTGTTTCATTAAGGCTCAGATCAATGGTAAACATATCCTGGTGAACAACTGCAGTGCTGGATATGTCCACCCTGCAGATATATCCACCCTCTAAGTGGTGTTTGTCTGTCAGCTGCCTACAGCAGCTGGATGACTCCCCCAGTGCATGGTGATGGCCAGTAAAGGAGAAGAGTCATAATAAACACAGTCTTATAATAGAACAGGACTCTGTTCAGGAGCAAAAGCTCCTGAAATGCAAGTTTTATAGCATTGAAGCAAATACAGGTCAATGCTGAGATCACCTGAAAAAAAAAAAAGCTCTGAGCAAGTTCAAATGTCTAAGTTGGGTGGCCAAAATAGTTCATTATAATTTCTCAAAACAGAAATGGCCACAAATTAAGACTTATGTTCAGGAACATTTCATCCAAAATTTTACACAATCATTACATATTTGCTAACTGTAAATGAAGTATTAAACTCAGCTCTTTCAGTAGGTGGCAGACTACATCACTGCTAGTGATACAACCCACCTAACAGATCTTAAGAGTTGATCCGCAGTCCAGTTACACCAGGATACCAAAGATGTTAGTGTGCCAAACTAAGGCCTTATTTCCACACAAATTCTGCAGTGTTGACCTCTGAATTATTTTGAAAATGTGATCCTGAAATAACAGTTGAAAACCTAGCTTTGAACCTCTTAAAAAGCATTGTCTTACAAGACTCAGGTTTTACAGTAAACATCATGTATACAACACCTTTACAATAAAAATTTCCTGATAATTTTCTACCAGTCTAGACATAAGTGGAAAAGAGACACGTAGGCTGGGTCATGTTGAAAGCAAAGGAATTTCTGTCAGTGCTTCAACTTGACTTAGTTGAGTGATAAATCTCCAAAATTATGGACACCAGTATAAGTCTTTCTACTGCATCTTTACACTAAGCTCTAAATAGAGCTCTTTGCATAGCTAATATGACTTTTTCCTGCAGATTCTGTGGCTAAAATAACACCAGTGCAACATTAAAAATTATTTTATATGAATATGAGGCTGAGAATAAAATTGGAGTACACAGGGGGTTTTTTTAGCATCAGGTGATTAACTCTATGGATAAGTCTTTGGGTATGTCAGGAACAGACAGACATTATAAATTATTTCTTTAAAGACAATTACAATAACCACTACTCTTCCACTGATTCCAAATCAAAAAAAAATCCAGATTGCTGCTGCTGTATAATTGCTGTATTGTGTTTCCTGCTGGCTTCAGTAGGTTTTCATCATTTAAAATATTTGTTAAAAGTTTAAGAAATGTAGTGATTCTTTTCCATGGCATGATCCAATTGAAAACTGCATGAGCTCTTTGGAAAGAAAAATATATTTTAGACCTTACTCGCTAACATATAACACAACACTTAGCAGAGAAATGTTGCATTAGTATTCTTAGTCAGTGTTAAAGAAAAAAAATTAACAGAATGGATTAATGAGGATGTACTAAGCTATAAATACTAGGCATCAGCCCACGTTTCACATGGGGGATCGAACATTTTCCTTTGTTTACAATTCTGCCTTCTCATTTATCTGAAATAATGTTGGTACCAAACCACCAATCCCAGTTCTTAATAACTGACAGAAGGCTGTTTATGACCAGTGCCTCATTTTTTTATTTTCAGGGTATTTTTTTCTTTTCCAAGATTCAAGGAACTTCTGTATTAGTTAAAGAATAAAAAACATTTTATTTCGATGGCTTTCTCTGTTAAGATTTCTTTTCCTCAAATACAATTGAAAAAATGGCTTGTAGATACTCTGTTATTGTTTTATTTTCTAATGCATCACATCCCACTGGATTATAGGGGGGTATCACTCAAATTAAATTTACTCCTGAGAGATGCAATAACTTTCAATCAAACCACAGGTACTCAACATCCTTCAGGAACAGCCCTATAACACTGAATGAATGAATGAGGGTAAGCATAAGCACTGTAAGACTACAGATCCAATCAACTGGCAAAGAACAAATTACCATTGCTGAATGCAAATGGTTACAGTCTTAGAAAAACTATTTTGATTAGCTGAATAACTTGCAAATTATGTGTGATACCAGGAAAAACATTTCCGAGAATGCAGTTCCTCAGAAACAGCCCTGTGATGAAATATCTGCTTTCCAGATCCAGGTTCAAATTGCCACATTCAGAAATTCCTGAGTACTGGCTTAATGCTATTACACTAGGCATTAAGAATAATAAATAATGGGGAAATAATCCTTAGCAAAACATATGTAGCTTTCCTATTAGGCAGTTTCCAAGCTTCTTCTGGCTGGCTGCCTCTCACCCACTATATCTAGACACAAGGAAAGCTGGTAAGTAGGAAAAGTGGAGAGGTGTAAAAAGCCAGAGTGCAGAACCCACTCCAGGAGAGAAACCCTTTGTGATTAAGTGTGCCTGCACATGGGCTAAAGCTCATCCCACCAAACACTCAAATCACCCAGTTCAGAGTCCTTCCAAGAGCAAGATGTATTTTAAAGTCATTCCTACTGCTGACCCCAAGTCACATTTCAATGAAGAAAGAAATCCCTGAGTTCCAAAAGCTTCTGATAGCACTTGGAGTCCACCTCATCTAAAGGGTCTGTTTAACTCTTAAATTGAAGGGACCTTTTACTTATTAAGATGCTCATCATTCATGAGCTTGTCTCAGCCAGTCACACATACAAATTAAAGCAACTGTGAAAGTTCCAGCTGCAAAGCTGTAGAGAAATAACACACTGAAGAAGCTGTTTTCTAAAGTTGAGACAAGATAACTGGAGGAGAGAGTCAGAGAAGTCTTTTTTTTTGTTTGAGGAATTGAAGGTGTTTTCAGAAAATACTTCATCCCAACCTAATACTTAGTTGCTCATAAAAATATATGCTCAGTGATCCTGTGTTAGACACTTATTGGTTTATGCTCAGACTCTGGTTTTGAATGATGTTTTAACTGCTTGTGCGAATTCTCATTTTCCTATGGACTAGACCATTATGAACCTTCATATTCGTCCTCTGAGAAGACAATCATCATGTCTCTCATCTAAAAAGAACAGGAAGTTATCATATCCTGATATAAATCACAATGTCTGCAAAATGGAGAATTTTAAGGCAAAACACAAAATGTCCATAATCTAGTGGGTTCCATTCTTTTAGTGCTGTTTTGTCACACAGGAAGGTATCTATCACTTCTTTGGGTGATCCCAATGTTTTTAGCTTGAGTCTAGCACCTGGTAAGATATTTCATGCTTTTATTATTCTCAGCTTGAAAAATTGCTTCCTGTGTTCTTTTCTGTATCTGTTGATACTCAATTTATGTCACTGTGCTGGAAAAAGCAGTTCTGATTGGTGTTCTGTGCCAATTAAATTTTTATTGGCTTATATTACATATTTGACAACTGCTTTTCTAAGCTCTACTAATTTTTTCTTAGGTCCTTTTAGCCTTAAATCAATTCCTTTTCCCTGGAAAAAAAGATGAAAAAACCCTATACTCCATGTAGCAATAAGTTTATAGATCTAAATATGAGTCCGAAAAAGCTGAAATTAGGAATTATTCTTTATTGTTTAGACTAGATGTGACCTAAAAATTCTATTAAAAATTGACACAGTTACTCTTTAGAAGGACTGTGATCCATATCCCTGGTGCTACAAATATTAAGAGCCTTTGAGAAGTTTGTACGTATGAATAATTCTATATGCAAGACTATGCCATAGAATTTGCTGGAAATAAACATTCATGTGTAAAGTTAATAGAGCTACTCCGGAATGTAAATTTACTTATAGGCATCATTGGTTGCAGGCCAGGAAGATAATGCTACATATTCCAGTCCATATAATGACAACTTGCTCATCAAGCACATATTTCATAGTTCAGTACAGTATATCTGGGTTACTTTTGACAAGAAAAAAGGATTTTAATCATAATTAGTCAGCTCAAAATTAACAAGCGTTGCAAGAAAGCACTAGTTTCTGTTGCTCTGAATTTGGTGTTTGATTATATCATAAAGTAGTTGCTGCCTCAGAGGCTTAGATTTTTATCGAACTCGTTTCTGTAAAAACAAACACAACTCACCTCCCTACAGTAAATCCTGGAGAATTCAGCAGGATACACAGAGAATAAGCTTCTAGAAGACAGAAATGGTCTCTTAGTATACATCTGAGGACCTACCAGTGCAGGAAAGCTACCTATTGAGTCTACAGTACAAATAATAGGCAATAAAAGCAAAGAAAAAAGGTAACTATACAAGTTGCTCATAAAACCAAAACAATTTAAATGATAATTATTTCTCATTGTACATACAGGGATATGGTTTTTTTCCTCTATATCTATGTATATAGAGACATATATATATTCTTACTTTAAAATACTGTCTTGTATTAAATTCAGTGTTTAAAGTCCAAGGCAGTTCACTTTCTGCAAGGTTAACATTTTACACCTGAACTCATGGCACCCATCCCTGCATTTAATGAGCAAAGCTCACAAAGTTAAAAATATCTCCTTTCATCGCTTATTAACTCCATTTAGCTAAAAAATGAACACCCTCAGTTTCCATTGCAGACAAAGGGTACAAGTATTCAGCACTTGTGGGAGGAGGACACGGGGCCTGAATCTTCCTGAATGTATGTATGTATGTATATATGTAATATGCACCATGCATGTAAAATATATCTTTTACTGACTTTGAGAAAAGTTGCAGATGTTCAGTATAAAGAAGTCTGGTTATGCTCACACAGTATTCAGTGTAAGGAATTAGATTTGTGCCTGAAAACCTATTAGCTCAAATAGGTTTTGTGCATGCCTCTTTTGATCTAAGAATGAACCCTTTAATGATTTTTCTTTTTTTTTTTATAAGCTACATTGCTAGCAGTTGAATGCTATGTTATTTATGTCCCAGGAGAATGCTGTACCAATTTAGCTGAGTGTTGTTTTAAAGTTAAAGTGATGAGGGAAATCCAGTAGCCTTAACCTTTATTGTAACCCTCAATTTCAACTGCCTGGGGTTAGGTGAAAGTAGAGATTATAAAATGTAGCAATGATCTTATAGACTTTAAAGTAACACAACTTTTGTACTTAAATTGATATTACTGTGCACTGATCCAACTTCATTTTAAACTCCATCATAGCCTATAAGCTTGCAAGACCCACTCTGTTCTTTTGGTACACAGGAACAAACATTTCTGCAGTTTGCCATGTTTATCGGGTAAGACTAAGAAACATCTGCAATGCACTGGTTTTGTAGACCTAGGAAACGGCTGCTGTTGGTAAAATGCAGAAGACATGCCTATTTAAAGATTCATTGCTCAGTTTCAGGTTCTGGAAATGCTGTAAATTTTAGTCACCAGCCTACAAACCAAATCCTGCCTCATGAGCAATAGGTACACGCAGTCAAGCAGCGTGGATCTGCCAGAGGCGCAAATAATGAGTCAGCTTTTGTGAAGCCAATCCATAATGCTGGATTCTAAGACTTAGGCTATGTTACGCCATGCCATATTTTCCCTGATTTAAGCCACTGTCATAACATTCATAACATTTGCCCACATGCAATACTTCCAGCACATTCATCCCTCAGCCCACCACTCAACACATTTCTCAGTGAATTTTCCTGATGAACAATATCATTTTCTCCTAGTAATATTTCGTTATTCACATTGTAAGCATTTCCATTGCTGGGCATATAGAAATTACTTCTGCTGGCCCATTTCTTTCCTACTTGTTTAACAGCTGTCAGGAGTAAACCTCAAGTACAGCTGACAAGAAGAGTTTCTGCAAGAGGCACAAAGGGTCTTGAAAACTCCAGTCAGCTGTAAAAGGTAAAACATGATTTACTCAACTGGATAGCTTTTCTGCTAGTGCTAGGTGTGCTACAGTCAAACATCAAGAGCTGCAGTAGTAAAAGTTTTATTTTAACTAAATTAATAAATGAATGTAACAAAAGATCTTGAAGGCTAATCTCTTCCACTGCACCAGTAGGAGATGGGAAAACAATGCAGATTAGTGTAATTAATGTTTTTTGCTGTCTTTCCTGTACCTGTTAGTGGGAACTTGTTTGGAAATGCAAAAACAGGCAGCATGCATCAATTCTAATTTAAAAACTTTCAGATCAAAGGACTCAAGAGGTTGTGGACATCTATGCTAGGAAGCTTTGCAGAGCCACAACCTCTAGGAACATCTACTGGCACTGTTGAAAAGAGCCGCACATGCAGAGAACACCATTAAAATTCACTTTCAAGCTCAATAGCCCTACTATGGGCATGCAAGCCAGAGACAGAGCTGGGTGTGTTTCTTCCTATAGAGCATTGCACTCTGCTGCATAGACATACCTTGTGTAGCATTTGATAAATGCTACTACTGAGTTGTAGTTTTCATTCCTTGGGGACTGGAAGACACTAGTATCCCAAAAGGCTTTCAGAAGGATAAATGCAATAAAGATAATGCTATGACTTCGATATTAAGAAGCAGAACGTACATAGATATCTTTAATGGGTTTGCGTCTAGAGAAGGTTCTTTTCTTCCTTTCCACCCATGCATTGACCAGTGTCCTCCCCCTTAGGGAACCTTACATACTCCTTCAGAGAGATTTGGAACAAGACAGACCCCTTGTTCTCAGATGATGTCTCTATGAAAGCCTATATTTTAGAGTCAGTCTGTTCAGACAAGACACCAGTACAATCTCCAGGCAAGAGATGCTGCCAATACTGCCTGCAAGCCAAGCCTCATGACTGACAGCACAGGTTGAGTAGGAGGTAAGTCAGGAGGAGACATAAGTAAATACTCATAAGGCTACAACATGGTTTTTGCTTAAGAAAGTCTTTTCCCCTCCCTGCCTTAACACATCAGCTGTGAGTCATGTAGCCATATACTGTGTGGTGGCATTCTCAAGATGCTCTTTCCTCACTTTGAACTTTTCATGCAATAGGGTTGGAGGTTATAATTGTTCACCAGAGCCAGTATTTCTCACATTTAGGGCTGAATGTGAATACTTTGCAACTTCTTGTGAATATGTCGTGCTTATTTCCTCTAGAAAAACCTGTTAAATACAAACACAATTTTTAAGTATGCATTACATACACAGGCATACTACAGAAATGAAGAAAGAGCACAAGAGCTCACAATTTTTAGGATAAAAATAATTAACAGAAACATCAACTACCATTTAAGCAATACTCTTCATTCATTTCATTAATTGCTATGAAAGTCTGACAGCCATCTTAAGCTCCAACTCCCTCCCTTTGATTATTATGGTCACTAGCACTTCCCATTTCCCAGTTTACAAGGGAGCTTCTGGTGCCTGACCCACCCTGACACAAGCCTCTGCTGCATGCCCTTTTAAAATAAAGCACTGGGACCCCCACCAACCCCAGCTCTATGTCCCTCATAGTGCCTCACCAGCTCCTGCACCTGACTCTAGGCCTCTCAGCAGAGCATGAGATTTTTCTGCCCATACTGAGCTGGGGAACAGACAGAAGAAGCAAGACACCAGCAGCCTTTCCTCTGTGAAGATCTAAGAGTCCCTACGGATGGCCTGCAGCTCAGAAGTTTCACATCTAGACATTGGATATTGCAAAGGGCAAGGCATCACAAGAGAGGGGTAGAAATAATTCTGAGAGGAAGCCAGAAGTCTAAGAATAAAAACTATGCAATAAAAAAAACAGAAGGAAAGAGAATATCAATGAAATTTAAAGGAGGTTTCTAGTACACACCAAGTTACAGATCAGTATGTCACTGTAATTCATGATAAAACCATTGTTGTTCCTATCTACAAGAAATCTACCACAAAAATTAGAAAAAAAAAGTAAGACTGAATTCTTTAGTCTAAGGATTCAGTCATGTAGATAGATGCCAGTAAAGACTAGAAGATCATAGGATGAAGACCAACAAAGACCCAAGATGAACTATCCATGACATATAGGTTTGAATGCAGAAGGTGCCCAAAGAGGAGGAACACAAAATTATTTCTTTCACTGGTACTTTCACCCATAGGCAGCCACTGCACTGCCCTCTGCACTGAGGCTGTCCTGTAGAAACTCTTATATGCCGTAAAGCTTGCTCAAAAAAGTCAGTGGTCCCAAGACATGAATGGAATGCTAGCCCTCATGCAATGCACTAGGAGTGTCTTCATGCTCTTTCTGTAGCCCAGAGAGAATGGGGAAGGAGCTCTTTCCCTGACAAGTAAACACTTCTGTGTCCCTTGCAGAAAACTAAGGAAAGAAAAGATGAAACCTTTCCGTATATTCAAGCACCTTGCTCAAATATAAAGGTTGAATGAGGTAGCATCTGCTCACTGCTTCACAGCAGGGAGCAGCCAGTTCTTTCTGCCTTTACCAAGCTCTGCTTCACAGGGTATCTCGGACTGCACATACCAGGAACATGGTTCTGTTCACCCCAGAAAGTCCTATTCAATCCCCTATCTACAAAATTCTCACAGCTTCTCCTTCTGTATGCCCTGTATCATCTCCTACCAAAGCTCTGCTTTACATAAATACAGTGCTATGAGCAATTGAATTTAGAAAGTGACTATAAAACCCCCCAAAGCTTTTACTTAAGACAAAATCATTAGCTTACTGGAAGTGCTAGAGGTGACCTCTGGCATAAAAAGTAATGTGGCAGTAAAGGGGTTAGTATTTAAAGACACATTCAAATCCAATGCATGATAATTCAGAAATTAGAAATAGTTTTCCAGATCTCCTGTGCAGAATAGTTATTATTCCTGTGACTATCTCTTTAAGGAGGTGAGTTACAGAAGCACAAGATCTCTTGAGAGAAGCTATAATACATCTTTACTGACTTGTCTTTTAAGCAGGAAGAAAAAAATCCATCTATGAAAAGGTTTCAAGGCAAGATGTTACCTGACTTTGTAAATTCAAACTTTTTATTTATTAGAAGAGATGTAAAGTTGTTTCTAGGTGCTTGATGTTACTTGTTCTGAGCAGTGGAAGTAGTGATGCTACTCCAGGGGAAACTTCTTCCACTCTGGCATTGTTGATCTTAAAATATAGTGTAGTATAAATACACCAAGTCACATCAATCAGACAGGTACTATTCCAAGATATGAATTACACACTCATGATACAGAGTACTGCTGTGTGGGCATTGAAAAGAGAATCTGGTCAGCAGTATCTGGTTTGCAATAGATAAGTTCAATTCATTATGACCCCTGTTCAGGGACTGAGGTGTCAGCATCTACATTGAACCCCTGAAAGGGAGCAAGGTTTTCCTGTTTTGGTTTGCTTTATGTTGTTATACTAAGCTCTTTTGTTGTTACAGTAAGCTTTTTTTTGTTGTTACAGAAAGCTGTTTGGGGTTTTGTTTTATAACCAGTTCCTTCAACCTTCAAGAACAAAGACAATTTTTCTGCTGAAACACATGATCATCTTACATAGCAAAATAGAAAATTCAGGATTTACTATATTTGTTTCTAAAATTGTCCTAGGAAGTAGTCTCAAGAACTTCGATCTGACAGGTCTGCTGTTTTTGCTAATAAAAAAGCTAATTTGTGAAAGCAAAATACACAGCAGCTGAGATTCCAAGATTCCACAGATGTTTAAATATACCCCTCATCACTGCAAATGATCACCAGAAGTTTTAGGCACCCCTATAGGAACTACTAGAAGCTTTGTGTCCAGAACAGGAGTTGAAATACACAGCGAGATTACCCCAGTACAAAGGAAGCGGGATAAAAGCTGTTTTCTAGCCACACATAAAATCCATAGCCAAAGTAACAACATACTTTGCCACTGATCACACAGAAACTAAGCTCTTTATCAATTCTTTTCTACTACTGACAGCCGCCAAGATAGAATTTTCCACTTCATAGCAGTAAGGTTGAACAAAGAACTGATACAAAGTGGTCCTAGAAAACAAAACGATACTGCAGCTTTCCAGTACACAGAGATGAACGGCCAGGTTCTGATCCCAGGTGGGTGATGTTGCCATGCACAGTAGCAGGTTTCTGAAGAGCACATCTCATCTGCTAGGTAGTAACAGGTGGTTTGTGTCAAAATGGCCAACATCTCCTAAGCTCCCAAGTGAACCACTTCCCAGGAAAGCTGTACTTAAAGCTCCACCTTGCTGGGGGATGTAACTTCACTGCCATTTAAGAGGCAAATAAGCCAGGGACACGGAAAGGAGCTCTGCTTCCTTACAGGTGAAGACTGGTGAATTTACAAAAAAGACAGACCGGAAAGATGACTTTCTATGAGATTTGGATGCTCAACTCCTACAGTAAATCATGATTCACTCTGTCCCTGACTAATGGCCAGGTGCCTTGGTGTGCTGAATAAGACTTTGGTCTGCATCTAGTTGAATACTTGCACAACCCGAGGTTTTTTTTCCAATAATAAGTATAAGTCATCCCAAGGAAGTTGTGACTCTGCACTGGTAAATTAATAGACTCATGTCATATAAAACTTAGAATCTTTCAAGCCTCTTGCACAACTCATCCTGTCCTTCTGAGTTCACCTACTTACATACAAAAATAATGGAGGAATAAGGAACTAAATTCTTTCAAATGTAAAGTCATCATTTCACTACCTTGTCAGGCCACTTATTTGTAAAACAGAGCTTCTTTCACGCAAGCATCCCTCACACAGGCTAAAGTTCAGCCAACACTTTGTGTCCTTTTGGATACCAATCTTCAAGAAACTAACCAGAAAATCTCCAAGGAGAGCACAAAAAGCAAAGCAAAACACACACAAAAAAAAGGTGGAGAGAATAAATCCCCTGAAGAAAAATGAGAAAAGCTGAAGTTCAGTTTACTGAATCAGGGGTTAAAAAAGACATAGTAACAATTTTCACATACATAAAATAGAAAGGAACAAAACATTCTTTTTGTTCACTGGTAAAAAGAAAATAAGTAATGGGTTTAAATTAAGAAAATAAGATATAAGGTAAACATGAGTGGGGAAAAAAACTCCATAATTAGAAGGATAATTAGGCAAAAGAATAGAGGAACACTTAGAAAGGTGATAGACCTACTTGACTAGGATGCTTTTAAGAACAGAGTATGCAAACATCTATGAGAATGGCTCTCAGTATAACTGAATCTGTTGCTAGAGAAGGACGGACCATAGGACATCTCAAGGACCACTCTAGCCATATTTACCATGATTATATCAATTTACAGCTTGGGTACAAATCCTTCACATTTGTAATCTAATAGATATTACAGATATGTAATAGTTATACCTTGGAATGGATCATGTGTCTCTGTTCTTGGAAAGATAAGCATTATTTGAGAGAAGCATGTGAGGCAATTAATCTTCTCTCAAATTGAGTGGAAGCAGTAGTTGCTACTACCCATAAAGCCAGTTACACATAACATCAGTCAGAAACTGAGCTATGCAAAAGAAGAAACAGGTGTGTTCACTATGGACATATTGCAAATTCAGAGATCTGACTGCTGTTTGCAGAAGCTGTCATTACACAACCACAGCCTAAAATGCCAGATGCATAAACAGAGGATGGCAGGAGGTCTGACAGGCATAGAAGCACTTACGGGGTCCAGAAACAAAATTTAAAGGATTTTTTTTTTTTTAACAGAAAGCAGGCTGTAAAAGAGAAGGGGAAAAAAATAAAAGGAAAAAGGAAAGCTTAGATTATTGAGAAAGGAAATTACTTTCTTATATCCAGTTCTACTGTATTAGGAGAATCAGGGTTTTGTAAATTATGGTTATACCTGACATTCCCTTCCCCTTACAAGCAAAAACAATTTTCAAGAGGCCAAATACAGCCAAAGCTGTTGAGTCAAAAGAATTTACATAATAAACATGAAAATGGGCACCTGGCTGCAAAGCTGATATCGGTGCAAAGTTCTCCATTTCTCTTAGAAGTCAAACACATGACACTCCTTACCTTAGGTAAAGAGAAGCTCTGTATTCAGCCCCAATTCATCCAGGGTATTAAGGTCATGATTAGTTTAACTGAATGCCAACATACACTTAAAGTTAAACCTATACTTATTTTTTTAGTCAGTCATCATGTGATGCATGAAAATGGGATTGGAAATATATCTTAGCCTCACAAAAGTCCTATTTACCTGTTGACAATATGTTTTTTTTAAGGTCTCCGACAATGTAGTGGGCAAATAGCTAAGTCCTGATTTAGCAATGAATTTAAATAGGGTTTTTTCTTACAATCAAATGCTATTTGTGTGTAGGCAATTAACTTCTGAAGGGTTACGTCAGTATATAAATCTGCAAAGGCTTCATTGCGTTATTCTGAAATAAAGAGACTGACAGCAAAAAAAAAACCCTGAGGTGCAGGAAGAGAACATTTGTACAAAGAGTAATGTGCTCACCGCAATCTTTTTTAATCTAATTTTCTGATATTTGAGATATCTTGAACAAGTTATTTCCTTTCCTATGACCCGACTTCTCCTGTTAATTCTCCTCCAAAAATATACTGCTTTCTTTTGGCAGTTCAGCTCTCTGCCATGCAAATGAACATAAATGGTACAAATCATAATTAAGACTATACTGAAAAAAGCAATAACAGTAAAAATGAGCTATGAAAACTCCTACAAAAAAAAAAAAACAACAAACCACCAGTCAGACAACTGAAAGTCTTGGTTATCTCCATTTTCTCATTAGTAAATAAGGATTCAGATATAATTCATTTATTCCAATGCAATAAAGAACCACTTAGTTTGAATCAATAAGGCTATTCTCAATTTACATCAATGTATGATCAGAATTTAGCATTTATGTTTTTATTTATTTTTGGTAGGTATTAGCAATGACCACTGTTGCACATATTTGGGTATCTCATCCAGGAAAATGGCATGTACTCCCCCTGCCCCCATACACAGCCCAGCTAGAATAGAGTTTGCTCTTCCACAACCCAGCAAAGAACACACACAAATTCCTGCAGAATAAGTGCTTCCAAAGCAAGCCTAGCAGTTCATACAGTTAAGGTGATCTTGACTTTATTTAGCATTTCCATGACACTCAGCATATTCAAATCACAGCGCAATACTGCTCACTGCACAGCAGCAGGCATAAGGCAAGTAGGGTCTGCTGTGGAGAGCACAGAACACTGGCTGGTCTGTGCTCTTGCTCTGTACTGGAAACATGCTATGTGGGCCCCATCTCAGTGCTTTAAATGCAAGTCCAACCATTACCTTTTTGACAGATGGATAATCCTTAAATTTTGCATAATTAACATACATTTAACTTTGTTTAAGCAACTCTAATGCTAAAAGAGCATCTCTCACTGAAAGCACTTGGCATTCCCACCATAACATTTTATCATCCTAAAAAGCACCAAGCATTTTTGGCAGTGCTAGGAGTCCTCCACTTGTTCCTGTCTCATGCCACTACCTAACTTTTCTTACTGAACAAAGTTGTCTTCATAAAGCTAATATCCCCCACCATGTCACTCTATTCATTTCAGTGTCCTTTATCTTTTTTATTACCTACCGATTTTTCTGCCAAGACCTTTTCATGATTGATCTGCTACAACTTTATTAGAAACTGTTCACTTACAGAAGGCTTAGTGGGGTTCACATTTACTCCCAGTGCAATTAAACTGACAGCAGTGGCTTTATCCCAAGAAAAAAATTTGACTGTGCACACTCACAATAAATAATGAATTCCAAAATTACTCAGTTGTTCCCATATGCCTTGTTTCTCCTCTAGAGAGTTAAGGTCTACATTGAGCTATGTATCTTGGTCTTGTACACATCCTATAGTATCAGGAGGTATCAATAATAATTACATCAGGATCTACGAGTTAGTTAATTGTATTTAAAATATTCTGATCATGAATCTAGATCAGACCTGGTCTTGAATCACAGGTTGTTTGAACTGCTGGCACAGTAACTATTCAAGAACCATTTGTTAGCTAAATCCCTCATCTGCATTTCATTCACTACCTATTGTTACAAAGGCAGCCAAAAATCATAAGAATCTGAAGTCACTTATAATTATAGTCTTTCTATCCCTACCTTCTTACACATTTCGCTCTGTTTCTTTTGTACTGTGTGTACTCTTAACACCTCCCCTTATTACCTCCAATCCATGGGAGGTTGGTTTATTACATCAATTCAGAATTAAGTAATAGGTTTTCCTCTAACTCATGTGTTGTGTTCACCTCCTCACCTTTTTATAGTCTCTTGTCTGCTCTTCATAATCACTGTTCTCTTTTCCTTTCTGGAAACTAGACATGACTCTGCCCAATTTTGAATCTTCAAACTGGTTTCCACCTGAAAGTCTAAGCATTGACAATTCATCTTCATTGTACAATTTAATACAAGGACTGGCCCCTGGGATTTTCCCCAATAGAAATGACTCCATGTCTAAGTTTTGACAAATGTGAACTCAGAGGACAAATTTGAAAGGACAAAGGGAATTCTTTATCCTTCACAGCAGCAAGAAAACTCAGGCAGTTGTAAACTCTGCCTGGTTACCAATATTTAAGAAATATTTTATCAAATTAACAGGCAGATATAGGTACAGTACTCCTAGGTAAAGACACTTGGAGATAGTATGGACAAATTTCAGGCTATACATCACATTTTATGTGGGCAACAGCTATTTAAATAATGAGAAACATTACTAATGGCAGAATTTAACCAGAAAATTAACTTGACATGACCAAGGGCATTGTGAAAATCAGTGTCATGCTGGATTACAGTGCTCAGCACACAATTCACCTCATCTCACACTATGAAAATGCTCTTTTTTTGTGACCATAAATTAGACAGACCACAGGTGTGCATC
>JAOXJM010000023.1:68297032-68335077 GCA_026413425.1 Tringa solitaria
CCTGCCTAGGTCAAACTCTGTACCTCACTTAAGGTCAGTTTTCAAAGCATGCTGGAGTGAAAAACAAAAAAGATTTACTCCAATGGGCTACTGCTCAAACTTTTAGAAAGAGGTAACCAAAGTAAACTAAAGCCTTATGAAAAATTGTAATAGAGTTGGCATTCCACAAAGGTTTGAAATACAGTATTACCTAGTTATTTTAAATAAACTATTACCTAGTTTATTTCCCCAGCGTTTATAGTGAGCATCCCCATTCTTATTGCTGCACCAGGCATTTCAGCAGGATTTGACCCTGTCACAATGGGGCAGAAAAAGTTCTTCAGAACTAGATGTGTTGCAGAAATGAAGCAACAGTTGGTGAGGGTGTTGGAAGGCTTAGCAGGAAAAAGCATTTATTAAAAGCTGTAGGGGAGGTGACAGTACCAGGGGTGGAAAAAAAAAGTCAGTATGCTGTTCAGAAGGGCAGCAGTGATACTACAGAGATGTCAGATGGTAGTGACTAGGAACCAAGGTGGGAGTCAGGCACACATGCTAGTAAATAATAATACAAGATAAAATTTGACACGTCATGAGGAAAAATGTTAATAGGTTATTCCACTCAGAAAAGTAAGTATGGTATTATGAATTGGCAACCAAAGAATAATTAAATTAAATTATAGGTGTTTGGCTACAGTTGTTTTAGAACACTATAAAACACTATACAAAAACAACCAAAGCTTTTTTTCTCTCATGTGTATCTGTGCAAACAAATGCACTGCTACGACACCATGAAAAATTTACACCAAAATGTTTCTCTTTGTTCTTTAATAGACTGTAAATTTTCATTAATAGACTGAATTTCTGTTGTATAAATTGTTTGCATGCATGAAAAAGCATGTAGGTAGGTGCACATAAAAAAAAATCTCAGGTGGATAGAGGAGGAAGCAGAACTGCTTAATAAAATTAATCTACTATTATTTGGCTTTTCTCATCTCCACTCATGCTAATTAACACACCCTGTGATAATACCAACCAGATACTATCCCCATGCTGCATGTAGGGTGAGTAACATAGAAAAGGCTGAACAGGCTGCCTGTATCTACAGATAAAATGCCAGAGACTGAATTTAAAAGGCAGGACTTCTTTGGCTCCTTGCCCAGTTCTTAAAAACCTGGACTGTCTTGCTATCAACATATACATTTCCCTGCAAAACTACCCAAACTTAAAGCTCCTGGGTTTTGTTGCATTAGCAAGTTCACCTCCTCAACCTGTCACTTGTCTCCTGAACCCTCTTAATTAAGATTCAAGAGGACCAAAGTGGCTGCTGCACAGGGTCACTGGGCAGCCCCACATCAAACCGTGGTGCATTGAAGAGGAACCTTTGGTCAGGCGATCTGCTCATTAGGGAGTCTGCAGGGTCTGCGAGTACTGCCAGATCGTGGGTCATGGCTTTTCATGACCTTTCTCTGCTCTGGGGTAAGAAAACTTAGGAGGTAAACTGCTGATGGGTTCTGCTATTTGGAGGAGTGGGAGGTGTATTTCATATCAGACCTGCACGCTTGCAGGAGAATTTCTGTCCCTGTCAATTAGTTCAGTAAGCACTTATAATGGTGTTTCAACTGGTTGTGATCTGATATTCTTCAGGCACATACATAGGAAAAACAGGATCTTTCTAATACCAGCTCCCTGCGTGTTTTCACAGCAGGGAGAACACATACTGAATGTATGTCCCAAAATAAATATTATCCTTGCCATTGTGAAAGAAATTATTTAAAGGTGAGATCAACAGAAATGTGTTACAAATGCATTATAAGATGATTTTAAGATGATTTATAGAGAGCTGAAGTAGTGAACAACAAATATATAATGAGAAGCTAAATTATTATGTGGGAGGAAGGTTTAACATTAAGGATTTTCTCTAAATATTTATGAGCTGTGTAGTAACTAACATTAAAATATCAAAAGTGACAGCTAAAGTCTTATATTAACACAAACAGAGGCAGTGGTGTAAATATGATTGCTAGGATGTACAGGGGTATTTAGAGGCTGACTGAGGTAGCAACACAGCTTTAATGAAGGTATTCAGTAAGACATACTGGTATTCAAAAATTACACCTTTTAATTAATAACAAAACTTATGCCCAGATCCGTACAAAAATGGGGTTTGCCCCTCCCCTTAAACACTGCATCTGTGAGGCCAGTCTGGTTATGAGATGGTTGTGCTTTGGCTTCCAATCACCTAGCCATTTCAAAGGTAATATTGTCCCTACTTTGCTTACCAAATAACACTCTGCTTAGTGACCTTATGCACTGAGGATTAAGATAAAGTGAATATAGTCTCCTGTGGCAATAGCAAAAATCAGCCTCCCTTCTCCTTTCTCACGTTCTACATGTAACCAATAATCAGTCTCACAGCATATAACAATTTAGAACAGTATTTTTCAGAAACTTGATTAAAATGACACAAGTTGGGAAGAGGGGGAAGAGGAGAGCAAAATGAATTTGCAATTGCCAGAGGAAAACACATTAACCTTGGTGGACTTTTTAGGAAGCTGCTTTTTAATGCATGTGCTCACTTCTTTTGATGCCCAGTGCATCCAGCAGCTCTGCTCTCCGGTCACTCCAACTGACAACTACCTAGTGAGAATAAAATCTCCCATCCAGTGCATGCATTGAATTTCTGTTGGGGAAGAGGTAGGGGGCAGAGAAACAAAAATAAAAAACACAAAACCAAGTGAAAGGAAGCAAGAAAGGAAAGATAAGGAAAGAGAGGAATCTAGAGAGGAAACTAGCTAGACAAATAGCTCATCTTATTATGAAGTTAAGACATGCCCTAGGCTTGCAACCAGACAAGGAACCTGAGCAATGTTCCAATGTTGAGCAGTACAGATTGTTGAATATTTTTTTTTAATCAAACAGCAAATTCTCAGCAGAAGCTCTTCAGTGCCACTCACCATATTAACACCTGAATACTTCAAAAAAAAATTTAATGCATTTCAGTTTTCTTCCATTAATCTTCATTAGTCAAAGATTGCATGAAATAAAACAGCCAGTTACAACACACAGTGACAAAAGTGATGCCTAGGGAAGGATACGGCAGGAAGGAGAAGAGCATGGCACCAGCAAAGAGATTAAGATGGAGCCGGAAGCTCCCCTCCTGTCAGCTTGCTCAGTGTTTTGGGATACACAACCTCTTGCTACCCTCCAAGCCACCTTGGCAATTTTGACTCAGGGCTGGGGCACAAATTCAGGTGAGATGCACAAGCCTGTGGGGAGGATAAGGGATTGCTGCCTGAAGGAAAAAGGGAAAGTAGGAGGAAAGGGTGAAGGCCATGAAGGTGGCAGTGCGAGAGCTGGACACGTTGCTGTCACCAGGAGCGCCAGGATGCCCTCAGTAAAAGCAGCAGCCAGGTCCGAGTCTGTCCTCATCTGTCTCCATTTCTCCCATGGAAGAATGGGGAAAGGGAGAAGGTATACATTTCTTACATGGAAAATAGAATGTGACTAAGAAGAAATTACTCTGCAGTTTCCATTATTTTTATTTTTTTCACATTTCCTCATTGTTTTTCTTGGCCAACAGCTTGGTTTTGTATGTATTTACTCTATCAAACCACTTCACTCTTTTTGAGGTAAATTGGAGGGTTCTCACTCTTCAGAGAAGTTAGATTAGAAGAAGGACCAGTCCTACACGCTTAATGAGAAGAGGAGCCTTTTCCCCTCAAATCATTGCTTGGTTCCTTTCTTTCATCCATTTCAAACCACACATTTCTCTCTGTATCATTTTTCCTTTCCAACAGGTAGCTGCTGCCTCTAGTCACTGTGAAGCAACAGCGATGGGTAATGCTGCAGACTGCTATATGGGTAGCTTGGGAACCCAGATAAATCAATACACTGATGCTTTATATTGTTCTCAGCGTACACAGGAAACAGCTTTCTAGAAGGTATTTCTAATCTCAATAGAAAAGCCAGAGCAGTCTAGCTAAAAATTATTTGCCTACCTTATTTAGATTAAACAGACTTACATTTTAGCCAGAACTAAAGCCCCCCCCCCAGGCTGTAAACCTAAAATTTAGCTTTAAGGGAAATGAAACATACCTCAAAAACTCAGAAATAAGGAGTTAATTACCTTTTTTATTCATAAACCATATTGAAAGTAATTAGTAAAAAAGTCACAGAAGATGTACTGAAGGCTGAGATACACAAAGATAGACTCGCTGGCTCCGAGGGGAGATGGATACACAAAGATAGAATCCCCCTGGAAACAGGAGAGAATACTAGGGAAAATTATTCTTCTCTGTTCTTATACACTTCCCCCGGTGATCTTCTCTGGCCAGTGCTGGAGACAGGATATCGAGCTAGGAGGATCTCTGCTGTGATCTAGTGCAACTGCTTTTATCTTCCTAAAACACAGCAAACATCTCCTAAGGTCTGACAGTATCAAGGCTCACATGGCCATAGTTAGTGATTAACAAAACCTTGCCTCTTACTAGCTTAGTCTGGTTTTGGTCATTCCATTATTTGCACTAGACCCAGGTTGTCCTGTATACATTCCAGATACTTGTACAAGAAAAAAAAGCTTTATACAAAGCACTGTAAAGTGGGAGGAGATGTCAATCACAGGAGCAGCAAGACCAGTCATACAGTCCCTTTGCACGCACTGGAAAGCCTAAAACAATACTTGAGGCTGCAACCCTCTGTTTACTAAACTCAGATGTAAGGAGCCAGGCCCTGCATCACGTTATAGAGGGTCACCACTCCACCAGGGAGCCTTGTGTACATAGCCTTGCCATTTCAAACAAGCTGAAAGTTGGGTTTGCCTACCATTCTGCTGCCTTCTGTAAATAAACATCCTATGACCTGGCCATCTTGAGCTTCCAACTTACTTGTCATAAACCAGTCATTTATATCTGCCATGAATGCCCTTACTCCATGTGTCTTACATGTATGTATGACTACATACCTCTTATGGCTGGTGGAGACTTAGTAAGATGTCACAAAGATAGAAAAGAATAAGCGTTCTCCTTCTCAAGTAGCAGCTTTTTAACGCCAACAGCTAGGCTCAGCCTACAAATTCAACTTATTATGAGAACACAAATGAATAAAGCAAGAGCTCCCTCCCTCCTGCTTCCTCTGGACTCCTTTTCAGCAGCATCTGACTGAAGACTTTTAACCTCTCACATTCCTCTGAGTTACTGTAAGAAACCCCAACTCCTGTCATAGTAGTCACGAAACTGAAATGATGCACTTTACAGAGTTGCATCCTCAGTTTTGCAATGAAGCAGCTGCTGTATGGCTAACCAAACTCTGGAGAAATTGCAGTAGATATCAAAAGGTTCAGAGAATACAAAAAAAAGTGCAAAGAATAAAAACACAGAGGAAAGATGCTTCTAAACTTGCACAGAAAATTAGAAAAATACATTTTCTGCAAGAAAAAAAATCTTTTTAAAAAATAGAGAAAAGGAAGTGTTTTTTTTTATTAAGAAACCTGCCCTTAGCTTTTTTTAGGCTGTCACTGAAGCCTTTAGGCCAGTGCAAAGAGGCCTAATAGTTTCCCGTGTCTCTCACAAGAAATGTGAGGAAAACAACCTGTCAAAACTCAGGGTCCTTTCTGTGCAGCAAAGCACCAACTTTGTCATTATATTAGGGTTTAGTGAAAAACTAGAAATGGACTGAATTGACTTTATGCTGTACTTCAGTTTTTGTCAGCAGTACTGTTACACCAGGACACCTGCTTTTCCATCTGAAGATGTCCTGCTATACTGGATCATGGAGTGCTTTGGTACAGCACACTAAAAGGTTCATGTCACATTATGCCATAGCTCTACAAGGCAGCTATGGTAAGACAAGTATGAGATACCTTTAAAAATACATGCTACAAGTGTGTTAAATAACAACAAAGGGAAAACTTCATTTTAAGAGCTCTTATTTCAAACTATACTGTCATGCATGCTTTCTGGTTTCAGTATACACTTTACTTCCACACCCAGACCTGTCTTGACCTCAAAAGCTTTCTTGACAATACAAGCAAGAATCCATATTTAATACTGACTTCTGTGTCCCTATGCCTCACAGTCTTGTCCTGCATGCATCATATAAGCCCCATATGCACATGCAGACATTAGATATTAGTAAAAAAGTGCATGTATATGTAGCAATTTACTACAAGCATTTGCATGTACATAGGTGCACACTCACATCTGCACATCAGCTTGTTTGACATCAGCATTCAAACACTTCTACCTGTAACAACAAGTAGATACTCTGACATTTTTATCCTTATGACCACCCTAAAATTTTTAACTGCACCAGCAAGAGTAACTGCACCAATTTGACATTGCAGCCATGCGCCCTCCTGCCCTACATCCCAATGATCCTGCCCTCCACCTCCAATGGATTTTACATTCTCAACTTTAGTCCTCATGTAGTGAAACTAGACCCAGAGTTTAGAGGCAAACATTCTAGGCTGATTTGATCTCAGCTACTGCTTGCTGCTAAAAGCAGGCAGACCCCAGTCTATCTCAGATCTTTGTAGAACCAACAGACATTAGGGCAATTCACTTTTTTAATTAAATCTTTAATTCCTCATGGTTTTTAAGTCATCCAGAGGACACTGATCCTTTCTGAACACAGTTCCTATTCTTCTGCAGATCTCAGCAGCCCAACAAGGTGACATTTGCATTCAGCATCCAGCTACCAAGAGAGGCTAACCTCTCGTGCGACTTCAACTTATCCCTGGTTGGCGCTCCAACCTGAGAAGAGATCTACTCAGCTCCTGAAGTTATGAATGCAGTTTTCTGATTTCTCCAAGGCATTTTAACACATCCACAGTTGTTCATTGTCTGAAATGTGTGCTACAGAAAGCAAACCCTAATGACAAGGCTCTGGTCCTTCAGAAGATGCTGACAGATACAGCCAGATTTGTACAGCAGCTTTGAAGGTTGGACTCTTTGAATGAGAGATCAAAGTATATCAGCAAGCTAATGATCTTAGGAAAGAGATCTGACAGGCCATTTAGGAATGTCAATAGAATGCCCACAAAAACAAACATTATTTTGGTTGATTTCATTAATCTTGGCCCAAATTCTGCTTCCAAAGAGCCAGCACAATTCAGAATGGCAAGTACTTTATCCATATGACAGCATAATAAGAAAATTGCCACTCAAGCTTAGAAAATGAGCCTTTTCCATTTGCTGACATTCATTTCTCCAGAGGAAATCATGCAATATCTGAAATTATGTAGCCCTTATCTTGAAAAAAGTCTTATTGAATCATAGAAGCTGTCAATACAGTTTTAACCTTTGAAGAAACATTTTTCTCTCAAAAGGAGTCACATTGCCTTTTGCAAAGATAATTCTTGTAATGACCCATAAAAATATTCCAAAAAGTTCTCTATTATTACAGTATCTAGTGTCCTCTAAACTGTTCTCACCCCTTCCTATAGTAACTCATTAATTCAAAGAATACCACTCCACCTAAGTGCTGAGATTACAAACAATTTGTAATAAAATATGGGAGTTATCATCAACTTTTAACAAATCAAAATTGGATGAACCATTTGTATATGATAATATAATAGCAGATAATTTGTTTGAACAGTTCTACATCTAGGTGCTGGACTTTGCCTTCTTGCAATATATAATATTTCTAACCTCTACCTAAAGAGGAAACCAATGTCTGTACAGAAAAAGTAGTTCAGAACCAGAAAATTCATAAGATGTTTAGACCAACAAGATAAGCTTAAGATAGTCTCAAATAAAGATGAGACCAGTTGATCTGCCTATTCTTCTGCTAATAAATTTTTGTTTCTCATTAGTTACTTGACTAGTCTAATTCAAGCTCTGTAAGCTACTTCTCTTAGAGCTATCTGTAATCTGTAGAAATTTTTGTTGGCAATTACTTACATATTCATCCTTGGTTGTCTTTTGCTTAGTTTTAGCCTGTTATTCCTATTTAAGCTTCTCTTTCTACTCTTAAGTTGTTCTTGTAAAGTATGAATACAACTACAGCTACATAGACTGTAATCTTCCATACAGATTTGAGCAGCAAAAAGTCATTCAAACCACAGAAAGCTTCTTATACACTATAATAATCAGTTCAAGTTGCCTCCCAATACTAGAGCTGATTGACTGATTCAGCATGAATAAGATACCTGATGAAGAAAGCCCAGGTTTTGTTCACAAAGTACTTGCAAATTGGTCATGATTACTGTAGATCTATCAGTGAGTTCTTTGACAAATTCAAATACAGATTTCAACCTACTGGTCAGTAAGAAAACTATTCACTATTGCCTATTTTTCATTTAAAGTTGTGATTGGTGGCCTGTATTATACATCATTTATGTGAAGAAACAACAACATGGGAATGCTGGTCAACAGAAAATATTCCTTAGGTACAAATTTTTTAATGAAAACTCATTGGAGAAGTTCATGGAGGACTGTCTCCTGTGGGATGGGCCCCACACTGGAGCAGGGGAAGAGTATGAGGAGTCCTCCCCTGAGGAGGAAGAAGCAGCAGAGACAACATGTGACAAACTGACTACAACCCCCATTTCCATCCTCCTGCGCCACTCCAGGGGAGGAGGTAGAGAATTCAGGAGAGAAGTTGAGTCTGGGAAGATGGGAGAAGACATTTTAAGATTTAGTTTAAGATTTAGGTCTCATTACCCTATTCTGATTTAGTCAGTAATAAGTTAGACTGTTTTCCCCAAGTCAAGTCTGTTTTGCCCATGATGGTAATTGCAGAGTGATTTCCCTGTCCATATCTGAACCCATGAGCCTTTGTTATATTTTCTCTCCCCTGTTCAGCTGAGGAGGGGAGTGAGAGCAGCTTTGGTGGGCACCTGATGTCTAACCAGGGTCCAGTCATCATAACTTCTCATGAGTAAACTGCTGGTGACCCAAATGCCCAGAGCTAATGGGGACGTGCAGCCAGCAGCAGACTGCTTTATCAAGAGACTCTGACAGAGTGCATTCTCAAGACCTTCTTTTTACTAATGCTGCAGAATTAAGGAGGACTCTCTAAACCTCTCACACCCTTTATTGTAATGTTGAACAATGCAAAGCTATTCTTTATGACTGCAATGAAAAAAATGAAAAGGACATTTTGATACGTCAAAAGATAGGTATCAACATAGAGCATAAGAGTTTGAGGAAGACATTTGACTAAAATGGATGCAGTTCTTTAAATCACAAAAAAAACAGTACTCTGCAGTGAAGTTGGAGGAAAAACGCCATCAATGAGGAAAGAATTTCAAAAAGCAATTACACAACTTAGAAGCTGTCTTGATAAACTAGAGGGTTTACCCTGCAATCACAACTATGACTGTACAGCGCACATAATCTGTGCGAGTTTTAAAAATCAAGCTAGCACTGATATGGCACTGGACTAACTGCTCTTGAGCTGTAGGCACCACAAGGGACTTACTGCGGTTAATGAGGCAGGCAGTTTATATCCCTCCCTGTTCCTCCACACATGAGGATACCAGCTTGTGCTATCACTTGATTCCAACTGCAGGAGTCAATGCATCTGCCTGCATTTTTATGGGTTTTATACTCCTGAAGTTTCTTTTCCTCTATTTTTTCCTATAACAAAAGTCAAAACAAAGAGATTAAGCTCTTGCTCAAGAAATCAAGGATTATACAAAGTTTACTGCAAATGGGAAAAGATTTTTGCAGTCACTGTCAATTTTAATAGTCTTCTATATTTTTGCAAAGGTAAACTTTTAATTTGCAAGAACCTAGTCATTCGCATTCTATAGTCTTTTACAGGAAGAACCATTATCATGCTGAAGACATGGAAAGAAGACATCAGGCAGCTATTCACCTGTTATCACATCAGCTATTCAGAATGTCTGTCCCTCTCACTCCCCCTTAACTACAGATATTCCTGTGCAGATGTATCTATGAACCAACACCAGAAATATGTCAACAATTACATCTTAAGTGCTTGTAGGTACCAGGTTAAACAGGAAGCACTCCCTCAAAGTTATGACTGAGTTGTCAATATGAGAAACAGAATGAGTATTACAGTCTAATGACATCTATATGTATTAAATACTGCTGTTGTCACTTTCTTTGCCAACTGAGAAGGTGGATATAGCGCAGCAATCCACAAGTTTTGAACACCATAAATTGCCATCACTTAAAAAAGAATAACAGCACAAGACACCCACTTCTCAGATACAGTACATACCTGTTCAGTTATCCACTTGATTCACTCTCACCTACAAGATGAATAAGTATTTGAAAGCACCACCATACTTGTAGGCAGATAAAACATTTCTATATAGTTTCAAAAACAGGCTTGTGACATTGAGGACTCTCTTCAGAAACATTGGAACTTTGCACTTCTTGAGTAACAGACAAAATAGAGTACAACAGTTCAAGAACTAATCTCAGGAACAGTCCATCTGAAATTCAGACCTTGAACTACTGTTTGTTACTAAACTAAGCCTGAGCCACAAGCTATTGATGAATCAATTAAGACACAACTAACTGAGTGCTTTAAACATTTTTAAAGTATATCTGAACAGAAGCTTAGGTCATGTTTCATCTCCTCACTTCACACAAATATGTGTTCAAAGCACTCAGCCAGCAAGTCCTAGGAAATTAGAGAGTGCTTGGGGAAACAAGGAGTTCACCAAAAAGGAAATGCTTACCATGGAAGTAGCTGATGTTCCGCTTGCCACTGTCCTCCATTCCTGTGCCATTTCCTTTAGGTCTGCTTATTCTCTCCATTCTGTGTCTTTCTTTCTTCATTTCTCTAAAACTTCTCCATCTAGATTTCACTGTGTCCACTCCTTTTCCTCTAACCCTCTCCCCTCACCACAAATTCTTTTCTTCAGCTCTCTACCAAATCCCCATATTTTATTCCTCCTGTAAGACTAGGTGAGCCCTGCTGCCTATGTCGGCTAGTGCTCCACATGCATTTTGCAGTTCCTAGCTACCCTACACACATGCAGCCAGTCACCACAGTTGGTCCTGCATGAGCCAAGCCAGGGACAACTAACTTCCTGCTGACTATTGACATCTAAGGCAGCATAAGCTCCCCCCTCTACCACTCTTTTTAAGCTCAAAAGCATCACAGCTGAGTCTGATAAACATTGATCTCAGCTCCAGCTGTGGCCAATACCAGATGCTTCAGAGAAACAAGACACCCTGTATGGATAAATACACCAGAATTTGCTGTGATCAGATGTACAAAATCTGCAGCTAAAAGCCTTCTGAAAACAAGGTCCAAAAGTTCACCCTGTCTTGAGATATATTTCAGCAATATCAGGTTTGGAAAGAGCCCCCTTCTTGTGGAGGAAATAAAACAGAAATTCTTCACAGTACTTTGAAAACATATCTGGGAAAACAAGGATTTTGTTCAGTGATGATTTACAGCAGTGAATTCCATGTGGATTTTCATTTTGAGCTACAAATTTATCCTCTCTGTAGCATCAATTACTGGGTATGCTTATACCATGCTATTTCTACCACAGTCTTTCCTCTCTAACCTAAAAGTAGAGAAGAGCATTTCTTACTTGTTTTAGATATCTAAAACACAAGAAGAGAATACAGTCTTCCCTCATAAAGCTATAAAGCTTATCACTTCCTTACTTTCTCACATTCCTATTCATTTATAAAAATAAGGCTACCCAGACAAACACAGCATTACCAACGATGAAAGATAATGTATTACTATCACTTGCATTCTCTGTACTACTCTTTCCACAAAACCGTGCTCCATATTTTAATTTTGACTACTTCTGATTTGTCCTCAGAGACAGCCAGGACAAACAATTGATAACATCTTTTCGTGTTGAAAATCAACCTTTTAATCTTCATTCAATTTTAATTTGCTGTCCATGATGGCACTTCAGGTAAGTAGCTTTTTAACAACCTTATGAGACACAATGTCAAAGGCCTTTAAGTGTCCAAATAAATCCTTTACATTAACCTCCAGGCCTCAAGAAGAGTTAAATTTCCTCGGAATTTTAAAAAGTGAAAGCAATTCTTTATGAATCTAATTTTTATAAGAACTTTTCAGATAACATTTGAAATAATATTTTAAAAATATCAAACCAGTAGTTTAGTCACAGCAGAATTCTTGTATCATCAGTAGCTCTCTGCGTTGCTACTTGTAGTCTCACTTTTCAGCAATATCATAGATTTTACAGCAAAATGATGCACCCTTACTAAATGTTAAAATGAACAGAAGAGTGTCTTCTGTCAAAAGTTCTGTATGTCAGCTTTATTTCTTTAGTTGCAACAACTAACAGAGACTGATGAGATTTGGTGTCCTTGTATCTTAGCCTCTCTCCCACATTTCCAGAAAAAGACTCCACAGATTTCTGTTTCAAAGAGCTGAGGGGTTTTTTCTCCCCTTATTTATGCTCCTGTCTCTGAGACAAATGAACAAATGAGTCACAAAAACAAATTCGTTAAATGAAATGAGTAGACAAATGGAAAAGAAAACCATCCATAAACAAGAAACCACCGATCAACACCATGATCATTTAAACTTTAGCAACCCCTCTGAGATGTATTTGTAGCCAGAAGGAAAGATGGAACAAAATAAAAAATTAACTAGTCTCTGTTGCTGGCAGAAAACAGTGAAATTAAATTGCAGGGTGTGTTAGCACTGAAAATCAAGTCTTGCTGACAAAACAACGACTATCTTTTTGTAATAGTACAGTTATTGTAGTGACAAACACTCTTGCAAAATCTTCCCAAATTCTGCACTCAAGTTTTTAGTCACTGCTTTCAGTCAATATGGGTCTGCAAGAACTTTCATATCCAGAATCTAACTTAAAAAAGCATTTTAAAGTTTTGAAATCAAGCAACAAAACAACCTTACAGACCTAATGAACTTGCTTGCTCTTGGAGTATTAGAAGGAAAAAACAGAATTAATCTTAAGTGGTACCAATAATCTAGTGGGTTTGTCTGTGTCTGAATTGTCAGTAATTTTCATTTTTCCTCTCGATACAATACCAGATCTCAAGCATTGCAATGCTGTTTCTGGCCATCACCATTCCTTGCCATTTTGCATCTACCTACATATTAGCACACCTTCCCTAGGATGACTCATCATCAGCCGCAAGCAGACAAAGCAGAAACCTCAGCACTCCCCACATAATCTAACACTGCTAAAAATTCAACACAACACTCTCTGTCACTCTTACTGCTGCTGTTGCAGGCTGCATCACCAGGTCTTCACTCCTACCAGACAAGCACCAAGTAATGCAGCGACAGCAGATTTGCGAGCCCTTCTCTCTCATCCACTCCTCTGGGAGAGATTTGTCTGTGTTGTGCAGTATCTCTCCAACCAAGGGAAAATATAATCTTCTAAAGTTGTTTTTCTAACCTATCTTCCCAACTGAGCTGCTAGATGCCCCATTCCTGGAAACATTCAAGGTCAGGTTGGATGGGGCTTTGAGCAAACTGATCTAGTTGAAGATGTCTCTGCTCATTGCAGGGTGGTGGGTCTAGATGACTTTTAAAGGTCCCTTCCAACCCAGACCATTCTATGATTCTAGTTACAACACATTGGAATTTACCGCATAAATCTTTCACCAAGTCCCAGGGTTTCAGTAAATCCAATCAGTGTTTCCACCGGATTCCTGACTTTTGCATTTTGCCATGCTTCTCCCTTGCTTTCCTGTTCTGCCAGCAGCCCGTGCTCCCAGATGCTCCAGAAGTCTCTTCCTGTCCAGAAACTACTTTAACACTGAATTCCCTAATCAAGATAAACACATATATTCTTTTTTAATCCAAATCACTGCTCAGAATCCATCTTTGCTGTTTTGCCTATAAAAAGAAGAGTCAGATAATTAATGATAGCTTGAGGCACAAATGAGACCATCTACCAATTTATGACAACAGTTAAACAGCACAAATGTGTATCAAGTCAAAACAGATTTATTTTATTGTCTCCTTTGTCTCTGTTCTCAGGTCACATCTTTCCTTAAATTGTGCATGTTTATACAGCACTTAGCACAGTGGGGGTCCCAATCTTGACTGGGGCCCCAATCTTGACTGGGGCCCCTGGGCAAAAAGCATTACAAGCATTAAGTAATAATGTTACACATGCTTGATGCTGATGCAGATAATAAGTTCTTTAGAAGAACAGGAAATTTCATTACATAACATGACAAATGTGACCAACTGAAACTGTGCTCCCATTGCTTGCATACAGCATAGTATTAACTGTGTTCTTAAAAGTTACGCTTATTAAATCAAAGGACTAAAATCCTAAATACTGGACCATATCTGTAGGCACATAAATATGTGAGCACAGACCACTCATCACTCTTGTCTTCCTAATGTTTGTTCTCCTTGTAAGCAATTGTTGTAACTATCACAAAAAAACTATGTTAATCCAAAGAGAGAGGCATGAGCTACACGGCCAGGAAGTACATATAGTACATATAGTCCAAGAGACAATTTCCTTATTAAAATAAGATTCCTGCTACAAAGAGGTTCAAAAGCTCTCATGGTATCAGAAATCATTTGGAGAACTGAGAGTCCGGATGCCTCACTGCTAGCATCCTGCTGGCTGCTGTGGCCATTTTCCATGCTCACATCCCCACTGAGGTGGTCATACTCCAGTGCTGGAGGGACATACTCCCAGGGCACCTCTGCTCTGCGCTGAGCCGTTCCTGTTGCATGTGATCACTGCCTCACCTCAACTTTCTTGTACGGAGAAAAAAGACTAACACTGGTAAGGCAGCAACATTGTGCACCTGTATATCCCAGCCTGTGCACTAGTCACTGGTAAAGCATGAAGCAACAAGGGGGTGCAGGATATGGACTTGTTCCTCTCTTCTCCCTCAACACCCTTGGCACTGGGCTGAAGCATGTTCCCTGTGCTTGCTCTCTCATGTACCATGGATCTTGCAACACATGGCTGCACAGATTCAAACACAAATGCCAGCCAAGTCAGGCTTCATTTTGCACTCAAAGAAAAGAGAGAGAAGCCTCGAAGAGCAACTCTCCCATGGGAGACAACTCTCCCATAACCATCCCACCCCACTGCTCATGGCACTCCCATAGGAGATGTCTTTGAACGCTGCTAGGCTGAGGAAGGAATTAATCTGTACCTCCCACTTCCAGGGAGAAGTAGGTTTTATGTAGAAGAGCACCACTACTCTTCTTAGCTGCTACATTTTTAAATGAAATATCCATGGCTCCTGCACTTCATCCTGCACTCTCTCCTGTCAGTGACTAGTCCGTGGGCACTCGGGTTTGCTGAGAACAAATTTCAAGCAACCCTGCCAAGGCCATCTGAACAGTACAGACCATACATTCACTGTGCTCATGAATCCTGAAATGCTTACACATGAGATTGTTATGGCAGAGGTAGTTTTAATCACGTGCGTGTCCTTCACCACTCTTCAATTTCTAGCTGACACCCACTCTCTTTCTACCAGTGATTAGTGCATCTGTATATATTGCAAAATGATGAGAAAGTATGAGTTACTACATAAAAGCTGACTGAATATTTCAGACATTGTTTTTCTTTAAGTAGCTTTGTTGGTTTGCTTTATTTCATTTGAAAGTGTGCAGACAAGGGGTTTGTCTTCAACATTAGCTATGGACGTTATTATTATTATCTTTTAAGACTAGTATTTATAAAGCTTAATCAGGGACATCATCATCATCCTCTGTCACTGAGGCTGCACCTGACATAGGCTTTGTTTTTCACAGCGCTAGGCTCTACACAAAGCCCAACCGCTGACACACAACTCTGATCATCTTCCTCAAACAGTGAGAATAAAAGACTTTTCAAAGGAGATCAGAGACACCCCCTTTTTCAGAGCTGACACTTTATAATACGGCCCAGCTACTGATAAGCAAGTTTGCTTTGGTATTGGAGCCAAAGAGGGGCATCTTCCTGCTGTGTTTGTTGCCTTTAGCAGCTGCTATCAGTACAGGCAGGAATGCTTTTACTGCTGAGTCATAAACACTGGCCAATCCCCTCCCCAGAATTAAAACTGGGAAAAATATCCGTAATTACTAGTAAAGTTTCTTTGCCTGTTTCCTGACCAGTTGGATAACTTTTATTATGACATAAAAGAGAAATTGCTTGATTTCCCTATCGCATTACACATGTGTTACAGGAGCTCCTTTCTGCCTCAGGCATGGCACAAGTTTAGCTGAATCATTCTTGGGAAAGTGACAGAAAAGATTATCCATATAATGAAAAAAGAGGCAGAGAGAGAAGCAGCCAACAAGTGTGTTAAACCTTGCATGATCCATCTGCAGAGTCGCTCAGGTTCCTGACGTGAACTGTGTCCTCAGAGCAAACCTTCAGTGCTGCTGTTAGTAATGCTGCTCTCATTCACACAGCACTGATGGGCACTGCAATCATTACAAAAAGATTGTCCAATCTTCTTCATTTTAAGCATCAGCCTTCCAGCCTTTTCCTATTTCCATGAAGGAGCCTTTCCAATTTGAGGTGAGATGAGATGCTCTTGCTAAGATAATCTGACAAACACTCAAAGGATGCTAAATATCTGAGTTACACCTGGGGGAGATATTAAAATATGCCAACTACAGACATGGACTATACCTGCTGGTATGTTTTGCTTACGAAAAAAATGAATTTGATGTTGTGTTTTTGATGAAAACTTGTTAGTTTAGAATAAGTACAGACAACCAAGACCAAGATCTTTAAAAGATCTTATTACAAGATCATAATGCAAATTACATCATATTGCAAATTGCATCATATTATAAATGCTTATTTTCAGTTCTCTTACACAAGACTGTTAAATGAGCAGCATCAAAACCTTTCCAGGAGAAGAGGTTAATTGCCCAGTGAAATTACAGAAAATAAGCATAAAAAATAAAGGCCCATGATGCATAGAAAAGAATTTTGAAGGCTTGATTTCAATATGGCTTACCTTATATGAGTGACAAACCCTCAAGAGATTTTTATAGGTCACCCTAGGTGTCATTTAGACTGCCACGTCCCAAGACAGATACCTTTTGCATCTCTCCACCTTTACTGATACATTTCTTTGGTTCCACAGGTCTAACACTCAGAAGAAAATGAAACTGCAACTCCAAAAATAAAACAAATCTCAAACCAAGCACCATTTGATTCTGGAAGTAACTCCTGCTGGGAATCTCACTTATCTAATGATCATCTGGCCGACATAAGTTTGAAGCACTAGGCAAAAGTGGGTTTATACCTCTCTTAAAATTGTCACTTTCTGTGACAAATGTTACTGTCTATTTTAGGCAGTTATCTTTCAGTTTGGTTCATTCTTGAGCTTCAGGATTGCCAGCTCACAGCTAAATACCCGAACCACAGCATTGTTAATGGTCTTGTCTTGCTACAAGTGCTGGAAGCTGCTCAGGGAAAGTGCCAATAAATCTGGCAGGGAAGCACTTGTGGGCAGAGGGCCACAAGTCAAATGCAGAATGAGAATTAAGATTAAGCACATAAATATCACTATCCCATTCACATCCTGTACATACAACTGAATGCCACTGAGACAGTAAGGTCACCTCTTAAGACCATTCTCTGTCTACAATTTGAGTACTCCAAGAAGGAACTGTAACCAACAATTAGTGCAAGAACGTAAATTAGGATACTCCAGACAGAAAAAGAACACCCTGTGCCCATGTCTGGAACAGATTTGTGCAAAAAAGGCACTCAGAGGTAGCTAGAAGCCTTTCCTGAGAGCTATAAGCTTCCTCTTCCGATGGACAGCTAGGGATTATCAAGTGCCCCGTGGGAAGAAAAGCATGAAAGTTCATGAGTTATTCTGTCAGGAAGCAATCCTGACCTGCATGGTGGCCAAAGATGAGAAAAATCAGCCTCTGCTGACTCTCATGCTAACTTTACATGGGATGATGCTTCATGCCATGGTCCCATAGCCAGGCAAATATATCCCTTACATTTAAGTTCCTGTTAAAATCCTACCTACCAGCCATAATTCTCACATGTACCTAATCAGTGCAATCAAGCTAGAAGCTATTGATAACTTTCTTACAGAAAATATTTATTACCAAATTCAAACACTTTGTTTCATAAAGTAAGTAACTTGAAGAGATGACGCAACATTTTTGTGTGGATATATTACTTATGAATTATCATTATATGAAAAGGGTTATATTTCATAATACTGAACATTCAAAGGTCATCACTTTGATATTATACTTTACTCATGCTGTGGAAATAATGCTAAAGGATCAATGTTGACATGAAGTTTGATCACTTACACATAAAAACAGGAAATAAAATAAATTTAATGTGCTGCTTATAGCCTATATTTCATCTTGACACTTTCAGTGAGTTTTATGACCACAGTTTTCAATTAATTTTTTTCTCTTTCACTGATCACTGTGGAAAAAGACAAGAGGGGAAACTGATTAAGGCTCTGTCAGGCCCTGTCACATTTAATAACAGTGAGTTCAGGCATCACCTTCTAAATCAAACAGAACCCAGCAGTTTGAGCCCAAAACTTCCTATCCTGCAAATAGACCTTTATACAGACAAACCCCTAGGACTGCAGGGAGTTCAGTAGAGATTTAGGATATAACTGACCACGATAACAGGCATGATACAGGCAATGGAAACATGAACTCAAGAAGAAAACAAAGATGGGGGTGCCAGGAAACAAAGAAGAATCCCTCTCATCACTCCGATGTAGCACTCTTAAATATTAAATGTACCATGAAGCATAAAATAATGCAGACAGGAGAAGATATTTAGGTGGGTGGTCAGTCTCTAGCATCACTGTCAAAAGAGGTACTGGAGGTACTTGCACATAATAGAAAGTCATTTTTGAAAGGGTGTTGCTACACAGAGCTTAAAAGCAAGTTGTCCAAGTTAGATTTTAAGATTAAATTCTAAGATCTGTATTACTTTATGTTGCCTGTCGCTCCCACAAATTTCCACGGAGGGCAGGTTATACCATAAGAGAACAATTTTAGCCGCATTGACTTTGCTTTTCAGCAATCCAAACCCCTGATTTAAAATTACCGTCTTGAAGCAGTGTTAACCCTTAGGTAAATAAGGCCTAGTCAGTATGCCTACTGAGCGTCTTCGGAAGTACATAACCTTCTGTGTGAAATTCCTCCTTTTGTAATCTAAAATGTAGGCACACGGCCGATATTAATGGGCTTATATAACCCTTTATAATTTAGAAAGGGGATAGCTGGTCTATTCCCAAGGATGATTTGTTTAATCAGAAAATAAGTAGGATAAAAACCCCCCTGGAAGTGCCTAATCTTTCTCCACTGCCTTCAAAAAAAGACACCCTCAAGACAACCTGAAAAAAGACACATCCAACTTCTGCACAGTTAATGTTAAAAAAGAATCATTCATGTCCAAATATTTAAATGGCTAATGGCAGATGAGAAAAAACTTACCTTCACTGTCTGCTCCACAGAGTTACAGGTGTGACTTTAATTCTTTAATTTTCTTTAATTCTGAAATATGATGCTCTGTCATTAAAAGATTTCCCAGCAGCCAAAGTTTCCAATATTTTTCTTATTTTGGCAAGTTTGTTCATAAAACAGAAGAACTACGAGATGAATGTAGGCCAAAAAGTTAGAGCAGTATGACACTTCATAGGCACTCTCTCAAAAGTAAAACCAACTGATATAATTCACAATTCATGCAACTTGGAAAGGGGTTTAAATGACACCAAAATAGAAGACGCTCTTATAGAAAAGCATGGGCATCTACTCAAGGAATCAAAAGATATTAGCATAACTCTTTGAAAAAAATAGGTCTGAAGAAAAGATGGGAGGAATTACAGAGCAACTTAAAGGAGATGAATGACAGTTTATCACATTTTCACCTATTTTCTAAGATAACTTTAAGCTCTCGAACACTAAAACTCTGAGTAGATGCCTCAAGAGGCTTCTTCATTATGGGTAATCTACACCCTCAAGGGATGTAGCTTTATGCACAGCATTATACAGAACTTTGAATAAAAGATATAGATGGTGTCCCCAAAATTTTATTGCTGGGTGAGAAAAGAGACCTGCACGTCTTCCTTTTCCCAGTGTTGAGTGGAATGTGAATTAATTTTTCACACCTTCATAGTTTAAAAATGCAAAAGGAGTCTGGTGTCCCATTTAACACAGGCTGCAGTACTTCACTCAGAAATATCTTCAGTACCTGCTTATTCCATCTTTACCACAGAAGGAAATGGCAATGAGACAGTGAAAAACTCTTACTCACTGCAATTAAAGCTGAATTAGATCATGATCCAGTGTTACGCTTTTCAGTCTTTGGATTTTGATAGAGAATGCCTGCAATATTTTTTCTGTTTTTACCTAAAAAGAACATAAATCTATAGAAATATTTATTAGAAAAGCTATTTCAAAACAACTGTTTGTAAATCCTTAGCTTTCAGATATATATGCAGCAAAGAATATGCATTCTCTGCGCAAGGACACAAAATCAGTCATGAGACATCATCATGATGAAAAGTTGTCCTCTTAAATAGAGTTCATATAAAAATACATAAATGTACCAGAATAATTCAGTAGTTAAACTAGACTATTGCTTGCAGTATTGGCCATTATTGAGTATTTCCAAGGAAAATATAAACTACCCAAAGTCAGGCCAATTATGAATCAATACATCACTGAATGATATTTTTTCCTCCAACTGATCAGTCTATGCCCTGAAGCACAAAGAAGGTAATCCCCATGATTTTTTCTACCATGAACTTAGTTATTTTAGTTCTTTACTCATGGAAGCAATTAATCTCCTTGGATTACAACAACTATTTCAATTTTCAATATTCAGTGACAATTAGATGCTCAGATTGGGCTTTATCTAGGGTGTAAAACATACTTACTTTCTGAAAAGGTCTCAGGGAAGTGGACTGTCACTCAACATGCTAGAATCTATACTATTGGTCATAAAGCATCCATTATGAACAAAAGCAAGATAAGAGACACTGCAGAACTACTCTTAAAAAACATTTGTTGAATAAGAACTCTCTTATTTGGTCAAGGACTCTAGGCAAGCATGAGACTAAACTATCTTGAAATTTAAGTGACAGCATAAACTAATTCTCACGCGCTTAACATAAACACAGTCATTTTATTTATAGGCTAAAGGTGAAAAAACCCACAGTGGAGAAATAATATGCTACAAAGAAACAAGAGATATTTATATCTATGGAAGCAGCACCAAGACCACGAGCACCATATGTAAACAACACCGCAGGATTCCTTTTTCCAATCTGTGTCTCTGAAAAGTGTCACTTCCATATATTTTATTAGATAAATTGCCTGCAGTTGTACTCTTTTGGATGATCTTTTTACATATAATTGTAATCCTAACAGGTCTATGCCACCGTAGCCTTTGCTGCTATAAATCTTACTAATGACAACATCTCTACAGCTTTTTTGTTTCATACCCCAAGTGCAGCAGAATTGTCAGATCAGTTCATGAAGAAGTGACAGGCTATTGTTCTTCCTTGCATTCATGAACACCTCATTAACACAAATTTAATGCCCATAACATTTTAGTGACTTCGATTAGGTACAGAAATCTCACTACACTCTGTAAGGGACAAAAGTGTACCATCACTTCACAGAACATAAGTGAATGTGCACAAAAATTCAATCATTATTTTCTTAAATGGAAACTAGAAAAAAAAAACCTAGCAGCTTCATGAAAAGTAATCCTTTCCAGCCCATCTTTAAGAATAAATATTTTTCTTTTGAAGCAGAATAAGTAAATTATTTATGTCAGTCAAAACAGAGCGGCACATTAATCCAGGTTCTGTAGCTTCTGCCCAGATTCAACTGACTGTAGGCTATAAAAATACTCAAGGGAAGTTAGTTTCATTTGGATTATTACACATATTTAGTGTATAATAACTCACAATACGGAAAGATCTCACACTGGGACTGAAAGAATGCCTTTTAATAAAAGAGATCTGGATTGCAATGAAGCCATGAGAATTTCTAGTCAATGGTGTATGAAATACAATTTAAAAGTTGGTTATTCCATAACCTATATCAGTTTCAATATCAGTTTAGGAAAAAAATAGACTTCTCTTTCTTGCAGTGCATGTCAACTGCGAGAAGTGAGAGAAGGGCTACTAGAGCTATAGGCTGTTCCATAGGGCCAGAAGCAGGGAAACAGCCAGTGCAGTCCCAGTTTAAAGCATGAGCAAACAATGGGGTTGAAGCAGAAATGTGCAGTTAAGCTTTTGGTAAAGTGTTTCCTCGAGTCTCTAGTCAGTCAGTAGCACTAATATTTTTTCAGTAGTCAATTCCTCTTTAAGGCCTGCTGCTTTCTCCCATTCAGAAAAATACTAAAGGGGAGTTACCACAACAACAGTTCTTGATATGAAGACATTTTAGGGTTTATAGGGCTGCTAAGGTTTACAGCAAGTGACAGGACTATAGTGTTGCTATTTGCACAAAAAATGAATGAATAAAAAAGAGGAGAGGATAGGAAAGAAGGATTTTCCTGATAAAGGACTTTACCTGAGATTTGTTACTGGAATTTATTCCTACCTTCCAACTTAATCATCCTTAACCTTTGCCTGTTTCCTCCATCTCCTTCCCCACCTGCCCTCCCATCACACAATCAACTTAAAAAGTGAAGTTTTCAGCATAAGGATGTCACTCCAGTGTTCTAAGTGAATTACAGATTAATAAATATATCGGAATCCAGTATGACCAGGTTGTAGCACATTGACGATGTATGCCATCAACCTGCTGCAGTTGTTACCTGTTTCAGTTTATAAAACATGCGAGTTTTTCTCATAAGCCTTTCAAGCTGAGAAGGCATTCATCACTGTTCTGCAAGACAGCCCCTGTGGCTGTGAGGTTGAACATATTTTTAGGTCCCAAAATGCTACTCCAATATGTGTAGGTGCCCACAATCTGCCCACACAGATTTCGTATGCCTTCAACAGGGCTTCTAGAAGTGATTGTAGAGATATGTCTTTACTCATCGATATGTCGAAGCAAATAAAATCAAATCCAAGAGGAGAGGCTACAGGGTTTCCAAGGCACAACTGAAAGCCTCCTCTCTCAGAGGCTCTGGAGGAGACAGAATTTACAGCATCTTGTTTGCATGAATAATGTAAACCATGAGGGTGATGTTTGTGCACAGTGAAAAGTAACTGCATCATGCTACCATGTATTCAGTGTCCAGAGGGCTTTCAGATAAGATTTTTTTTCACTTTACAGGCACAAAATTATTTTTTTTTCTAGCTGCTGGCTCTGAAAACTTCAACTGAAAGTTGATCTGAAAGTCAAGCAAGGCTCCCATTTATTGCACATTGCAAAGATTTTGTGAGCCAAACTGTACTCTAAATTACAGGTATGAAACTGCATTTGTCCTCGAGGTCTTCATTTCTGCCTTGACAATTTGTCCTTGTAACTGAAGCTCCGTTAACAGTTGTTGATAATGTATGAGCCAGATGGAATCCATTTTGCCTTCCTATAACTACAGGTTCTGTGATTTGAGCAGAAGTAAAGCTGTAATAAAACCTTTTTATCCACAAGAGTGATAACCTTCACTGCTGAGTTAGAAAATGTCATTTCTATTCTTATTTCTCAGATACAGCTGCAACTCCAGGAACTACCATGAATTAATTGCATAATGAAGGTGGTCTTCCCAAACAATTTCAAATACACTTTGAAAAATACTGCCTTTCACATGTGGCCTGTGGTACTAATTTCACACTAAAAATAAATAGAAAAATCCTGGTGTCAGCTTCAGTGCAATCATCCAGGGGGACACCCCACACCTAGAAGCTGTGAGATACACATTTCAGATAGGTGGAGAAGCGTGGAGGAGCTGCCTTGAGTTCACAGCTAGCCCATTTGAAGTAACTGCTAAGGGGACAGAACCGCTTCTTATAGCACATTCCTGGAAGCTGTTGTAAATCTATATGCCTCATGAAAATCTGTTGTTATTTTGGGTAAATCCCTAGCACTCTTTAGCCTATGTGACCCTTCTAATACACAGACATGTAAAGTGATAGCCAGATTATTTCGATTTCTCCTCCATCAGTGACTACAATATTCCTTTGGAGTTATGCTCTATTAGGCAACACAAGCAGAGATCAATACTCGGATCTTTATCTGTTTCAGCTTTATTTGCTTATTCCCCACTGTGCTTTCTGAGGGGGAATGATATGTAGTACATTCTGGTTTACGGGATTTTGAACAGCACCAAGATAATATAGTTCAGGAGAACTAACTGTTTGCTTGAATACTAAACTCCTGCATGTAGGGTTGAAATTAAGATAAAACTTTGTTTTATTGGTAGAGAAAGAAAGGAAATTCTGAGCCTTTTCCTTGGATTTAATCTTATTGCACTGTTGTCTGCTTGGTTTGTGCAAGGTAAGAAATGCCTTTCTGTAAAGGCATCATTACAGCCTCTGTGGTAGCACTTTACAGCAGCTTCTGAGCTTGCAAGCAATGGATAAGTGAGGTGAGAAGCAGCCTGCAGACCTCGCTGGACAGGTGCTCAGCACAGCAGGACTGCTCAGATTGCTGTGCCAACTGTGGGCATGGCCCTTTGCCATGCCTTTCCTCCCTCACGGGCCTCTGGGCTACCGTCCCTCCACCAGAGGTTATTGTCCCTAATGTTTTCTAGCAGAAGGAATGGTGTGAGAACTTCAGGCAAAGTTGGTAAGTTATCTTAAACAGCTGTGGATAGTGTCTTGCCTCCTCTGTGAGCAGCGTTATAAAAGCAGGGCTCCCCCTCGACTGGATGTTGGTGAGAAACAAAAGGCACCATCATATCCCATCAGCTCCATTCCTTACCAACTGAACACAGATGGGAAAGGGCTAGCTGTAGACATTTAGGTATTTCTTTAGATTTTCAGGTCTTCACAGACAGGTAAAGAGACCCCTAAGCTCTGCTACCTATGACCAAAACCAGCGATCCCTGCTAGTACATGCCTGAGCTCATGGGCTTTAGAAGGACATACGAGCCCAAGCACACTGCTGTGTGAACGCAGCCCTGAGCACAGCCCCTTCTGCACACATCTAGGTAATTATAACCCAAACGCTTTCAAATTGTGTTTTTGAGGTTTCACAAGAACAGAAATATGTATTCCTGGCAAAGGTACCAGAATGAAAATAGCTGAGCTCTCTTCACAGCACTTCCATGTTTTCCTGTGTGTCCTGGGACTCTACAATAAGGCTCCTTGCTTTGTTCTTCAGTCTTCCTGGGAGCAAGATGTGCTCTGTCCTCCTCAGGGTTGTTACAAGTCTTAGCTCATCTGAAGGGCATATATTCAGAGAATCTCCATTGGAGGACCTGAATTGGAATACATTCTTTCAACATGCTCACCCTGTCATGTGGGACTTAGTAACAATCCACACACTTAGAAAGGGTTTAGAGGTCTCTCATGCTTTAGAGACAAGCACAAATTTGAAAGCTTTGCTGGATCAGGATCAGAGTATTCACCACCAGATGGCACCCACAGGTGGCCAGTTTTATTCTCCTTATTACATACTTTTATGATTTTTGTGTGCAGTAGTGACTAGACACAAGAGTATTAGAGACTATCCTGGCAGCTGTGATTGTTTTTCCTTTGTCATTTTAAGACAATCTAACATTTAAAAACAAAATTATTTAACATTTTTATTGGAATAGTCATGTGAAAGCATGCGTATCCACAGCATTACGCACAAGTCAGACATGTGCTCCAACACCGTATTCCCCCTCTGTTCGGACTCACTGCTCTATGATATGTTCTTGTGCTCGAATACCCACCTCGGCACTGCAGATTTCATTTCATCTGCATGCACTCCCAAATCACAGCACTGTGCACTGAGACGGAAAGATGGCAGGGCATCAGAGGCGCCAGGATGAGATGCTGTAACTACTTACTGTGTATCATGTCAATGAGAGACACAGGTTAATAAGTAGGTCTGAGCACAATCTCTGCAGCAGCTTCTCCTGAGAACTTACCAACAAATCATGTCCATTTGTACAGTGTCAAGCTGTTACCATGTCAGTAATACAAACTCCAATTTATTGTGCATGTTTCCAAGGCCAAATGTCACTCTGCTATAATCAGAGGTGTTTTCCGGCATACAGGAAAGCTGAACCACACAGACATAGTTTTTAACATCTTAATGATTATTGGAGCTATTGTCCAACAAAGTGGGAGGCCACTAATCCCCCAGGTGTGCATGCTTCTGGGCAGTTCACTTAGCTTAACTAGCAGAGCCTGCAAACATACCTTAATGAATTTGGGTGTGCTAATCATGCAACCTCAACACCCCATGGCAATACACCCCATCTACAGGAAACGAGTCACCCTTATGTACACACTGAGTCACATAATGAAGGAGCATGAACATATAGGATTTAGTAAGAGAAAGAAAAAACAACACAAAACCAGCGTTATGTTTTCTTCTAATAAGGTAGAAAGCATCCAGATCTCCAGAAAACTGTATAGCCAAATACTCCATACTCCTATGGCACATTCATATTCCTAGCACCCTATAATGCTTCTTATACCTGTATTCTTCTTTTCCACAGTTTCTCTCACCTTAATCCCTCATGAAGGTCCTTATTTTTACTATGCAATTTAGAGCAATTCAGCTAAGAACTCACTAGTTCTCATGTCTCTTTCCTCAATCTCACATTAAGCAGTTTCCACCATGAAAGATTCTGATATGGAAAGGCGCACACACATACAAAAGTTAACAGCTGTTGGAGTTGTTTTAATAAAACTTCTAGTAAACACTGACAGTGAAAATGAATATAGATAAACATAGAAGGATGCAAGTAGGGAAAAACAATCTAAGTTTTACATCTGCAAAAGAGGGCTCAGAGCTGACTTCCAACCAGACTGAGATCTTCAGCTTATAATAAATCATTTAAAGAAAACATCAGCATGACACTGAGCAGGAGCCAAATAAACAAATCAAATGTTCAGAATTATGAGAAAAGTATTACAGAACTGCACTGGATTTGGCTGTGGCAGAGTTAGTTTTCTTCATAGTAGCTTGTATTGTGCTATGTTTTGGATTTGTGATACAAACAGTGTTGATAACACAGTTAATTTAGTTATTGCTGAGAATACACACCATCAAGTTCTTTTCTGTGTCTCACACTGTCCCACCAGTGAGTATGTTGGGGGTGGGCAAGAAGCTGGGAGGGGGCGCAGCCAGGACAGCTAACCCCAATTGACTAAAGGGATATCCCATAATATATGACATTGTGCTCAACAATAAAAGCTGGGGGAAAGAAGGAGGAAGGCAGGACATTCAGAGTGATGGCATTTGTCTTCCCAAGTAATTGTTACACATGATGGAGCTCTGATGGCGTGGAGATAGCTAAACACCTGCCTGACGATGGGGGGCAGTGAATTAATTCGTTATTTTGCTTTGCTTGCATGCACAGCTTTTGCTTTACTTATTAAAATCTGTATCTCAACCAATAAGTTTTTTCACTTTTACTCTTCTGATTCTCTCCCCCATCCCACAGGGTGGTGGGGGTAAATAAACAAGCAGTTGTGTGGGGCTGAGCTACCCACTGGAGTTAACCCACAACAAGAACTAAAGTAAAATGCTGGTATATCACCTCATACATTTCTTCCATGAATACTGTGTGCTTTTCTTGTCCCCCTCCCCATACCCAAAAGGAGCTGAGAAAAGATAGCAGAGAAGCAAAACAACAATGAAGCCAATTACAGAAGTTGCCTGAAGCCAGTTTCAGAATGGCTCTCATTACAAGGAACAGCTGAAATTACTAGTCATATCCAGAGTCCAGCTGAGAGTGCATTACAACAGAGATCTATGAAACTGTGAAGAAGTGAACAAGGAACAAATGCCCAGAGTTCACCAGCTCAAATGGTGAACCAGCAGCAGGTTAAAAATAAGCATGGCAGAAACACTCCTTGTGAAAGAGGAGGAGGAGGAAAGATGGGGAATTCTGTGCAGCAGAATGCACAAAGCCAGTAAACTGGTTTAGAGAGGGATTGGACAAAGAAGAAAACACCACAGACATGATGTTGTTCAGGAAGTCCATGAGCTGGAATGTGCTAGTGCGTAATCTACGGAACTATTTTGTTGTGCTTGCTGTTCTCTTACATCCTTCCCTGCACCTTGCTGCTCAAACTAAGGTAGTTCTTGCATCCAATTCCATTTTAAAGGGTTACAGAAAGCAGTTTCTTGGTTGTCACTTGTGTAATAATGTCAGAGTGGTTTCCAATGGAAACATTCATTTGCAGCATGCTCAAAAATCCATATATAACAAGCTTCTACTGAACACAAGAACCTCAAGAAACCAAATGGATTACTCAGGTTGCTACTGTTTATGGGGAAGCATTGGTGAGCACAGTACTTTGCAGAAAGGCTAATTCCTCATCCTGCAGATCTTCACAACAGAATGTAGCAGAATGTCCTAGTGCTTGGCAATGCCTTGTGACTTCCCAGGACACTTTTGTTGTATATCCCAAACAGCAGATAAAATCATAGAATCGTAGAATCATAGAATCATAGTTAGGGTTGGAAGGAACCTTTAAAGGTCATCTAGTCCAACTCCCCTGCAATGAGCCGAGACACCTTCCACTAGATCAGGTTGCTCAGGGCCCCATCCAACCTGACCTTGAATGGTTCCAGGGATGGGGCACCTAACCCCTGGAAGTAGGGGTAACTTCTGGGCCACCTCTTCTAATATTTCACCACCCTCATTGTTAAAAATTTCCTTCTTATATCTTGTCTAAATCTTCCCTCTTTTAGCTTAAAACCATCACCCCTTGTCCTATAGCAACAGGCCCTACTAAAAAGTGTGTCCCCAGCTTTCTTATAAGCCTCCTTTAACGACTGAAAGGCCACAATAAGGTTTCCTCAGAGCCTGCTCTTCTCCAGGCTGAACAACCCCAAATCTCTCAGCCTGTCCTCATAGGACAGGTGTTCCACTCCTCTGATCATTTTTGTGGCCCTCTTCTGGACCCTCTCCAACAGGTTGATGTCTTTCCTGTGCTGAGGGGTCCAAAGCTGGATGCAGTACTCCAGGTGGGGTCTCATCAGAATGGATTAGAGGGGCAGAGTCATATTCCTCAACCTGTTGGCCACACTTCTTTTAATGCAGTGCAGAATACAGTTGGCTTTGTGGGCTGCAAGCATACATTGTCAGCTCATGTCCAGCCTTTCAGCCACCAGTACCTCCAAGTCCTTCTCAGCATGGCTGCTCTCAATCCCTTCATCCCCCAGCCTCTATTGATACTGAGGGTTGTCCTGACCCAAGTGCAGGACCCTACACTTGGCCTTGTCAAACCACATAAAGTTCACATGGGCCCACTTATTGAGCTTGTCCAGGTCCCTCTAGATGGCTTCCCATCTCTCAAGCATGTCAACTGCATGATTCAACTTGGTGTCATCCACACATTTGCTAAGGGTGCACTCAGTCCCGCTGTCTATTTCATTGATGAAGATATTGAACAGTACTTGTCCCAGTACAGACCATTGCAGGACTTCACTTGTCACCAATCTCCACCTGGACACCGTTGACCAGTACCCTCTGGATGCAACCATCCAACCAATTCCTCATGCACTGAGCAGTTCACCCACCAAACCCATATCTTTCCAATATAGAGAGAAGGATATTGTTGGGGACCGTGTCAAAGGCTTTACAGAAGTCCAGATAGATGACAACCATAGCTCTTGCTTGTTCACTGAAGTAGTCACTCCATCATAGGAGGCCACTAGGTTGGTCAGGCAGGACTTGCCTTTGGTGAAGCCATGCTGGCTGTCTTGAATCACATCCCTGTCCTCCATGTGTCTTACCATAGCTTCAAGGAGGATCTGTTCCATGATATTCCCAGGCACAGAGGTGAGGCTGACAGGTCGATATTTCCTAAGGTCCTCCTTTCTACCCTTTTTAAAAATTGTGCAATGTTTCTCTTGAAACATTCCTGTGAAACATATCTACATAAATAGAGTGAACTCACATGAAGGAAAGGATAACCAAAATGTGGAGGGTAAGCAAAAGGGATATCCAAGGCACCCCAAGAAAATTAACAGAGAGCTCCAAGGAAGTATCTGAAGGAGGAATTGTTTTCAACACGGCTGGGTCAATGAAGCACAACTGTGAACAGAAACACAGCTTTCATTTAGGGAGATGAGAGAAAACCAAAAGGGAACTTTTAGCTCCTGGTTCTTCCAAAAATACCTGGAGAAAACCCACAGCTAAACAGGTCCAAATAACACATGTGCCTGGAGGCCTCTCAGTTCAATTGCTCTAAAGAAACTGAACTGGCCTATCTAATTTATTAGGCTATTTACCCCAAGAAACTAGTTCTTATGGGACCTCAACAACCTAGGAGAAGGTTACATACTGCTTTTATGCCCAGGGTCTTCCATATTCTTAAGGCAAGTTTACATCAGACGTACTAAGAACAATAAACTGCCTTCCTCTTGCCACAAAAACCACAGAGAAGAGCCCTTTGTGCAACAAAGAGGCTCTTACCTGCAAGGAAGACTCCTGGAGACAGATGAGTAAAGCAAACTGTGACTGCTGCTTGATAAAATACATCACCCTAAATCATGTTAATTAGTTAATTTAGAGTCTTGCAGAATGCTATGCAGTGGCAGGAATGCAGTATTGCAGTGCACAGTAAATGGGAAATTGCAGCTAGTTGCTAGTGGCCATTTTTTCATTCCTGTTTGACATAGATCTGAGTGGATGAAAAGTGTTGGTATTTCCCTATAACTGAGAACTAAAGCTAATACCTTAAAAACAAAAGTAGAAGCCATGGCATAGGAAAATATGAATGGAGAAAATGTAAAATAGGAATAAGGAAAATACTCAATTAGGTTAAATCAAGAGGACTTAGACCTTGTAGCCCACAACAAACCTGGCGACTGACCATGATTTAGTGCAAAATAGAGCTTCAGATGGATTTAGAAGTTTGGAGATTTATTTATTTATCTACTGTTTTGATATTGCTTCAAACTGTATTTCATATGAAATCTTCTAAATGCATAAAATCAGTATAAACACTTGAACAGTGGATTTTCTTTGTCCCATCTTCTGTCTGATTAAGCTGGAAGACTGTCAAGGCTGGAAGTTAGAGTGAAATAAGTTTGGGTTTGAATTATAGGCACAACAGCTTCTCTAGGCTATTTCTGGGCTTTTCCTACACTGAGAGTGTTGGGGGAGTGACAGTTTAGACTGCTCTAAAAACACACAAATGGGCTCTCAGTGTGGGATGAAGCATCCCTTTGGAGAGCTAATTGAAAGAAGCAGTTCCACAATAGCTGTTCAAGGCCAGATCTCTATTGGAGACAGTTTGGTCAAAACAACTGTTGACAAAGCAGCCAATATCTGAATCTGCTGCTTGAGCCAGTCTCTGGCACACCCTGCTCTCTGCCTTGCTTGGGCACGAACAGAGAAATCCCAGGTTCCTATGTAGTGCAGTGATTCCCCATGCTGAATCCCAGTGCTCCCAGCACACAACCAGCCAGTTCTGGAAATGTAGCACACTGGGAGTTGTTTTCAGTGTATAGGGAAGTCCTAGAGTGAATCTCAAACCCATAATTCTTATATATATAGCTTGACACTGGAGTGATTTGAGAGATTACATCTATTGTTAGATCAAGCTGCATAGCTGATAATATTTTAAAAAGGAGGTGTAAATCTACGCGTGCTTAGAGATTTAGTTACTCAGCTGGATGCTTGCAAAGACTGCAAATTGGGTGCTATTTGTACTGATTTAAACTTCTTTTATCACATTAGAACTAGCTCTCTGTGGGAGAATGAGTGTCCTCTTCCTTTCAACACAGCCAGCACAGTTAGCTAAGTCAAAGCAAAATGATCACAGCATTTTGTCTGCAAAATTCCTTATTAAATGATGTTGATGGATAAGCAAAAAATAATAGGGTAGAAAAAGTAAGAATAGCACTCCACATATGAATTATTTTTTTCCAGGCTCAGAATTCAGGTCCTTCAATTTACAGTGATGTGTACTGTCATGTCTATCTAAAAATAAATAATATGAACCTACGTCAGATTAAGTGGTCTTTAAATTTTCTGTGTAAATTGAATCAGATTTGATCTGGAATTCACTGACACAAGCAGTGAACTCTGAAATGCTCTTTTCATCCAGACATTGTTCAGAGAAGAACTGCACTCAAATTATTTTCACTGTTTGGGCCAACATAAATGTCAAAAGAAGGAAGATGCAAAAGAGTACATGAGGTCATATCATTTTTTTCATTCTGACAATCTAAGATACTAATGACATAGGTAGCTGCTATTTTAAGAGTTTAATGTATACATTTCCATCTATGCCTTTCCAAAACGCCTTTTTTTACTGCACCTGACAGTCTTTGCAGTCCTCTCCACAAACTATAAACGTAATTAATTGATTGTGGACTGTATTAAACTACTCCATCAGGGGACATCACATGCACAGCTGTCAGCTGCAAAACTCAGTTCTGTTCCTCAGAGCTTTGTCTTCCACATTCATATCATGCTGCACCTGGAAGACATTTTTCACCATTACCAGACACATATAAACAGTAGTTTGAAAGCATAAGTAAACATACAGAGGGGCTACTCATTAAGACTCAGGCATCAATTACAGACAGTCCTCAGCACCAGACAACACTAGACATACAGCAAAGGATGACTTTCTCTTCCATTTTATTGATTCTGTGAAAGTTTGCAAGTCTCCTGCCTAAAATCAGTTAAGTCCCTCAAAATTTGCTCAAAAAACTCATTCAATTATAACCAAATATTACCTACTTGGTGACTGGACCTATTACTCAGGAGGAATTAATGATCATTTAATATATCACACACAAATACATTGCTCTGCATTCCGTCCAGTGGACTACACTAACACCATTTGCATATGTAAATTAGCCCTGCAGAGCGTCAAAGTTTTCCCATTTGTTCAGCAGCTGAAAACGTATGGCAATAACTCAGTCATATTCTGTCTGCAGTCAGAAACAGATGACAATGAATGAATTTTCTTGTATACTGATGATCATCAAGCATAAAATCACAAGTTTTGCTTAATCTGGGGCTTCTAAAAGTCTGCTGAAACTTGCTTTAAATGAGTGCTCAAGAGACAAGGAGTAACTAACTGTTTGTAGACCCAATTGTGTAACAAAAGGGGACAAAAAACTGGTGATAATTAGGCAAGAAAAATTGTTTTAAACAATAATTAAAAAAATAATCTAAGAAAAAAGTAGAACTCTGGGTTGGAACTTTATTTTACCCTGGTTAGTTAATGCATTGATTTGTAGCCCGGTCTCCTCAGTCAGCACTAATATTTAAACTAATGTAATTCATTAAACTATGGGTAAAAGCTAAGAAATGTTCATTATTTGGATGAGAAGACTGGTTCAAATATTTTTCATACAGAGATTGTTTTGTTCCCTGACATATGCTGCCTTGAATCTCAAAACTGTTTTTTTCATCAGTTTTGTTCTAAATTTGCAGTACCTTCCTCTCTTTATTTAATCATCGTATTTATTCTTTCTCTGGAACTGTGATACTTGTTAAAGAAAAACTAACTCTAATTCACCTTTAAAGTAATTTGGCTATGAAACACAGAGATATTCTTTAAAAGTAGTTGTATTTCAAGGTTTCGTATCTTAATCCAATCTACTGGTTTAAAAATTGTCACGTTCAGCACAACACCTCACTCATATTTTAGAGGTGCTTCAGACACTATGAGAACTTTTAAGTATGTCATGCTTACTAAAATAGGCACACTTTACAAAATTCTTAACTTCTTCATATATCCTACACCATCTTGCTGTCCAAAAACCATGCCTGCATTTAAACCTTAACACGTATCCCTGGATTCAACAGAGTAAGAAGCCCTTTTGCAACTATTCCTAACACAATTTTTAAAATGACTCAGCACTGTTATTCCCATTTTATAGACAGTGAAACATGGTCAGAGGATGTAGTATAACTGGTTAAGCTGAAATAAATTCATGATACCGATGAATGGAAGGTTCCTTCATTTTTTTCTTCACTCCATATTCCTGGTTGCATACTCCTGGGCTCTGAGAGTCACAGAGAGGTAGAGTAACTAACTCATCTGGCTGAAAAGTAGCCAAGAAAAGAACTAAGAATAAACAAAAATGGATACAGGAAGTACCTTTTTAGTATATATTTGTGCTTTACGTAATGAAACCTCTGAAAGATATAGGTTCCCTAAGGGCTGACAGCGTACAAACCAGATCCCATGATACATAGCCTGAGCACACTGTTGCTGTGCCTGGGCTTGTATATCAGCTGTACTATGCAAACATTACCACAGCATAAATGTTTAATAATGGAGTGAGACAATGTGATTGATATAACTGGAAAGAAAATCCAGTCGTGTATTGACTGCACTATTCCACTTCCCCTGCAGCATAACTCTGGGACTTAATGAAACAAAAGGAGTACATTAAATTCATGCTGACAACAACAAAAAAAAAAGCAGCAAAGCAAAAAAACAAACAAAGCAGGGATCTTTTAGCTATTCTAGGAACAATCTGTAGAGGTTAGTTGCTGTAGAGCAGCAGTATGCCAAAATCTGTATGGGGAAAATATGTGATGATGTAATGTGGTCATCCCAAATGCATGGTTATAAAAACTTTATAGCACACCACATTTTGCAAGGCACTATAAAGATTTTATGGTCATGCATTGGGATGAGTGCTTTGCTCGTGAGTGATGGAGCCACCAGTGAGTTAAGCAAGTCTTTGCCAGAGGAGTGGCATAGAACATAACCATTTTTATAGCACTGCACACCATCTCATGTAGTAATTTGGGATGGACTCTTTCAGTTTCCCTTTTACTTTTTTCTTGTTCCTGTCGCAAGAGCAATGATTAGAAGCTACGTTATATGAGGAGTGGCAGAACTCATTTCCATCAACAACACCTTTCAGCAGCCATTTATATAATGAAGTTCTGTCAATTCAATTTGTACAGGCGAAATGCAACTTACAGATGTCTGTACTATTACCATCACCACAGATGCAATGGGCATGTGCTCCAGAGGAGTAAGGAAGACAGCACGGGCCACTGTCCTGATAGGTCTAACATTCTTCTCCTCCTGTAGTCTCTGCACTTCTGTGAACATATAATAGAATGAAGCCTAAACGATTCCTTGGCCTTCTTTTTTGACAAGCTCTGTGCTTTGTTGGTTTTCTGAATATCACGTTATCCAGTAAATATACAGCACTGTCCCTATAATAAAATTGTCCCTATACAAATTTGGGCCCCATAGCTACATGGTGACTTTAACAGAAGCCAGTTAATCTCTACCCCCTTCCCCAAATTAAATTGGGCAATGCTATCCAACAGCCACTTCCTCAGAGATCTACTTTAAAGGAAATGCTGCTAAATATACCTGGGAATTCATCTCACATGTTAAAAGGGAGCCTGGACCCACCTTCAAAGAAGGTGCTTTGGAAGCTAGCCAGTCTGGAGGCCACCATGGAGGGTGTGCAGCTGATTATTTGAAGGAAACAAAACTAAAATTCTATAATTTAAAGCAACCATGATTTTCTGAAGTGACTTCATTTAGTCTTTCGTGTTTGTATGTTGTATTTGTCTCTCTTGTATGCAAACATATTGGAGGACTTCTCTGTGGGCCAGAATGCAGGATGCACTTTGCTGTTTCTTCCATGCATCCTTAGGTACAACAAATTTGGCAAAGAACTAGTTAGCATGTGTTAGTCTACCTGGCCATCCTCATAGGCCAGCCAGGCCTATGGGACCCTTTTTTCAAAAATGGGGTTTACTTGTTTTTTAAGAGTTTTGTGTTCTGTCTTTTCCACAATCTGTCCAAACTATCCATCAATAAAGACAGACTATTTTGAATTGTATGCACTTCCTGTCATATCGCTCTCTTTGACTGTTGAAGTATTACTGCTGGGGTCTGCTACCAGTTTCACTATTGCTGAATACTGGAGATTTGGTTTGTAAAAACAACTATTTGAAAAAAATATTGCAGCATGCACACTTTTGCTACATCTATAATATATGCATTGCTGTATGTATATATGTATAAAACATATTTTTGTACTTCAAGTAAGGAAATAAAGTGCAGAACAGTTTGAACAGCAAATGTTCTTCAACCTACAGAGATGGGAGGGTGTATTCATCAAACGGGATGTATATTTTGTGACAAGATTAGAGGGGACTACAAGAGAGTAGCAAAAGAGTACAAAAGGACATGAATAACAGGAAAAACAACACTGAATATTTCATACTGAGCAAGAATGACATGCAAAATATGAAAAAAAGCAAAGCAAATTGGTTAAGACTGTGTCATATGGGAAGTATTATTATTCTTCTTCTGCAGAGTACAATTTTGATCTGAAAAATACTACACAAAAAATTATTACTTTTTCCCCAGCAGACTTGCACCCTGTGCATTCTACTTCAGAGAGGAAAAAAAAAAAATCTGCTTTCCATCTCTGTTCACATACCAAAAGCAGCAAAGACACAGGGAGCTGATTTGTATTTCCTGATGTTATTCATCAACAGAGCTGTTTAATAGGCTCCAGTCACCTGAAAAAAACTGCAGAAAACTGGGGCTTTACAGATGGCAGTGAGGTCCAGTTCAAAGCCAGTAGACTTGCTATGGTATAACTGAAGGCTTAATTTGGCTCATTGAGCACTCCATTATTGACAATTACATGGGAGAAGAAAAGAATCCAGTGTGAACTTCAAGCCCAGGTTATGTTCACGGGGGCTGACAGGCAGGAACAAAATTAAGTGTCTTTTTCATTGCTCACAGAAGATATTTGATATGGAAATAATTTAGAGATGATAGGCACGGAACCCCACAGTGCCATTTTTACAATCATTTCTCAACATAGAGCTGCACTTTAAACTGCTGCCAGATAATCAAAGGATTTTGGAGCATCAGATGATACTGCTACTACCTGATGCTATTACCTTCCTGCCAGAGACCATCAATTTATGTCACTGAAGAGGAGGAAAAGCAAACAAACAAAAGAAGACAGATTAAAAGATGAACAAATTGCTCTCTTTTTTCACCCAGTGGCATAATCTAAGGGAGACCCTTAGCATCTGACTTTGCAAAATATGGTTGGTGGAGTCCAGAGTCACCCACGCTGACAATGTATGGCTCACCAAACACTTTGGGAGGTGTTCCTGAAAACTGTACATATGTCTTGTGCAACACTGAACCAATGCTTCATGCCTCACCTTGGACACTTTCCTGAATATCTAACCTCCCTTCATAACAACCTGGAAGCTTCAGCACTGGGAAACAACTCAATCATTGAGATGAAGAAGTAATGCTGGGGGAAGATGTCCATTAATCACTAGCCATACAGCTTTCAGAGCTGCATATGGGCTGTGCAGGGGTCTTATTTAGCAGAGCCTAGTGTAAAAAGTTGGAGCCTTCTTTCATACAGCTCGTTACAGTCCTAGCAGCACCAAAGCCACTTCAACAAGGGGAACCAGAACACAGGTACATCGAGCAAGACAATAATCTGAAACATAGTTAGGAGGACAAAGGATGGAAGGACATGGAGTCTTTCAAAGAGGCTTGGGAGAGTCAGTCAGGCTCTTGCACCCATAAAGACACCCTTTCTCAGCAGCTGGCAGCAGGTTCTGCTATGTCACTTTGAGGGAAGCCTATCTAGCTTTGCTCGCAGTGAAGCATGAGATTAGATTAGACAAAATATTCACATGGCTTTTTCAAAAACCTTTCTATACCGGTTTTCTCTATTGCTAAATGACAACGGCTCTCTATGAAGGAGGATGCTGGTCAAATATCACAGCATTTCAGAAGTGAGGAATTGCAGGTGCCTGAAACCTAGTTGGAAACATAGGATGTGAAGAACTCACTGAGGTACAGCAGTGACCTTACGTGCTTGTGCTGTAGATGAAAGCAAAGGGCCTGGTTTGGGTTGAATTTTTACCTTAGCGTAACTTGAGTGCAATTTGAAAAAACAAACACCTTTTCAGCTGTGCAGACAAGCCTACAGAAAAGCAACAGGGACTAAACACTGAAATCACAAACATGTCTAAGAGTTCCTTCCACAGAAATGAGCACAGTAGTAAATAATCATCTCTAGGTGCCAAAGCATGCAATGACAGTAGGCGAGAGGATAGA
>JAOXJM010000023.1:68341373-68361560 GCA_026413425.1 Tringa solitaria
CTCTGCTGGACCCGTTCCAACAGGTCCACGTCCTTTCTGTGTTGAGGACTCCAAAACTGGACACAGTACTCCATTTGAGAGGATGCTGACAGCTGTGTATGGATGAAGGCTCTCTTTAACACAGGCAGGGCCTTGACAGTGGCCGAGGGGGAGCCTGTCACCACCACTGGGTGATCTCCCAGCAGGGGAAGCCCATGTTGCCAGAGTGGAGCAGAGTGAGACCATGGCACGTGGCACAAGATGGCTCTGAAGGATAGGAGCAGCAGTTCTCAGCCTGGCCTGGGCCAAGGTCCCTTCTCAGCAGCTCCCAGCCACATCCTCTGCCAAAACCATCCCAAAATGTTTTTTCTGTCTGTTCCAGTGGTGCTTCAGCAGAGGGACTCTGATGGTGCACCAAGAATAGTCCTGGGTTGAGTTGCTTGTCTCTGAGGACGTCATTCTAAAGGGCTCACCAAGAGATAAAATGGAGCTGGAGCTACAGCATGGGTAGGCTGGTGATGGCTGCTGGATGCCCCTCACCCACGGCCAGGGACCTGCTCCAGCATGGCCATGTAAGCTTCCGTGTGGCTGACTTTGTTCCTCCAGACCTGGGCGGAATGCCATTTTCCCCACAGCAGTTTAAAGGATAATTTAAGTGAGTTCAAGCCTCTTGCTTTGAGCTAGGTCTTAAGTTGATTTGAAAGCTTCAAACAAAACCAGCTTAAAGGCTGCCCCGTGACTGAAATGAGTACAGATTTGTGTGGCCACGATCTCACCACTGCCCTCACAGCCTTAGCATTCACCTGAGCCTGCTCGCTGTGTGACCAGTTCACACAGTGATGAAGCGCAAAATGACACGATGGCTATGGAACAAATCAATCTTGTGCATCCCCCTGCAAAGCAGAGGTGAGACGCCCTCAGAGACACATGTGTTTTCTTCAGCAGGCTGTACGTGCACCAGAGGCAGGAGAGTAGTGAGGAGGGAGCAAACCATAGCAAGGAAAGATGGACCGAGTTAAAAACAAACAGATGGAGAAGGATGGAGGTTTGTAAAACAAGCCAGAGGACAACTACCACACTCAGGAAAGGAAAAACCCCAGTCCTTAATGGGCAAGAAGTGAATCCTCTACTTCTTCCTATCTCCATCCTCCTGCCTTCTCCTCCTTCAGGTTCTGCATCAAAAAAAAAAAAAGAGCTAAGAATAAGCAATGTGAGAGTGTAATCAACAGCGAAGGAAAAAAAAAAAGTGTTTTCTGCTCGCTAGCAGAAAACTAGCCCTGTCATTAAACAACACAGGTTGACAGCCTTTTGTGATGTGAGGAAGTGGGAAATAAAAGGTCTGAGTCAGTAAAGCTGAGAATGACAAATGGGAATCACAATGAAAAACGTCCGGTGGATCTGGAAATGAAAGTCCAACCTCCCGGAGCCTCAGAGGGAGCTGCAAAGAGAGATCACTCACCAGAGGAGCAATTTTGGGGAATGACAGGAATTCCTCTGCCAGGTGCCCCATGCATTGCAAGGAAAAGCCAGGAGGCTGTTCCTCTCATGGGCATGCTCAGCTGCCCTGGGACAAGCCTGCTGGAAAGGGAAAAGAACACAATTACCAAGACAAGCGAAATTAGGTGTGCGGTAAGGATGAGGAGGGAGAAGGTGGATTGTTCATACCACAGGGGACGCAGGACAAAACTAAGGGCTAGTGAATCTGGGGTGCTGTGGGAGAGGGATAAGGATGACAAAAGATCTGGCTATTATCTGGGGTGAGACTAGCACCTTATCCATCTAAATCTGAAGTTGTTTTAAATCATCTGCAACAGAAATGATTTGTGATGACATCAGACCATTAGGTCATTGCCCATTCATCATGAACTGGGGCTCACCCAAATTTTCATGCGTAGTTAGGCCACTGGCCACTACTGTATAAATAACAAAAATTACAGTTCATTTTTGGCCCAAATGCATTTCTTTCACTAATAAAACATTGAAATGAGCAACCTGGCACTGCATTCTACGAACTGAACTGAGGCTGACTCTGCACACTCATCCAGGTGCCCATTTTTTGCCCCTAGACTGAGCAGAAGTCAATAAATGAGCTACAGCCAGCACATCAAGATTTAGACAGCTTTTCCAGGTACTTGTGATTTTGTGCCTCTACTGATTTTGTAATTTCTTGACCTCAGCCCATGTGCCATGCTTTGCTGCAGATTTATTGAAGTCAGGAGTTCACAGCTTCAACTGAGATTCAGAAGAGAGTTTACGGATGCCAGGAAGGTCAGAAATGAAGAAGTGGGACAGATACACCTTAAGGAAAGCATTTTCCTCCCCTCTCTGAAGAGCAAATAGCTACAGCTCTGAAAATCCTGTTCAGCAGCTTGGTCTCCCTAAAATGCCCCAGTCTCACTCTGGTTTTGTGTTAGGGTTTTTTTCCCCAAACCTATTTTGCTGCATTTGGAAACCATTTTTCCCAGCACTGTTCCACCACTTCCAGCTACACTTGCCCTACCACCACCTCACCTGCTGCATCATGGACTCAGCTACCGGAGCACCATCCGCCCTTTCTAGAGATTTGAGGTTTCAGAAATGACAAGGACAGACTTCCCCTGGGAGCTGTCTGAAGGAGCAGTGACGCATTTCCTACATCCATCCTGTGTGGTTTGGGTCTCCTTGATGTGAAATTAATAGGGAGCAGGAGCAAAAGGTGAGGTCCATAATGACTGAAGCCTGAAATGGAGGAGTTCCATTCCTTACTCCTTTTCTCCCAAGGCAGGCTGGCCCCCTGGTGCTGTGACAACCTCCCACCTCAGTTCAGAGACACCGTAGTGTCTAGTTCCTCAGCAGACTGCTTTGTACAAGTCTGCTGGGTGGCAACAGGGGTCCAGGCTGCCAGCAGTGCATAAATGCACCTTGCCAAGAGCCTGAGGTGGGGACACAGATTTAATGCTTTTTATTCTCTGTTGTTGAAAAAAAATTGCAATTTACTCACTACATGTTTTCACCGTTAAAAGAAAGAGGAGCTTGTTGATACACAAGTAATACTGCTTTAATATACTGACAGCTTTAAACCAGTGCAGCTCCCTTAGGATGGACACAGCTGCCGGCTTCGAGGTGTTTATAGCACTGCATTGCCAGGGGAATGAGCTATAACCACATAACAGACCTTTGCACCCCCCTTGACAGCATCATATCAAATTTTGGTTAGATAAACAAAAAGACTATCCAAAAATCCACCCCCAATCAAGATAATAATCAACACCATGTAAGCGAGGTCTAAATTTTTGGCTATCACAACAGAGACAGATGCATCCAGAGGGTCCTCTTCAGACAGTCTGCAGTAGCTTTGAAAAGAGGTCACTTGATGCATCTCAGTGGGCATTAATAGGCATATCTAGTAAGGACCACTGATGTTTAAGTACTTCACTACTGAAGACAGAGCCATGGTGTTCCTCAAGCCTGAACAGATGAAGTCAGCTCATCTGTCTCTTTGGTACTATTTACCTTACAAGGGTTTTGTTTGCACAGTGCAGCTGTTGATGGGCAGACATAGTTTGAGCCAAGGTAATGAGGACCACAAAAGCAACGTGAATTCCTTCTTTCTCTTCTCCGTGTCAAATCTGTAGAGCAGCAAGGCTAGGGGAGTTTCTACTCCTCTGCCACAGATTGTAATTGGGAAGTCTCTGACACTATTCCCCAAGATCTTTTTATGTCACTATCACCACATTCCACTGACAAACATAGGAAGGAAGGTGGGGAAGCCATTTTTTGCCTTATCAAACCAGCACACCTAAAGCATTGACATCTTTGGAGTTAAAATCTGCAAAATAGCTTGTGCAACTTACCGCCAAACCTGCCTGAACACCAGCACTTCATTCCACAGATGCCCACATTTACCATTACTCCTTGCATCTCCCATTCTTGGGGAAAAAAAAAACCAAACAACAAACAAAAACCTAAGAGCCAGCTAGAGAACAGACTACTTAAAAGATTAATCTGTGTGAAGACTTTGAAGCTCTTCCTCATAAAATGCTCAACTAACCATCAGCCACTCTGCACAGGAGCAAATTGAAGCAGTGTTGCATCAATTGGTGTCTTTCTCCCACCCCTTCAAACCCTAAATGCAGTTTGGGAATTTGTGTTGGTAAAAACACATGCAGCCACCTGTTTTTCAGCCAGCCAACCCATTAGGAGTCTACTCACTGCTGGGTATTTAGAGAGGGGAAGGTGAAATTAAACCCTGCAGACCACACAGCTCATCCCCAGCAAGGCAGGCACCACCCCATGTCCTGGTGACAGCAGACTTGCTAGAAAAATTCTGCCTAGCTTTCCTCACACTACCACATGACATACAAATCAGATTTCACCCTGAAAATATGAAGTGTGAAAAACAAACTATCTAGGGAGAACCAAGATCTCACTACTGACTACTAAATTATCTCAAACTAACTAGACTTTGGCTTCAGTCCAGCACAGCAACCCCTGCATCCCCATCCTTGCCCTCATGGATCATTTGGTGTATTTTTTTTGCAGTGTGCCAAACACACAGCACCCCATGGCTTTTGGAATCCCCTTCAACTTCAAGCTGATTGTGCTTTCCAGGCTTCATCTTTGTTCAGGATATAAGTACAGGCCTGTAAGAATAGAAGTGAGAAAATCATGCAGTTTTTACTGGTGTGTATTTCCCATCCTGATTCCAGCAGAATTTATTTCCTTCTCCAGCAGTTCCATTTAACTTCCCAGGAAAAAAAAAACACAAAACAAACCAAACAACTACCAAAAAAACCCAACAAAAAATTCCCCCAACAAATTCACAGCGATTTATAGAAAAACAAGGTTAGTGAGGTTACTGCCTTCATTGTTTCCCCTAAGTGAAGTTCTGAGATTTAAAAAACGAGTACTTATTTAGCAAGAGAAAGTTTGTTTAGGTCTGAAGGTCTGTTTTTGTCTTTCTTCTCAAGGGAGCAGGGATTTTTGGAAAGCTACTAAATTGCATTTTAAAAAAAAAACAAAAAACAATAAAACACCATTTGGCACATGTCCTTTTTTGAAGCACTTGACTGGAAGAGTGAAGCGCGGTGCTAACACATAGTGCAAGGAGCAAAGGGAAGGGAACACGTGCCAAGGTCACCTCCTCAGCAGTAGCAATGGCAAGCTTCACAGCAGCGATATAAAACCTCCCTCTGATACAAGGTACTACTCACAGCTACTTTTTAAGAGCTATAAAAATCCAGAGCAGGCACACATTAATTAAAGGGTTCAGAGAGAAGCGCTGCGCGTCAGTCTCGGCGGCGGGTGACTGAAGGGCATGTAGCGCGTATGGGAGCAAAATGCCCACAGACAGCGTTAGCTAAAATATTTCTGTTTTTATCACCTCCAGGTTTGTGAGCAGGCAGCACAGATGGTTTGCAGCTGGGGAGCCAGTCAGAGCACTTGTGTGGAAGCGATGTGACCTGTGTCACGAAGCAAGGCATACCATCAGGAAGATTTTCTTCGTGACTAGCCCAAATCTCCTTCATTGACATTTAAGTCCATAACCTCCTGTCCTAGCTAGACTAGAAAGCAAACCATGAAAACTCCCCTCCTCTTCACCACAATATTTTTCTTATTTATCTCCTTGTCTCTCAATTATTTGTTTCCCCTAAGGTAGATCATAGAATCATAGAATGGTTTGGGTTGGAAGGGACCTTAAAGATCATCAAGTTCCAACCACCCTGCCATGAGATAAACTCAGTTCTTCTGGGCTTTGCTCATAAGGCACATTTCCATGCTGGTGTTCCCTGCAGAGCACTGGACTCACCTTTCAGAGTGGCAGGCCCTGCCCAAAAGAGGCAGTGAGGAGGACAAGGATCCATCTGGGCTTCCCTCAGCTCCTTTCCCTCCACGTTTACAGCAAGGCAGGCTGAGATGGCTGAGGTTATTACTCAAGTGCAAACCTGCTAGCTATGGCAATTTCTCTTCCTTGTCCCCTACTGAAGCCCATCATGAGAAATAAGCTTTTCCTGTAAAACCACTGATGAGCCACAGCTGGTGGTGAAACACATCCAACTAAAGGATGCTGGCTGGCAGGAATTCTTCCTGTTTTTAACTGGTGATTATTCCAATTGAGTGAAATGAAGATAACCCACCTTTTTTAGCTCTTATATCTATCTACCTGTACTTACACCACCTCCTTTGTCTGAAGTTGCAGCACGGCTTCTACACTGCCAATAGCAAGAACACCCTCTAATACTTCAGTACATGCTCAAAACCCTGAAAGCAGTGGAGGAGAACTGGGGGGCATGGAGCTAATGGGGCTGGAGCACAGTGGCATTGCATCCTAAAGTCCACTTTACAAGGCAGAGAAAAAAACCAACAACATACTTGGGTGTTTTGGTGGGGCAGGAGGGGGTGTGTGTCTAATACTCAGCACCATCTAGTGGTTGTCACCTATGGCCATCCTGCACCGGCACTGGAAAGCCTGCTGAATTTTAAGCTTTCTCACCCATATCCAAATTAAGAGATGGGCAGTCTAGTCTGGTATTTTCCAGGGCTCTGCAAAGATTTCTTAATTTTAGAGCTTGGACTGACTCTTTTTCTATTGCCAGGAAAGTATCTGCAAAACAGAGCTGGTCTTTAAGACATCAGCACAGGGCTTTGAGATGTGCAGCTGAACATCAGTATTGCTACCTATACATCACAGGAGAACCGGAGGGGGAAAGAATAGGGTGTAATGCTTTTAAAACATATGGAAAGCATTATCTGAATAGTAAAAATCTGACATAAAACTATATACACATACTTATAGCTCAGATTTGGGCTCTCCGTAGCCCTTGCTAGACAAGCAGGGATAATGATTTTTTTATTCACAGTGCATTTAAAGGAGGTCCCACTCTGATTTTCACAACTTGCCACCAGCAGCCAGTCTCTCTGCTTTTATTTATGGTTAAAAGTCCTGGACAGAGTCAGGGCACAGAGGAAAAAGGGGAGAGCAACTGGCAGATCTCAGCCGACACAAAGTACCGTTTGGCATTTTTCAAAGGACAATCAATTGGAAAGGACTCGCTGTTAATCAATGTGAAACAGATACATGTCAGTTCCCCACAGAGCACACTACAATGTGAAACAGCTTCCTTAGAGAAGCAGTTTTTTGTGAAGGGGGTTTGGACAGCAATTTTTCTCTTAAGCCTGCATTTCTGACAGCTGCCTAGAACCTTTTTCCCAGACTTGCCACATTTGTGCTGAGATACATGTATGGCTTCTCTCTTTTGCTCCTTAACCACTGCACAATCTTTCAATTTTTTAAGCAAAGAAAGATAGAAGCCATATTTTATATCAGCTATAGCTGAAGCTGGATTTTTTCCTGTGCAAGGAAATGGTTTCTTGTTATCTGAAGATGACATCTCTATTTTACAATAAAAGCCTCCATCCTCTTTTTTTTTTTCAATTCTCTTTACACCCCCACCTCACAAACTGAACTTATCAAATAGCTTGCAAAGAAAAATAATAAAAGAAAGATGCTTTTGCTCTGTTTCCTGGCGACCAACACCACTGAGACCCCAGGTGGTATCACGCTGGCTAATTCAAGACAGAAACAAGTACCACGATAGTTAAGTGGGAAGAGAAGATGCAGCACTAACCTTGGTGCAGAAAATCCTTGCCACAGCTGTCTGCTGTGCGTGATGGAATTCACAGTGATAGAGGAATCTGTTCTGAATATGGGAAATGATGTTCCATGCATGTTTATTTGGCTTTTTGGTGTTTTTCTTTCCTTAGTAAGTTTAACCATGTTGGCTCTCTTGCATTGCCCTCTCTACCTGTAAAAACATTAAACAAAACTCCCTTGACATGGGGCTAATACACACTGTGGCTCTCTTAATAACCCACAGAGAAAGCTGACTATGTCTTCTTTGCACTTAACCTCAAACCGCCTCTCCCTTTCTTCAGAACAATGTACCCCTGAGGGTGGGGAAAAGTCCTTATGCCCATACACAGCACTACATAAAATGAGAAAAAGGGCTTTAAAATGCCCGTTATTCCCAAAGAACATCAAGGGGATGGCAGTTTGTGTCAGCTTGTGGGAATGAAGAAGGCAGTGTAGGTCTGGGCTACTGTGGAGGCCTGAAGGAAGGAGAGATCAAGGAGCAGCGATGGGGCTGACCTACTGGTTCAGACTGGAGGTGCCTCTAAATCAGAACAGAACACTGCAGACTGGCGAGGGCTCCTGGTGACTCCTTATTACAGAAGCTCCCTCTGCACGTGCAGAAGGCCCAGTTTCTCAGAGGCATTTAGGCACAAGGCCAGGGCAATGAGGTACTTCTCAAGAATAACCACGTTGCCTTTACAGAAAAAAAAAAAACCCACCAAAAAATGTTACAGGTAGCGCAGGGTAAAGATACTCCACAGGGAACCAGAGGAATAGAAATGCAAGAGGAAGAGAGCTCCCCACCCCTGCCATTGGTTAGGGTTTTGGTGAACACCAAACAGAAAGATGCAAGTTGTTCACGGGCATATGTTGTCTTCAGTCCTGTCAGTCATAGATGTGACAACTGGGACCTTTAAAGACTGTCAAAGGAGGGAAACCAAGGCACTGCAAATGCCAAGTCTGCCAGCAGCATAATTAACATGTCACATAAGGTCTCCTCAGAAATGCAGCACTTACTGCACCTCCGACTGCTGCTCAGAAATGCTGCTTGGCTGGTAATTCCTGTGCCTTGCAACAACGTCTAATTTGCTACAAATCCAAGAAAAAGGCAAACTGTAGTGTTTGGGAAGGCAGCAATCATTTGTATCCCATGAGAGAAGTCAAACCAGCCTACCACAGGGCTGGTTAGTACTCGCATTGTAGGAGTGTCACTGGAAACACGTACCCAGTGTTAGCACATCCATTTCACGTGGGCAAAACATCTGAAACGAAAAGGATGGAGGCAAGTTCTGCAGGGAATTCATAAACCAAGACAGGTCTGGGGACATCAGCAGCTGGAGCGTGTTCCCCACTCACCTGCAAGAACCAGTCTGAGACAGGTGGCATCAAGTGCCAGATAAAAGGAAAAATTTCTCTCCTCCATCTCAGGCAGTGTACCTCGGGCACACTTACAAACATAAAGTGACAAGCAACAGAATGAAAAATCCCACGTGAAAGCCAGCTCAACACAGAGGCATGGCAATTCTTGCCCTCCACAGGGAAAATGGATGTGCCTGGTTTAGTGCAGGAAGGTCCTAGTATCAGTAAGTTACTTAGGGCAACCTAGATAAAAACTGGAATGCTCAGGTTGAGCAAAATCTATTTACAGAATCACAAAATCACAGAATAATATGGGGTTGTAAGGAGATCATCTAGTCCAACCCCCCTGCCAAAGCAGGTCTGCCTACAGGAACTTGTTCAGGCGGGTTTTGAACGTATCTAGACATGGAGATTCTACCACCTCTCTGGACAGCCTGTTCCAGTGCTCTGCCACCCTCAAAGTGAAGAAGTTCCTCCTCAATTTTGTGCTCATTTCCTCTTGTCCTGTCACCCATACTACTGAAAAAAGACTGGTCCCTTCCTCTTGACACCCACCCTTTAAGTATGTATAGGTGTTGACCAGATCACCCCTCAGCTTTCTCTTCTCCAGACTAAAAAGAGCCAAGTTCCTCAGCCTTTGCTCATAAGAGAGATGCTCCAGTCCCCTAAGCATCTTTGTGGTCCTCTGCTGTACCCCACCCAGCAGCTCCCTGTCCTTCTTGAACTGGGGAGCCCAGACAGTACTCCAGATGGGGCCTCACGAGGGCAGAGTAGAGGGGCAGGATAACCTCCCTTGACCTGCTGGTCACACTCTTCTGATGCACCCCCAGGATGCCATTGGCCTTCTTGGCCACAAAAGTACATAGCTGGCTCATGTTCATGTTGTTGTCCACCAGGAATGGTGCTGTAGATATGAGGAATTCCTGTGAAACACTGTCTGTGTCACAAAATTGCAAACAGGAATGTCTTTGTGCTTCATGTTCACCAAATCCCCAAATGACTGTCATTTCCTGAACCAGGTAGCACGGAGGGACTTGATACCATGTCTACATCCCAAATGGGCACTTATTTTTCTAAATTATGTCATTCATTATATTCTCACTGACAAATATTATCAAAACAGAAATAAAGGACTTGCATAATCACTACCCAATTGTTTCCAAATAAGCATATAGTGATTACGCAAATCATTACCATGCATCGTTTTTTATCATTTCTTTCCTGGAGAATTTCTCCATATTCACTACTATTTCTTTCTAATTGCTACCAGAAACAGTGCTTCCTCTGTCTACCTCCTCAGTTCTTCTCCATTTTTCTCCCCATGTGAGAAAATATCTTCTAGCCCCAAACCTCACAAACTACTTCCTTGTAAATCTTCCCTAATTTCATAATGAGAGCAATATGGTGTGACAGCATGGGGAAGGGAGCTAGAAACTGAGAGCATGTGAAATTCCAAGATTAAGTCAAACTTAAAAAGAGGTTTGGATTCGCATTTTATTTTTCAAAATGCCCCCACCGTCAGCTTATAATTTACATTTGATTTCCAGTATTTTCTGGTGTTGGAAAAATACCAGAGCCAAAATAAAGCAAGAGTCGGTCCTAATGACAAGCTCAGTACATTTGGAAACAGGAAGTACCAAAGATTTGGGTTTCCAGTCAGCTTAGGTGGTTGGAAAACATATTCGTATTCTATAAGTGTTTTTCCAAACTGAACGTTCAATGCTTTTGACAGGTAAGATTTATCAAAATAGGTACCTTCATGTTTAACTGGAACCCTAATCAACTCATATGCAGCTTTTTTCATCATTACACAGTATTGTGGTACTCACTGCTTTTGCCTTTAGAGACCCGCAATCCTGCCCTTCCATAACAGAGATTAATGAAAGTGTAAAATTAAATACCCAGTTCTACCAATTTAACAGACATTCTGTACAATAAATTGTTGGGCTTCAATCCCACAAGCTTTTACACACCTAAGAAAGCCAGTTTTGTTGATGTATGGAAGAAATTAGGTACTTCAAAGTTTCCCCTGCATATTTTCAGAAGCAAGTTGCTAGCCACGGACTATCGTGTTCTTTATAGATTTTATAGACAAGGAGGTGGTTATATGTCACTGACTTATGAAGTGATAGGATATCACTCATACTATTTCATTTGCAGTAATATCTCTTTTCATGATCTTCTCTCCTCAGGGACGCTTGTTTTGAATCTGCCTGCCCCACCTCGGCATGTCCTTGCCCACAGTGGGGCACAAAGGAGCCAAACACCTTCCCTCCTGGGTGCAGCTGAGCCTGATGTGCCAGGGCAAACTTGTGCCTCCTGGGATGGGAATAACAACAGCCAGGTGCCATCACATATCCATCCTGGCACTTGGCCGCTGCTGAAAGCAGGAAGTGGAGACAGACCTCAAGCTGGACAGAGTGACCACTTTTACCGACATTTTGGTGCTCCCACGCCTCAGGCAGCTGAGGAACAGCTCGCCAAGGAATGGAGGGCTTGGAAACAGTGATGTCTTAAATTGCTGCAATTAGGTCTGCCCCAGCCAACTCATCACAGCACTGAGCCCTCTGTTTGACAGAATATCACTGTTCTGGAGAATAAAAAAAATAAAGCAACACAAACCAAGCAATTAAAGCTAAAGTTTTCAAGTCTGTGTGAATCTCAAAGCAATGTCTATTAATGAATATTAAGCCACAGTGAGGAATTAAAAACCTAACTGCCAGGATCTCTCAGTCACTGCTGTCCTACTTCCTCCTATCTATTGCCCTGTCCTAATATTTTAGTTTTGCAATTATAAAGCCTTGCCTCATTAACCACATCCCACCTATCAAATCATCCTACCTTCCCAATACAGTATTTCATCATCCTAATTCTATTGTCTATTGCTTATCATCTTTTATCAGATTTGATGGGTTTTATCCTAGTTCCCTGCCTTTCATTTCTGTCACAGTGTTTATGCACTGTGCATGTATTTGCATTGTCCTCTGTAGAATATCTTGCATACACAGAATATTTAAATGAGAAAAAATTCAAGGACGAGTAGAGTTTACACAGAGTTACTCTACAGATTCAGTCATTTTTGCTGAGCTAACTGAACAGTTTTAAATAGTTTACAACATCAGTACAATTACCATACAAAACACAAAGGAAGACTTGTTCTTTGCCCTGGGAAGTTTTCTTTTAAATTATCAATAAACAATGTGGTTAAGATATACTAAGGATATATTATAATGACATATAGTAAAAAAAATTGCACTTAAGCTGGGACTGTTTAGCCTAAAGAAGACAAGGGTCAGGGGGATCTTATAACGAGGTGTATAAATACCTGATGGGGAGGACTAAAGAAAACAGAGCAAAACTCTTCTCAGTGGCGACCAGTGAAAGGACATAAGGCAATGGGCACACACTGAAATACAAGAAAGCCTATTTAAAAATAAGAAAAAACTTCTTAATTCTAAGAGTGATTGAACACTGGAACAAATTACCCATAGAGGTTGCAGAGTCACCATCCTCGGAGATATTCAAAACCTGGGTGGACACAGCCCTGACCTCTAGGTGACTCTGCCCCGAGCAGCAATTTTGGATTAAGCAATCTCCAGAGGTGCCTTCCAACCTCAGCCATTCTCTGTTTCTGTGAATTATCTTTATTTGAATGCTCAATGAGTAGGGTCCAATCACCCAGCTGTAGGCAGTCAATTTGCACTTCCTTCAGTGCTCCAGATGGTCAAAGTTTCTTCTCTAATCAATGGAAAGAGGTTAATGTCTCCAGTGGCAAATTTTATCTGCCTAAGCATGAGGGGCATCTGAGTTAAAGCACAAGGTTGTTAGCCAAAATACATAGACTGGAATTCATCCACTGATTTTTCTGCTGACCGAAGGCTACAACTCTAAATAACTTACTGAACAAGGGAATTTGACCAAAGTTCAAGTGTTGTGTTTATCAGAGAGTTATTATTCAAATAACTGGAGCTAGTACAAAGGTCTCATCCATGGCTGAATATTGTATCTTACTGTCATTCAGCTAATGCACTGTAATGTCTTACCCTTAAGTAAATTGTGCATGTGTCTGAGTCAGTTCTGAGTATAGGGTTATACGATGCAGATAAATCCATCTACTATTTGCTGTGATTAAAAATGAAGTCCTCACGCAAACACACGTTCCTGCCTACATCATCTTTCCTGCCCCCACCATATTTCTAGAGCACATCAGAACAAGCAGTAACCAACTCACTGACACAGAAGAAAAAAATGCCTTTTTTTCCCCACAGATTGATTTTCTACTAGTTGAGCAAGTTTACATTGGCTTCAAACAAGATCAGAGAAATCACAGAGCCAGCTCACCAGAGAGGTCAGGATTGCAAGGTGAGGAGGTGTAGGTAATAGGGAGGAAAATGGGACAGAGAATGAGCCGGTCAAACTGCCCTGGAGGCATTCATGAGCTTCCAGACAGCTCAAGCCCTGCTACATGGCTTTACCCTTAGCAACCAGCAATCATAACTCATAATGCTCCCAGGCATAACCAGGTGACAAAATTGAGATTTTCAGTCATAGATGAAGGAGAATATGGCATTGGAAAAATGAAACCACAATATGAGTTTTCTTCTTTAAGCACACAGACAGTGCAGCACAATGTATACAGGTATTCCCATGCAGGGAGATGCAGGAGAGCAGATGATGAAGGGTAACATCATTAACAGAACAAGGCAGGGCCCCATGTCACATTGACAGGAGAGAAAGGCTGAGCAGGACCAAACAGGAAAGAACTTTTTTGATTTACACAAATGGGTTGGCTTAATATACCAGAAGAGAAAAAGCCAAAGCTGGGAAAGAGGTTATTCTAATAGCTGGTGCATCATTTCACGCTTGCACTCATTTCCATCAATATTGTTAAGCTTTAGACAAAGTCCCACATAATCAAAGCAACTGCTGAGAAGAGAATGCTGCACCAGGTAATACGTAGCTTTGGTCTATATCTGCCAGGCCCTCCTGCAACAAAAATTTGTCCTCAGTGGTTTCACAGCATAAACATAAATTTTTTCAAGCTAAAAATATGAAATGCTAAATAAATAAATAAATAGAAATCCAGAAAAATACTGTGTCTGTTCATTTAATTCTACACATAAACTTTTTTTATCCCAAAACTGAGAGCTGAATCATTCAGGTTAAAGAAATAGAAGTGCAAAATCTAATATGTCATTTTTGTTTCACTGCCTTGCATAAACAGAACAGCATATTTTGTAATGTTTTGACTACTCCCATTTCAAGCATGGCCTGGAAAGAAGCTGACAGCTCTTTCCATTTTTCTCTTTCTATTCAGCTGTTGTTACAAACGCAAATTGTTCTTCGAACACTTATTTGTCCACTGTGATGAGGCAGTTATTACTGTTGAGTTTTACTTTAAAAATAGCAGCTTATTAAATTTTTCACTCTTCTAGGAAAATCATTGTCTTCCAATTATATGTTAGGTATAAATTTTGGAAAACCAGAGCTTTAAAAGTTATTTAAAATTAAGTTCTCATTTGTAACAATGAAAGCAGCTTTCCCATTCAGCAAGGATCACTGAATAACTAACAACATCTTGATGAGATACATTTTCTTGGATTTGTATATGCAAAAAAGCAGTGGGTATAGAAGTAGTTTCCTAGCCAATATGTCTGTTTTCTTTAACTATTTTAGTGTCCCTGGCATGGCTTCATTTCATGCCAGCCAGTACTCTCCTAGGTAATACACAGGCATGTTTTGAAGGATGATACATGCTTGGGACTAGTCCATGTAGATACTTTGAACACAAAAAACTTATCTTGGGGCAGAAGTGAGGTTAGGTGTTGCAAGAAGAACCATACTATGAGGGACAGAGAAGAGTCCTTGTCCTGTTTCACTAAATACATTACTAGTGGCCATAGTGTCCCTGGAAAGTATTTTGAAAAACTACCAGCCTACTCAGTGGTAGTTGTTTGAAACCTACATAAAACAAATATCTTCACTGTAGTGGCCAGTGCCTGTGCCCTGTGGCAGACAGTACATACATATAACATAAAGACAGTCTCCAGCTAAAAATTATGGGGGTTTTGGTCTTGGTCTCCTTGTTGATGGTATTTACTTGTTTTAAACATTTAGTCTAGCATCTGTTGGGGAGAGGGCCTTCCATCTAAAGTTCACTTGCCTGAATTTATGATTACCAAACAAGAAAACAATCAAATCAAAGACGGATATGACAACTGCAAGTAAGGAAACACCAGATAGCTATAATTATATTTGTTTGCTTGATTAGATTGCAAATAGGTGTTTTTCTCTCACCCAGTAATTCTGTGAAGTGAGTGAATCAATAAAAATAAATAAATGATGGTATGGTAGATAGGCATTATCTGCCACATGAGCACAGGAGGGGTGAAATGAACTTATTTAGACAAATCACATCAAACAAGTGCTAACAAAATCTTTAATACCTCTCCTGCCTCTTTAAGTAATTATGTGCTGCTAGACAGCAGAATCTCAGGATTTTAAAAACATGTATATGATTTTTAAGATCCTTTGACAACCTACGTTTTAGATTTCTGTATTCATAAACCTAGGTACTCTTGTTACAGCCTCAGAGAGCCACTGAGATCCATGAGTTCAATGCAGTTCTCACACCACAGCAGCAGGTTTCTTAGAGCCTTGGGCACATCATTTCATTGACCTCTCACCTCACATTAAGAAAAAGGGTCTAGGAGTCGCATTTGTGAAGAACATAGAAACACTGTGTCATCCAAATATAAGGGACTTCACAGCTGTAACAACACTTACAAACAAGTACTTCATAAAGTAATCAGGGGAAGGGCTCATGTTTTAGGGAATAAGTTTATTCATAATGAAGCTCTAAGGAATGAGTTTTAATGTCCATACTGTAATAGAAGAAATGTAGTGAATAAGCAGGAGAAGGAAGTCTTAAAGTGATTACACTTCTGATTTAATTACTGCAAAAGACCTAGTGAACTAGTTCACTGGGCTTGAACATAAGCATGAACAAGTCATTGAGAGCAGCCCTTTGGAGGAGGACTCGGGGGTGCTGGTAGATGAAAAACTGGGCCTGAGCCAACAACATGCGTTTGCAGCCCAGACCAACTGAATCCTGGGCTGCATCAAAAGAAGTGTGGCCAGCAGGTCAAGGGAGGTGATTCTGCCCCTCTACTCCATTCTGGTGAGATGTCACCTGGAGTACTGCGTCCAGCTTTGGAGTCCTCAGCACAGGAAAGACATCAACCTGTTGAAGTGGGTCCAGAGGAGAGCCACAAAAATGATCAGAGGGATGAAGCACCTTTGCTATGAGGATAGGCGAAGCTGGGTTTTGTTCAGCCTGGAGAAGAGAAGGCTCTGGGGACACTTCATTGTGACCTTTCCATAATCAAAGGGAGCTTATAAGAAAAATGGAGACACACTTTTCAGCATGGCCTGTTGCTACAGTATAAGGCATAATGGCTTTAAACTAAACGAGGGAAGATTTAGACTAGATATATGGAAGAAATTTTTTACAATGAGGGTGGTGAGACACTGGAACAGGTTGCTCAGAGAGGTGGTAGGTGCCTGTCCCTGGCACATTCAAGGTCAGGTTGGACGGGATTCTGAGAAACTCGATCTACTTGAAGATTTCCCTCATTGCAGGGGGATTGGACTAGATGACCTTTAAAGGTCCCTTCCAACCCAAACTACTCTATGATTCTATGATTCTACGTACAGCTTCTACAGAAGTGCACGGGGAAAAAGAGCGGTAGATATTACCTTGCATTTGAAATGCAAGATGGGTGACAGCATATAGAAAATAATAAATAAGCAGAACTGTCCAGTTAATTAAGAAGGACAGATTTGAGAAGACAAATTTTAAGAAATCCTGAGAACTGATAGCTAAGATCCAAAGTTCCTTAAGGGAAGGAAAACTATCTCAGTGCAGAAAACAGAACGAAATGAACAGGAGTAGATAGGTAAATGAACAGTCTTTCACTGATCTTAAAATCAAATCACATGGAAACTGTAAATTAGGCAGAACTAATACAGAGGAGTTTGAAAGAGCATATGCAGACAAAAAGAAAAAGGTGAAAGGCCAAGGTCCAACATGAGATACCACAAGCAAGAGAAAATAAGCCCAGGGAAAGGTTTCCTGCTCTGTGGTATGTAGACATTTATAGTCCAATGTTGCCAAGAAAGAAAAAAATGCCACTCTCATGTCAGGCAGTTAGTACTGCTAGCACCAGTGAGAAAGAACTCAGATGCAGCAGGGGAAGAACAGACTAGAAAATACTTTGATAAATTAACTGCTTTCACATCAGCTGGGCCTAATGAATTTTGCTCTCATGTGTGAAAAAGAAGTATTTGAACAACCTCAGAAGCATTAGCAGTTGTCACTGAGAGCTCATAGAGGACAGAAAGATATTCCAGGAAAGAAGGCAAATGCAATGCTGGCATTCTTTTTTCTTAGGAAAAAAATGAAGGAATTAATCGGTGTATAAGCCTCTAGAAAATAACAGTGATCTAAATAGCAGTCAAGAAGAAATCAAGGCAAGATAATCTCCTCTCTTCCCATGACAGAGTAATGGTTCTCACAGGCAGGGGAGAAGCACTACCTCGGAAATACTTTGATTTCAGTGCGGCTTTTGACACTGCATCGCATGACTTTCGTAAGCAAGCATGGATTAGAAGGTGCGCTGCCACACTGAAGAGGTGCACCTAATGGATTCCCTAGGGGTCTGCCCTGGCTCTTACGCTTGCACAACTTAATGCTTGCACTGATGGTTTGGATGAAGGAATACATACTAGATGTGCCTTAGGAAGGGTTGCAAACACACCAGAGGGCAGGATTAGAATTCTAAAACCTCTTACCAAATACAAAAAATGGTCAGGAAGAAAAAAGATGCACTCCAGTCAGGACAAATAAATAAAAATCTGTGCTTAAGGAGGAGTAATCCACTACATAAATACAGAGTGTACAATAGCCACTTCAGCAGTCACCATGGAGAAAAGAATTTGGTGTTATGAATTACCACCTGAACTTTAGTCAACAATGTCACAGAGTCACACAAAAAAAAGGCAAATAGCATGTATAAACAAAGGGTAAATAAGATCTATAAGCATGAGTATCAGCTATCAGCATAGATGAATGCTTCTGTTAAGCCCCAGTAGCACGGTAAATCAAGAGCAAAGCATAGGGGAGGACCTTCTCATATCTTCTTTTTGGAGGTTTAATGCATAAGTTGGACAAACTCCCGTCAGGAACTTTACAGCTATGGTAGATCCTGCCTTTGGACGGGTGATTTGACTCCATGGCCTTTCAAGGTCCTCTCAGCCTTACCACTTATGAGTTCTGTTGTCACTGAAACTCTCCAGAACAGCTTAACTTTGCAGCAGCAGCACTGCCTTCACCAATACTTTCCTGGCATCAGGAGGGCAGTGGTGAGTGCTGAGTGCTGTCCTCTAAATGGCACACAAAGTGAAATGATTCTTTTTCTCCTCTCTCTGCAGGCTCTGGTTTTAGAAGGGAACTCTACTCTACTGAACTTATGTTGTGGGCTTTGACACTTCAAAAGTGAGTGACAGAAGTATATATCCTGAGTTCCTAAAAAAAACTCACTTTCCTTGCAAAATGCATCCTTTCTCAGTATTTAGAAGGGAGGAGACAGAAAGCAGAGCAGCGTGGCATCTGTTCAGAGACACCAATAAAACACCTGCACAGATGAGGTGGTTAAAGCAAGCAGAGTCAAATTATGACTTGTAGGCTGTGTACAAACTTGACTTCCATTCCCCAAAGAAATGACAAAATAAATTCAAAATTTAGTTCCTCAATAGTGGCAGAATGAGTTGGGTGGATAAGAGATTTTAGAGACTATGGACAAAAGAGGTCATGAGAGTTGTGGGAAGTCCCAGGGTGCTGCAAGTGAAAGATTTTCTCTTTCTCTCTCTGCCTCCCCTACTTCCCACCCAACCCCAGCAGACCTCCCTCTTCCTTTTCCAGGAGGGACTGAACCCCAGCATCCTACATTTCACCCACTCTCTGAAATCCAGTCATGCTCAAATGACTCTTTATCTTCCTCCTCCCACAGGAGCTTCCCTCCTGTTCCCACTATCCAGCTCCTTCTACCTCAGCCACAAGCTTTTTGGATGGGTCCCCCCTGCACTTCTCCAGAGGGACTGGGCAGAGGCTGGCATGGCCCCTATTGGAAGCAGGAGGTGGGGAAGGGAGCAAGACACCAGGAAAATCTCTGCTACCTGCAGGGTCCTCTTCCTTGCACCATCCCAGCAGCAGCATCTGCAGCAGTGGAGGTCTTTTCAGGCAAGGGAAGAAATGAAGAAAGGAGTTTCTACGTTCAGCACTCTGCTTCTGCAGGCAGCTGCCTACACTGAATTTATAGAAAACCTGTCCTGACTTGCCCATGAGGTTGATGTACAGCGGTGCCTGCTGCCTAAATAATCTACATCGTAACAGCTTTCCCTTTGTTCTTAGAGAGCAGCTCATCCCTAAACCTCTTGGTTTGAGTTTGTTTGGTATTTTTACCATAAAAGAGTTTCAGTCTGTAGCAAAGCCTGTATAGTGGGCCTCCTGATGCTGCAGACATCTTCATCATACAAGAAAGAATTTGAACAAAATTCTCAAGAAGAATATGATGCTTCTATGAAATTATTACTGAAGGAAATCCCAAGGAAGATAAAATAAAGCTTCCCAAACTCCTATTTAATGAAATTACATAAATAGTACCTGAAGCAACAGGTACTGAAATCAAGCTTACAACTAAAATAAACAGCTTACATGCATTTTATATATATAAATTAGAATTCTTTCTGTCGTTGCATTCTTGAGTCTCATACACTAATTTAGCTACAATGCAGCAGAGCTCGCATCGCAGTAATAGGATATTGATTGTACAATGTTCAGAGACAAAGAACTCATGTTGCTGAACTTTATATACATGCATGTTGTTGCAGCAAGAAATCCGCATCAATATTCCTTGCCAAATATATCCAACCACCACTGTGCCTGCTGGTGATTTAATTACAAAATATAGAATTCTTGGTGGGACACAGTCAATTTTGCATTAAACTAAAATGTCAGTAATGGAAATGACCTTGAGAAAAGAAAAAGATTAAATGTTCAAACCCAGGAAAGTGTGATGTTCATTTAGTTCTACTTCTTTGGTAGTTTATTAATACATAAGAATATACTTCAGAGTTGCCAGGAACTTCTGTAAAGATGAGTAATGTTCTTGTAGTGC
>JAOXJM010000023.1:68361660-68373215 GCA_026413425.1 Tringa solitaria
AGTAATATTCTTGTAGTGCAGATTACACGTCCTAATTCAAAATAGCTTACATTTTTGTAGGTCTTTATTGGTTTGAAGCCCACTGTTAAATGAGGGATAATGAACCAGTGGTCACTGTGGATGCATTATTCCTCAGGGCAGTTCCTAATACGCTTCTTCAAAACAAATCAATCATAATACAGGAGTAATTTGAGAGTAATACAGGCTGCTTGCCTCATACTCCTTGTTGCCACCTCTGCTACAGGCCACACATCCCACCCCACAGCTGGGGGGCATCTCAGCCTCCGCCACTGCTCAGTTCATTGCTTCTGTTTCACCGATGAATCTAATAATTCTCCAAATGTTCCCCTCTTAGCTCCTCTGTGGTATTTCCTGATAGTGCCATGAATATGATGTCAATAATATATGTATTATAAAAGTAATTTCTGGTTGTTATAAAAAAATGTATGCATAGTCAAGTTTTTCATTGAGGTTTTGTTTCATTGGTGGTGGTGGAAAGAGGATTAAGCATTAATCAGCTAGCACTGACAACTCCTAGACAAAATACTGAACTGATGGTCTGGTCCCCTAGGGCAATTTCCATATTTTGGTTTTCTCATTTGGAAGAGAATAACTTTATTCTATTTTGTTCACTGAGCAATATCCTACCAATGATGTATTATGAACATACATATCCATTGAGCATACTCTGAGATTGTAAATTCCTGTAAAAAGTCTCTACACTGTTAAAATCACTGGAAATAACTTCAAGATACTCAGAATACTTGCAGTAATTTTTTAACTGTGCAATGCACAGAATTTTATAAACAAGTAACTTACATATTCCAACAGTTTTGAATCCTGATGTATTTCAGTATGCCATGGAATATAGTCTACCAGTAAAATAATAGCATAGACATAGAGTGAGATCCTGCTCCCATCCATTTGCTTCTCCTCTCTCATTATGCTTTTAATGCCCTTTCATCCTGCAGAGACAAACATTGACTTCCAGGTCATGTGTACTGCTCCCCACCAATTAACATTTCCCACTATAACATACAGTGACGGAGCAAAAAAATATTACAATCTATGTATTTCTAGTCTCCTCTGTGTTCCCGTTAAGTTTTAACTACAAAATTTTATTTATGATTAATTTTAATCCTGTAGAGGAGGAGAGCTCAGTACCGTTAGCTGCTCAACTTCAACCTTCCACCAATAAAAGTTGTTTCCTTTAAAATGTTTACAGTTATTTAGAACCTAAGCATGACTTAATCTTACCTAAGAAGAAAAACATAGTATCTGTCCTTTTGATTGGTATTCATTATGGTCTACTATATAATTACCTTTAAAATGTTTACAGAAGATACCTCTTGCAACAAGCTTTGTATCCCTTTGTATTGTCCCTTCAAGGCATTAGTTTCATATACTATAAAGCACAAGAAATATGCCTTTATTACCACAATTCATTAGAATGTGCTAAACAGTGCCAAATGAGGAAGCATTTTTTTCATAGACAATTATTGTTATTACCTAGTGCGATTTACATTTTGCTGAATAGAAAAAAAAAAAGTTATCTTTTAAAATTAAGCTTTTGTGAAAAATAAGTTTGATTCTAAATCACAGTGCAGAAAAAGCCTGAAGGGTCTTTAAATTTGCTACTTTGTATTTGAAATTCATTAACCCTCACCAGGACCATCTTAACTAATCTTGAACATTTTCGCAAAAATGCGCCAGCCTTATCTACCATCTAAGACACCTGCATATAAAAATAAAAGGACTTCTGCTGGAGGAGTTAATTTCCAAAAAATCATCTTCCCTCACTGGGAAATATTGTTTTTAGTGGATGGACAAAGAATACTATTTAATAGAGTTTTCATTTCACATCCTACATTCTAATAGCTTTTAGGATTCAAAAGACAAATGAACAAACTCCCTCCAAATTTGTTGTTAAGCTACTTCTGAGTTAAGGAAAATATGCAAAAGGCCTATCTGGAGTAGTCCCCTTTGGATTTTGGCTAGTGGAAGACGAAGTCCTGCTGCAGCACAGAGAGGTAAGGAGGCTTCATGAAGGATAATGTTCCTAAACCAACCAAGCTAGATTCCCCACCACTTGCCTAAGTGAGGGGATACCTTCTTTCACTGGTCCAAACCCCTGTACCTGAGGAAAATTGCTTCTGTTAAACAGCAGGCTATCTCCTTTTGTGTCTCCATGGGGGGAGTGCAGAAGGAAGCAGTTGTAGGACAGGAGATTTAGTCCCAGTTACCCAAGATACCCATTTCTGAGCCATTTCCCCATGTGCATACAGTCCACTGAAGCCAGCATTTGTTGCCAGGCCTGTTCTCCAACACAGAGAAGAGGTCTGGCTGAAAGACTCTGTGCTTACACAGGCAGAGTTCGGGGACTGAGAGATGAGCATCACAAGACTTCAGTAACAGCAGCAGAGCAAAGTCACCACCCTTGCACGTTCCATGTAAAATCAATAAACTTTGTCCCAATAAGAATGACAAAAGCTGGAGAAGGCTCTGGGCAGGCTCTGAGTCAAGGTGTGCTGCAAAAATATAAAATAAATTATAAAAACAGCTTTCTGTGTCTTGGAAACAACAGCTGCAGCACAGGTGATGGAAGAACCAGACAGATCAAACTTCAGAAATCTTTAGGTTCAGTGAAAAACAGCAATTAAGAAATAAAAATAGCACTTACTCAAGGAGCTGAGATGCCATGGCATGATGCTTCTTGAGGACAACCAAAGCTGAGAGTTGCTATTCATACTGGGAAACAATCAGTTGCTTTTAACTACACCTCAAACAAAATAAATGAAAATCATACATCTGCAGTGTTAAATAGCAAGTCAGCTTTGATGGCATCATCAGAACTGAAAGTCCAGTGAACTGTAGCACTGGCAATATTCTTCAACTTCAGTTCACTTGTAGGGGTCTTTTATGGAAAATCTGAGATCAAAATCGATGGGGTATGGAAATCATTGTGCTCAGAGAACACTGGCTCATCCCCACAGATGCTCTTCCTGTACTATGGTGTCTGAGAAGTTGCTTACGTTTTCCAGTGTGGTTTCCCCCAGAGCCACATTTATCCTTTTTGTATTGGATGGACATCTATATCATCTCCAGAAGGTCAGAAGAAAGAGAAACTTTGACATTAGAGGAGACCACAATTTATGTGAGGGAAGACAGAAAAAGAAGGCCAAAGAAACATGCATTAAGAGATGACTGTGTCTGGTGAGGTATTACTCTCTCTCCGTGACAAAACCTTCTGCAGTTAGTTCATGAATAGAACAAAGGAAGTAATTGAGGAAAACATAACAGAAGATCAGGCTGGATTTAGACCCAGAAGATTATGTGTCAATCACATTTCTGCTCTAAAAATAAATACAGGAGAGAATGTCCAATAGCAAAGACCACATGCCACAAATGTTAAAGATTTTTAAAAATATTTGGCAGCCTGTTCTGCAATTGACTCTGGACCATCTTAAAGTAAAATATCATACCAATAAAAACAATTACCATCATCAAGGGTTTGTGCTAAGGCACAGTTTGTGTAGGCAAAGAAAATGCAACTTGATCATTTTTTAAAATGGTGTCAAAGGAGGGTGCATTTCTGTTTGGCAATGACACTAGCTGCACTGTTAGAACAAGCATGTACACAGGGTAGGCAGATACAACACTGGCACTGCCTGTCTTAACTGCACATTAAAAGAATTAGATGTTAAATAAAGACATTGCTCTTCCCAGTAACAGAGGAGCTGATTTGCAAGCTGTGGCCAAAAAAAAAAAAAAAAAGATGGTGTTAAAGCTATGACAAAATTTAATTTAAAAGGTCCACAAAGATGTCCCGAGGACATTTGGCCGGGTCCCTAAGGGTTTAACCCAAATTGCCCTCCTTGAGGCCCAGAAGAGGGCAGCTGCCTTGCTCCCTGAAGTCCCCTCACATGGATGACAGACCTACTCCTTGCCTAGCTCTTCCATTCCAACATCCTCTCCCAAGATAAAGTGCTCCATTAAGGCAAACCCATATGACAGAGGAAATCAGGTAACATACTTTGAAAGTGACAGGATTTTTTTTCCCCAGAAGGGAAAAACATTACTAATTGCTAAGGCCAAACTACAGGCCCTCAATCCTAGTTCCTCTTTAACATACTGATGTGAACCCTGGAAATCTACACATGCACAAGAAGGCATCAAAATGCCTTCACAAGCACATAAATCAGGAAAATACCAGGCAAGTAGGAAATCAATTTTTAATGAATGTTATAGCTGGCCACAGGTTTCAACAACACTCTATTTCCAAAGGTATCTAGAAGGAAAATACCCAGGACACATTAAAAACAAAGGCAGAGTCTGTCAATGTCAGTGTATCCTTGGGCAGATAAAGGGACATGAAGGTGGTTGATGGACAGTCATCTGTCAAAAAGCGTGTTGAGAGGAAACACAACTGTTTTAACAACAGATAACAGCAAAAGGATGCAAAAGAGTGAACCAGCCTAGACAGTGCGGGCAGAGTTTTGCCTGCGTTTAAAGCAGTGTTTGGCCATGTGGGAAACATTCAGAGCTGCCTATTGGCATTTAGGATAAATGAGGATTTAATTCATCACATTGCAATAATTGATGCAATACACTGACTTGTAGTCAATTCTAGGAAGCTTCCGGGTGTAGTTTGTAATGAAACAACTGAAAAATGGAATTCAGGAGTAGTCAAAGGGAGAATACTTGGGCAATCTACTCTTGTGTCTGAGGAGACTGGAGCAGGCAAATTCCAGCCTCATGAGATGTAATAGAAATTTCATTAATTTTGAAAGCATCCAATTGTCTTAAAGTTGCAAAGAGGTCCCTTAGGGACAGAAACAAAAATAGGACTCTGAACAAACAACTCAAGATAATTTTTCCTTTTTTTTTTTTTTTAATCACTAACTCATTTAGTCATGCAAAACTACCACTTAGAACTTAGCACAACTCCTTACTACAGGAAAGCAGTCCTCCCTCTTTAAAAATTTACAAAACATAGCATTCTAAAATAATCAAGATTCATTTTTGAAGCAAATCTCTGCATAGTATTTTATATGTAGTAACATTAAATTAATGATATTGTAGCTCTTAATTGTTTGGAACAATTTGAAAAAAAAAATATTTTCTGTTTGATGCTATACTTCCGGCTTTCGTGTGTGTTTTTCCATAGACCTGATAAAAAAAGACTGTAAATAGGACACTCAACTGATATCTTTACTGAACAACTCTTTTCATGTGTTCTTGCAAATGTTATAAATATATATTTTTTTATGTATTTCAGTAGGTTTTGATCTTTTTTTATTAGCAACTTATCTGAATGGCACATTCATACAAAAAGCAATTTTTTTCTGGTTTTGCAGATTGTGTAAATTTAAAGATAATGTATTCTGTACCAGCTCCTCAATAAAATAAAACATATAATGACATTATACAGTAATTTGGGTATTTTACTGACTTTATATTCTGGCAGTATGTTTCATGCCTCATTTGGTAGAAAACTCATTAGACTAGTGCAAACCATGTTTTAATGCAATAGGTTGAGACTTCTTTCCCAACTAACTTGGGCCCCTGCCTATTTTCTGTACTTTCATGCTCGACTTAATAAATTGCAAACTTTCAACTCTTCGGTTTGCTCTGGTCTCCTTTACATACCGTTTATTGGTAGCTTTATATTTTTAGAGGGAAGGAAGAAATGAAAACCAAATTATCCCCTTGGGCTCATGGAATAAATTTTGCCTTCATATAATCTGTATTCTTATGGGGCATTATATTTTATTGAGCTCTCAATTTGCGACAAAAGCATTCACTGAAACACGGAAATATCCGTGGGATATCTTCTTTGGGAAGAACACCAAAGAGCAAACAGCTGAGAAGTTTCAAACCCAGAGTTTTAGCCATGATTTTCAATTTGATATCTGAAATCAGTCAGAAGATCTGCTGCTAGGATCTCATGCATTCTAACATCAGACGTAAGTAGATTGTTAAAGTTCTTATAGAGTGTAAAAGAACATTAGGACTGATTAATTATAACCAGTGCCAATGCACACATAGAGGTCTGCATGTGCAGTGATGTGTCGTACACAAAGTTTTTTGTTTTACCGAGTGAGTATCCGACCAGCGGGAGCTCAGGAGGGGGTCTTTGAGCAACACTGTGTTGCAAGCTCCAAGACACCTAAGATACGAACGTGCCATGGCCCTGGCTCCAGTGTTCAGAGAACTTACTGAGCCTAGACCTGAAAGTATATACAGTAACAGCCATATTCAGTATATAACAGCAGAACAGCCATTGGCACCTCTCTTATTGCAACTCTTTGGCAAGGGTGGAGCAAGTAATTCACATCTCAATCCATCCCAGAGAAGTATTGAAAAAGCTTTATATATAAAGAAAAGTACATGCAATTATCTCCACTGATTTTACCAGGATTTGATATGTCATCGCTTCTGATGCAAGCCATGCTTTTGCCTCAGGTCCACATGTACACAGTACACATTCGTGTCAGCTATTAGTGAGATTATTGTAACCAAAAGGTGCTGTCATAACAGCACAACTAGAGAAACAAAATTATAGGAGTAATTTATAGGTCAATAAATATCACAGTTGAAGGAAAAGGAAAATGAGCTTGCAGTTATTCAGGATTGTCTACAAAACATTAGACTTCAAAAAGCATGCATAGAAGTGACAGCCAGGAGAAATTTTTCACTTTGTGCCTGTGATACCACTTGCACTCTTTTTGTTAATAATTTCAGAAAAAAAGCACACAGTTACATCTAAAAAATCATTTTAAAATGATCTGACAATGAAATGCTTCCTCCTTCTTCCAACAAAGAATACGTTTTTCCTAAGACAAAATCGTTCCATTATGGATCAGTTACAAATTTCTGAGATACACAGATATCTACTGATCTAAAAATCTAGTGGATCTGCTAGGCATTGTCTTTCTACCTGACTCCCACTGAATTTTTCTGACACCTTTGGTTTTGAATTCCAGTATTCTGGTTCTCCCACATCATGGCATGTGGTTTGTTTGGGTCTACATCATTGCTTGTGTGGATCTCAAAATAATTTCTGGTTGCATTAAGAGATAAACCTTATTATAAATAAAATATCAACCTTCATGTACAAGTAGAAACAGTCAATCTCAATAATGAATATAAACAATTTTTGTGTATTACAGAACAAAGGAGTCTCTACATAAGGTTTGTTTGCTACTTGTTGGGATCATCTACATAATTTAATTTTGCCTTTTGCTTCACTTAAGTAATGCAGGCATCTCATACTCATGCTGATAAATTCTTTATATTACACCACCATGTCTTCCCTTTACATAATGCATCATGTATGGTTTGGGGGTTTTTTGTCATATGTTTTATACACAGTCCCATGCACTTGTTTTCCTGAGGGAGGTGGATTGAAGAAAATACGCGAACAGAAAAGAGAAAATGTTGGCACAGCATAGCACTTACTTATGCAGGCACACACAGGATGTGTTCTCTTTAACTTAAGTTGTGCAACAGTTGAATAATTTTGGCCCTGTACATCTGCTTTAAAACATTGCAACCACTTAAAATATTATACATAAAGCAGGAGGGGGAGAAATTAAAACAATATTTACTCCAGGGTCTTCAAACACTGCACTTTTTTTTTGAGAAATACATATCGTGCCAACTTGATTCCCTGTAATTTACTTATTCAAAGTGAAAATTTACAGGTGAAGGTCACATCTGTAACATCCTATCAGGATTTTTGAGTGAAAAGTCATCAAAGAGAAATTGTCTCCCCAGAATACAACAGTGCCAAGAGCCAAGTTTATTTGCTTTTCTTAGTGTCCCTCCAGTATACTCACTTTGTTTCCCCTAACATGGATAACATTTTTCAAGAGCCTTTAAGGTACTGTGACCAAGCTGCAGTATTCTGAAACTAATTAATCTGTGGCTCATTTGTAAGAAGAAAGTGCATCTCATTATAGATATATATTGCTGTAGTGAAAGAGCAGCTTAATCTTTCTAATATCTAGTCTTACAGGGTTTATTACACAGCTCCTAGCATGCTAATTTTTCACTTTTTTGACTATTTCTCTAATGATTGATAAACATTCTTACAAAGATGCTCAGGTGATCTCATTACTCAGTTTTAAGCTATTTAAATTGTGATTATTAATGCCTGTGAAGTGTAGCTGAGACTAATGCACAGGTGTGAGGTCCAGATCAGAATCAGAGGACATGGCACTACCCAGTGTCCTTCCACAGTGCCCCACTGGCTTACTAAGTGCTTACCAGCTATACTGAAACATCGCAGGTAAGCGCACCAAAAATAATAAGAAAGGGAGAGATACGACTGCGATGATAAACAGTACGTGACTAAGATAAATATTAACACAGTATCACAAATTACTCTGATTTAAGGTAAGACAACAAGCCATTTGTGACTATTGAAGAGATCAGTGTTAAAATCTGGTGTTACAGAACAATAAAACATTACTAAATTGTACTCCATTAATCTCACTGAAGATAAATTCTTTTTCTTACTATATCCTCTCTTCCATGCACTAGTATTTTTCCAGTGGTTCACATTAGTAGCTAAAGAACAGAGTTCTTTGCAGATGAAGTGGGAATCTTAATTTTAAAAAATGGAAGTCTACAGTTACATTCTGAAATCTCATTTTTTTTAAATGTTGACCTGTCAATATTGGTGTGAAAACCCAAAGTTATAATTCTTCAATGCAAACACTGCCTGGATAATTCAGATTTTGTATTTGTGTTCATCTTTTCATAATAAGTGACTCATGCTACCTATGGTACCATTTTCACAAAAAAAAAACTCTGAAAAAATTCTCAGTAGACTTGAACGTTTTGGAAGAGGCTAATTTTCACACAAATACCTACAGCTCTCTGTGCAGGTGACTATCAGTGTGTGAACAATATTTATTTTGCATTTCTCATATTCTTGTTTGGGTTTTGTTGGGTTTTTTCCCTGTACTTGCTTTGTTTCAGTTACTCTATTAGAGGCCTGATCCAATACCGTATGATAGACATTTTTTGCACATCATAAATATTCATTGCAAGAAATCACAAACATTGTACTTAACAACTATGCAACCAATTTGGTAACTAATTATAGCTAACAAATACTTGCACAGAAATGAGTGCACAATCCATACACAGAAAAGACGAACAGTTTTACCCATAACATATTAGCAAGGAGTACAATACCCAGCTCCAATCTCTACACAAATATTTGCCCCAAATACAGTTTCCCCAAGATAGTTCTTCTTTTTTTCTGAAGTTATTTTTAGTTTGCTATCAGCAATAGCCGTATTCACAGTGCATAGCAGAAAATAGCTAATTTAGGAGAATGAATCACCAAACCGTTTCACAGCCTGTCAATATAATATCAATACTTATAATTGCTATTGTTTATGTCATTAACAACCCATTCAAACAAAGCTGCTTAACAAAGATACGTTATCAGGTGTGCTATGTTTCCATGACACATTCATTCTGGATTCCAGGAGAGATGCAGACTTCAAAGGGAAATCTCTCCTTACTCACTTATCAAGCAGAGCTGTTGAAACCTTGACACTTCCAATTTGCAGAGATCTATGCAAACCTTTCCCTTGGCATGGATTCAAGCCTCTTGAATTTCACTGTGAGCTTTAGGTTTGAATTAGTCCAAACCCCACAGTAACACAGCCAAAATTGTTAATTTCTGCCAAATTCACAGAGCTTTGAATGGTTTCCATTTCTTGTTAAATCAGTGCTGTACAGCTGGCTTAAAAATTGGTTCAGGTTTGGCAGTAAACTCGCAAATTAAATCTGACTCAGTCCTGTACCCACACTAAATCATGCCTATTAATTGCACACCCGCACAGGGAGCTGGGAGCAGAGCTCCCAATGCAGGGAAACTCTCAGAGGAGCAGCCCAGGGGCAGGTATGAAGAGCACGCAGCCGCTGGTGCTGCAGCAAGCGTCCTCTTCCCGCTCGCTCTCTACTGAAATGACTTACTGGATGCTACTAAGAGGTACTCAGCAGGGCAAGCATGCCCTGCTTTCTGCCATGGAGATTCCTCCTCCCCAGGCACTGTCACGTTTTCATTCCTTACATTTCACGTAGCTGTTCTGTCCTCATTATGATAGCAATCAATATAGTCTATCGTCTAGCCCTGACTAAATTTCAAGGGCAAAACCCACCAGATACCATTTTTCATCTGGATTAGAACTGCCTGAGGCAGATCCATAGCTGTGCCAATTGCCTGGGGTTCAGAGCTCAGATCAACAAATGAGGACTGTCTACCTCACAACAGCGATTGTGGTTCCCATTTCCAGCTCTCTGCTCCCTCTCTCTTCCTCCTCTGTACAGGTGACCGAGACATCCACATGGAGGCTATGTACCATGTACCAAGGTCAGCTGGTACTCATTTCACATTGCCTCAGTACAACAGGATACAAGCTATGGGAGCCAAGCAAACAGCTGAGCCATCCAACAGGAGGGGTGAGAAGCTCTGAGAAAGAGTGGGCTGAGCAGACAGAGCCAGAAGCGACTGTGGCTTTTCCCTGTCATAAATCTGCATCATTTCTGAATGTAACAAGTCAAGCGTCAGGAACATTAAACCACCTCTGCTGAATTTGGGTTTCTTTTCCACAAAATTTAAGATGGGATTTGCTAAAACTCAGACACAATTTTGAAAAATGAAGATTTTCCCATTTTCCAACAATAGATTTTCAAATAATATTCTCCAATACAGAACAAAGTACAGCCAACTAACAAATTTAGCTTTCTGATCCCAAATAAAGACTTTGTCTTGCTCTCAATGGGCTGTGATTGATGTATGTAAGTGTCACCACCATGAAGAAAAAAGACATGTTAAAATCTTTGCTTGTGAAGGTGAGTGGAATCCTAAAACTGTTTCAAAATAGCTTCAAAAGTACTCTAGTTATAATTTCTATTTACATTTTATTACAGAAAGAACATTGCAATAAGCACATCTCCCATTCTACACAAACTAATTTATAAAACATTCCCAAATTTGACAACATTCACAACTCCAAAAAAACAAAGCATATTTAACTGTATCATAAAGTTAGCTGGTTCAGAAAATTCCAGCTGATGCTTAAGTTAAATCTAGTGTCAGTGGCAACCAACTTGAACACAGTGTGCACCCAAATCTCAGCTGCAAAATCATTTGACTTAAAACAGCAGCAAAGTAATTCAAAAGGAACATAAACATTAAAAAAAAACTCTAATCTTTGGGTTTCCTTTAGGGGATTGCCTGGGCAAAGCACATAGTCCCTGTTTCCAGATGCATTTACAGCAAGCAGTGCACCTGCTCGTTGTTAAAGAGCGGTGCAATGCAGATGAACATCAGCGACTGGTCTGAAAACAGAGCGTCTTCATTTATTTTTTATCATTTTTAATAAAAAGAAAACTGTTATGGTTTGAGAAAACCTATAACAATCTCTTGTCGTTTAGACAATTATGTTATCACCCAATGACCCCTCCCCACCTGGAAAGGGGAATTGGGGAACACAAAGAAACACAAGGGTTGAAATATAAATAGATTT
>JAOXJM010000023.1:68373315-68393089 GCA_026413425.1 Tringa solitaria
CCACAGAGCCTGGCTGGCTATAAAGTAAATATTTTCACAAATTCAGATGCTAGAGTCTTCTAAAAGTGCACTTTTTGCCAGCATTAGAAGGAAAGTTAGTCTTGTGTCTCTCAACCCAGGACAAAAATCCAGGTGTTTTCTTCAAATGGATGTATTTGCTAGCAAGCCCAGTAGGCAAATCAGTGAGGAAACAGCCCTGGAACAGCACCCCAGGAGGGGTGTGTTTTGTCTCACAGGGCAGGCACCCCAAGTTGGGCTGGTGGGGGCACCTGCAGAACCAGCCTCATGTGGCCTTGATCCACATGGTAACAGTTTCTGAAGGGCTGGTCAAGCACCTGCATCCCTCACAGGATAATGCTCTGAAAGGGTCGTACTTGTAGAGTTGAGTTAGCTTTGCAAAATAATAAGACACCTGGTGTTTTCATCTCCTCATACTACATTACTCCTCTTTCTGCTTTCCTCACCCTCTTCTGATCTCTCCCTTTCCTCCCCTTCTCCTCCGCTGCCTTTCTGCCTCAGGCAGATGTCAGAGGACAACTTTTACCACAGGAGTGGCTGCTAGGTGCCACCTTAGTCAAAAGAGTATTGCTGATAATGCTAATAGTGATGAGAAGAACAAGAGATTTTATAAGTAAACAAGTGGATTGCATTTAGGAACATAATGTTCGTTGGAACATTATGTTTCTCACAGTGGAAAGGGCCTGTCTTCTTCTCCATGCTGAGAATGGATGCAATTTCCCTACGTGAGGTGCCCCGTTGCTCCCCCAAACCCGACTTCACAGCTCCAGAGGGACCGACTCCCAGCACAGGAGTGTCGTGCTCTGGCAGAAGAGCTCCCCTAGAGACTCCCTCCCAGGCACTGGCAGCAGATGACCGGCTTGTTGGGGTGCAATGAGCTGCCTGGTGGCCGTGGTCACAGCCCACTGGAAGGGTGGACTGCAGCCCTCGATGAGCCCCAGCTTCTCAGATTTGCAGATGTTAGAGCAAAGCACTGATTTGTGTTGCTGCCATGAAAGCTGATGGAGTGTTGGGCCCTGTAACCAAAGCCCAGTCCCAGTTACTAGAAGTACACATTCTCCTTTGCTGTGTCTCTCCATGCGTATTCCCCCAGGGATGGTACCAAAGGAACTTCAGAGGGAAAGCCCAGCAGGGCAGCATGGATCATGGGAGAACAAACACCGAGGAGGAAAACTGCAATGGTTTCTAAAGGGACACTGTGTGCCTCAACCTGCCTTCCTTTTGCTTTCAAGAAAGTGTTCCTTAATCAAATGCTTGTATCGAACGGATCCAAACCATCCTAATGGTAAAGTAGTGCATTTAATATGTTCTTGGTATGCTAGGATGGTTTCTGTTAATCCTTCACACAGTATTAAGATTTCAGCCAACAGTCATTCATTGTATTAACACATCCTGGATTTTCTAGTCATTACTTTATCTGCTACACACCACCAAGCATTTTCCAGTTCTGCCCTAGATCTATTTCCTGCTTTATGCTAAACTTAAACCTTTTTCACATTCATCTTACAAATTCTTACTCCTTTTATAAAATTATTATGCTAATTCCAAGTCAATTTATGATCATTTAAGGATGCAGTTGTGATAGTATAACAAAATGTTATTGTTTTCACTGAGTTGTAGAATTTGCAAAACAGCTATTTTTATGAGAGATTAAACACCTCCAAATTCAAGAAGGTTATTGCCCTTTTAATAACAAAATTAAATGATAGCGAAAAGAGATAGAAATCAATACATTCAGACCAGGAGTAGACAAAATCTGAAATAATTGGGATGATCCTTTTGACAGAAAGAAACAGGGAACTCATTTTCTACAGTGTTGCACAAACTTTACATCAGGATAAGCAATGCATGTCATCCAACAGAGACATTTCTGGGTTTCCCTGTCACTAAACTGGAGACAAATCATGAGAATCTGGGCCAAGAATTTTCTTCAGGTTTTGAGGACACAGTGTGTAGCTTTGGAAAAAGGGCAATTATTCTGTAATAATGCGTAAGGCTGTTCACGCAGGAAGTTTTTCCAGAATAGCTTGTTTTTATACACTCACGTTGGGCAGTTTGTACATGTTGACAGTCCCTTATAAATAGGAAAAAAAAAAAAAAAAACCCAAACAAACAAAAACGGGTGGCGAGAAAAAGGAAAAGAGAACAAGTGGAAGAGAGACATGGATCTGTGAAACTGAGAGGGTTTGAAGCAAAACGAGTAAATCTGACATTAAAAATGGTGAGCAAAATCATCTGATCATGCAGGAGAGATTATGACCATCTGTGCATATGTGCAAAAGGATCTGCTGTTCCTCATATGCTGAAGTACAGAAAATCACGGAAAAGTAATGGAAAAGATACTGTAATGTCCTCTAGAAAACTGTAGAAGAAACGAACTAGTGCATTGCTCTTTTCACAGTCACTAATACCAGTAAGCTTCCCAGCAGGAAAGAGGAAAGGGGCCAGTTGAGCAAGACCTGGGTTACAAGGAAAAATGAAAAACCTTAACTCAAAAACTCAACAGGAGCAGTAAGACCTTGCCACTCACAAGGGTGGTGCCTTGCTTTGAGGATGGGCAAGGAGGAAGCCCTTGCTCTGACCATGGCTGAGACTGGGAACCCTGTGCACACAGGGGCTGAGCCAGGCAGAGGGATCCCCTGGGGCTTTCTGCTACAAGCCCCGAGACTTCATCCCTCAAAAAGAAAAGAGCACGGAGGATATACTACCCCCAGAGAGCTCTTGGAGGGAATCAAACAGGATTTTCCTTCCAAAAGGGGAAGTGAGGCCATCCTTCAGAAACCAAAGGATTTGCTGATTTTTCATGCTTCAGCAAGAGATAGTGTGTTTTGCTTTCCCTCCAACACTGGGTGTATGAGCTATCCCAACAGAAATGTCCTTGCATCTCTTCCCTTTTTTTCCTGCTGTTTTTCTTACTCTGGTCACACAAAGGTAAATTAGTATGCAAGGTGGAAGGCAGAGGGGAATGAAGCAATCATAGCAGATTTATAAGACACTTTGGCATCTGGGGTAATGTGACGCAAACAAAAATTCTGAAGCACAGAAAGAAACTAGAGACATACCCTGACCAAGAAGAACACACAATAAAAAGTCAAAGGGGAAAATTATTTTCTTCAACACCAACCAAAGGCAGGGATATGGACAAAAAGACCTTTATGTCTTCTTACAGATGGTACTGTGAGTGTACAGTTGAGAATCATCAGCATTAAAGCATGAGATATGAAGGTCACTTATCTAAACTTCTATCCAGCCCTAAGCAATGTAGATGTTCATATACACTCATTACTCTGAAAGCTCAGATGACTCATAAAATGGGAACTAAAATCTCCCATTTCCCAGCATTATTGTAGCATTTTATTAGTTAAGACTATAGTACAGAGCAAATTCTCCACATCATGAATATAACTTTTTTTCATGGTATTTAAGAAATGAGGAGTTAGCAACAAAAGCTCCATTTCATTATTGTTAATTTTTTTTTTATTAGCTGCCATGTTTTTAAGATGCCCAATCATCATCCCTCTCAATTTCCATCAGTTTATTAACAAAGAGCTATGCAACTACAGCTGCTTTTTAAAATATCAGAACTATTACTTGAAGCTTCTTACTAACACCAAAGATCAAGCTTGGGTTGCTTTGTCTGACAGCTGAAGAGGCAGGACTTGTCTCCAGGTTAAGACACCCGAATGTAGATATTTTACTCACCACGTACACATGTTGAGATCTTCAGTTAGGTATCTTACTCTGGAGCTGAATCCCACTCTAAACTTTCACTAGTGGGTTTACAGGGGATTTTGTTAGTATTTCAACAGCATGTATAGCAAATTCCAGCAATTGTTATTTTTTTCTAAGAGAAGGTAATTGCACACAAGTGCATATGAGGGTACGCATGTTGATCATGCACAAGTACATATACACCCTAGAGAGCAGCCATTCTTTTCCCTGTAATGATAGATCTAATTGAGTTTGTACAAGTGTTTGTCTTACTTCCACCCATGAGAGCAAATGATAGCAGCAGATACCTTTGCTATGGCATTACAGCTTTTTGTCTTCAGTTGCCACATTCTGTCTGTGCTGTTTTACCCTTGTTGTCAATGTGAATCTCTCTTGCAAAAAGCCACTAGCACCACTAGAACCACAGTTATATAACTTTTCCACAACTTATTTTGTATTGTTAGGTGGAAAGCAGTCTTTCTCCATAGAGAGTAATTGCTGCCTGTAAAAGGGAATGTTTGCTTCTCCCATTGCAAAGGTCATGGTATTCATATTGATTTATCATTTTTCTGTGGGTCATTTACCTCAGTGACTAGTAACTTCTGTGATCCTTTTAAAGTAACCCAACAAAGCAGGTAGCCTTTCCACTCAAGGTGGCCCATGCCTGGGGGGGCATCAATGCACCTCCATTTCCCTGCACTAAGTACTCGGCTCTCCCACAGATGTTTGTCAAATCCTCTGGATTGCACTGACAGCTTACTCTCAAGCTTTTGTATCCTCAGGTGATTCCTATAGTTCCATCTCCCTATATACAAAAAAAACTTTAGCTACACACAGATCTTCATGGAACTCCCTTAATACCTTGCTTCATCATCAAACATCTGAAGTAGGGATATATGAAGTATACCAGAGTTCTCCATGGAGACTGGTTTAAACACAAAATGAAATAATTCATCAACACTGTGAGATTGCTGTTTATCTGATCATCCAATTAATATCCAAATAGTATTTCTCTGGCTTTGAATGCAAAATCCTTAGAATGGAGAGGGTCTTTGTGAATAAATTAGACTTGTCTTGGCATCAAAGGGAGAAAGAAACTTCTTCTGTATTACCAAGATTACAACTGCAGAAACCAAACGTCCAGCCCTCTTGGCAAGCAAACTAACAGACCTCACTCCCCAGAGTTTTCCACCAAATTGACTTGTTTTTGATATGCAAGGGAAATAGTCCCTTCAACCACCTCCCTTTCTAGACCCCCTGTGTAAGGTGACAGTAATGGGAGCACCAACACAACCACAGCAAACTCTGAGGTAGTCAAAGCTCCCACCCTGCTCCCACCCCAGTTCACGCCCAGGCAGTGAACTACCAAGGTCCACAAATTTAAGTCTGCTCCTGACAGTTTTATTGGGTCAAGACCACAGTTCTTAGTACTGTGCTGGATTCAGCTGTAAGCCTGGCTAATCTCTTTGGCTTGGCTCTCACCTTGAACAAGGATGCCTCCGGAAAAGTTCAGCTCCAGTTCACATTCACACCAAGGAAATGGGCTGAACATCCCAGCTGAATTATTTTGTCTCAACAATCACCTTCTGACTAAAAAGTTGCTTTGGTGATGGTCTACTTTTTTCTGATTTGACCCCCTACCTCAAAAGCAGCCTTCTGCCAGTATATAACCTTGTGCCTGCTGACAACAAAACAAAAATGAAAGCTGGCAAGATACTGTCATTAAACTGCCATCTAGCATAGCCAAATTTGAGGATATATTCTTTGCATCCACAATACCTTGGCTTATCTTTACCACCCAGAGGCTCCTCATAACACTTTATTCTCCATGTCAAGCCTCAGGTGGCAATCCCTCTGCCTCCACCTTCCAACCTAGGCACTCATTGCAAACACAGCAAGTAAGGTCTAGTACCGTAACAGGGGGTTTGAATTTCCTGTTAATTTCTAATTTTTTATTAAATGAAGCCTACAAAGGTCTATCACAAGTCATTTGCAATCTAGGAAAGGATAAGCAATATAAGGACTCTGATGGAGTGGATTTGCAAGTCAAAGTATTTCTTTGAGCCATATCTGTCTACACTGGAAGGTGCTGGGAACATTGCACTTTACACAGGTAAGAATGGTGACTGTGTCAGTCAGAGGTGGTCTCTCAAGTCCAGCAGCTCTGGAGCGATATTTACACCAGCAAAACCCAAAAGCATTAAGGTGATGAGTAATGGCAACAAACTAAAAGGAAAGCTTTGTGCTCTCCATTCTTTGATGTCTTCTGGAAGTTATGCATTAATCAAAGATCTGAGCCTGGCTAACGAACTGGTAGAAACTCACACCTTGACTTTCATAAGAGGCAAAACTGAATGACCTACTGGTTTACTTTTTCCTTTAAGATCTAAGACTACTTGTCCTAAAACCTTGTGTAAGATCAAATTCAAATTGAGAGCTTTTTGTATATGAAGATGCAAACAAATAAGCAAAGTCCTTAACCTGCCCTTGCGCTCTGAAAGAGCAGCAGAGCCCAGCCTGATGCCTCCCAGTAACTCATTGGCTCAGTCTGCAGGCAAAAGTGAAAGCAGAGCAGACGGGTTTCCTGCCTGCCAGGCCAGCACAATTTTGCTCTTTCCATCACACACAGCGGTAGCAATGCAAAGGTTAGCAGGCTAAAGTGTGCACATGCAGGAAAAAACAGGATCTGGCCCTTTTGCCAGGTATCCTGTCACAGCAGGGGGAACAGATGGGAAAAGCAGCAAAATCTGGATGCACAAAGAAACCTGTTCCATTGGGCAACATGCTACCTATTCGAAAATATGACCTTCCAGAAGAGAGCTTCCCACTAAAATCACTAGCTTGACGTTGCTTTATGTCAAAAGTAAAATCCAGTAAAAGAATTTGGGGTACAGGAAGTCTGATACTTCTGAGTTTGTTCTTGAAAAGGCAAATTTACAACTGAAATAGTCATTAGAAAGTCAATTTGCAGCTGTGACAAACAAGCAAAGAGCTATTCAAGTCACGGTATCACCAATAGTATTAATGATCTTGGTAATGAAAAGCTGATGACTTTTAACAAGTGTTATCTGACACACAAGATAAATACTATTAAATATGAAAAGTCTCTTTAATTACACATGGAGTTTAGAGCAAATTGGTATGCCGCTCTCCTTTACCAGTCACTTGGCAGAATAATGCCATCGCTCCATTACTGCCAGCCCCACGGATGCCTGAGCCCTGGCTTCCCACGACAAGTGGAGGCACGGGCTTCTGTTCTGGACATTTCCATCAGGAAACCGCAGGTTCAAGGCAATTGCAAAACCAGTGCAGAGTACTTCTGTACAACTGGGCGGTAGAGGTGCTGCAGGTTCCCAGCTAACAAAAATGTTATCACATTTAAATGGCTTTAACTGTGTATTTGTTTTTCCTGTGCAAGAACCTTACAGAACTGCCTATGTCATGTTTTTCTCTGAGACACTGATAGCCACAAAGACAGATTGTATCTCTTGAAGGAGAGTTAAAAAGGCAGAGTCCGACAGTCAATTCCTGACCAGGTTTGTAATTTAGAATTCAGCAGGCTTTTTGTGATAAACACTCTGCTTAAATGCTTTGAAATGTCCATCCTGCTTTTCACTAAGATGGCAAATATCTGGTTAAGAAAAAAAAATCCTTCTCAATCTTCACATTTCTTTACACCTGTATTTTCATAACTAAATTTAAAATAGCAAATAAAATATGAGTCTTTTTCATGTTAACAGGTACTAAGCTTTCTTAATATCTCTAGATGTTAGTAAGTTCTTTTGGTGAATGAAGTTTAACGTACCCTTGTGAACAACAGAGCCACTTCCTACTACTTCTACTCTATAGTAGAAGCACAGGAGAAAAATATAATTTTATAAAAGTGCACCTCCGGCTACATATTCTACTCCGTCCCATCAACAGGGTTACGGTTAGGGTAAGAAGTCTCATATTGGACCTAAAAATGCTAAGTCACACATGTGCTATACTCACACTAGTTTGGAGGGTAAGCCTGGCGTGCAAGGCTTCTCCAACTGGGAAGGGGAGGAAGCTTCCAGCCACAGAAGGGTTAAAATCTCAGATGAATGATTTTCTGTGCAGTAATTTCTTAAATAAATCAGATTTCAGTTTTGATTAAATTGGACCCTTGGTCCATTTATGTCTGAAAGACACATATAACAATGTGATTTGTCAAAAATATGACATATATAAATTAAATTCCAATAGCATATACACAGTTATCATTGATATACTAAAAACCTCACAGTTTCATGTAACAGAGCAAAAATACTCCTAAGCCAAGGTCCTTTGAGCACTTGCTATTCAACCTCCTTTTTCTATTTTCTGAGGATGAAGAAATGAGCTCCTAACAGGTATGTGTATAAAATGTATATATATAAATATGCGGGGTGAGTTTGTATATATGTCTCCCCAAACTTCCTGGGAACTTCCTGGATCCACTCAAATAGGAAATAATATTTCCTATTTGAGTATGAATTCATATTTTAATAATTAAAAATATAAAATATATATAAATAAAAATCAAATATATGTGGTAGGAAAGATTATTTCCTATTTGATTTTTTCATTATTATGAAAAGATGAGTTCATACTTGATTGAAAACAAATTCTAGGCATGGCTAGAAGAAGAAGGAAGAAAAGGGAGAGAACGGGGTTGTGTACGGAATTCATTAAGTACCTTCACTTTACTTAGCAGTTGTTTGAAAACAGAAGTAAAGCCCACTTCTCCTCCCTGGCTTCCTGAACAGCACTTTAGCTGTATTTCCTGTCCAGCTCATTTTCACTTCTCAGTGCCATCAGCACTGGAATGCTTTTGTGGGGACCATTTAGCAGTGCTGTGAGCAGCAATTTGAGTGTCATGCGGGTGAGCATCTAAGCTGACAAGCACCAACTGGGCAAACTCCAGTAGGAGCTAAGACTCTGTTGTACCTCACAGGACTGATGTTTTACATTCGGGGCTGCCACGTGCTGTGGAGTCACATGTGGTTGCTTTTAATAGGATTATGCAGTACTGTACAACAGACTCTACTTCTAATTGGCAAAAGTTGCAAGGCCTGACCCTGCAAAACACAGGGTTTTTCCTTTGAGATGTTCCTCTCTCTTGCTGCTGGGTGAGCTGAGTGAGCACCCTGAGTCCTTTCAAGAGTTGCTCAGCTCACTGCAGGATCCAGTCTGTTTGAGCCTGTTACCGTTCCCTGTGTATTAATTATCATCACCATAGAAACAGACATAAAGTACATTTGACTTAAGGAGGAAACACAATTAATATTTTGTAGTTCCAATTTAAAACGCTATTAACCTTTCATAATCAGAACCAGATACTCTCAAATTTTGAAACGATACAGTATTTTATTAAGTTTTGAAGCTGCCTCCATTAAAATCACTGCAGGTGTTAAAGACACGCCTTTGACTTCTAATGGGAATGAGGTAAACTTCTAAGTACCTGAAGTAACCACAGGAATTTTTTATTAATTATGGGGTATGATGCCCCCATGAGAACATGGAAAGAGTTTCACATCTTTGCAATACTTGCCATACGGCCTTGCCGTATTTATTACTCTCTCTCTCCCCGCCTAAGCATTTGAGAGGTCAAAAGGGGGTGAGTCAGCAAAAACAGACAGTATGAAAAAAGTGTGAGGATTGTCAGATTATCTAAAGGAGACCAAAAGTTTTACATATTTAATTATGGATTTTTTATGGAATTTATCATCTAAACCATTGGCCACCTTTATTTTGCCAAATGCTTTAATTCATGAGACCTCTGAGACCAATTACGCTGCAACAACTTGTTAAAAACATAGCACATAAGAGTGTGCCTGAATTGGCCAACTGTGTGGTCAAACCTGTCTGATGATACCCACCTGGGTCTACCAGAGGAAGCAATCCATTGCATTACCAGAACTGTCTTTGCGCAATGGTCCTGGGCGGAAACATGGATTAAGCTTTTTTTTTCGGCGATACGCAGCTCAGAAGCACTGTGGCAGGGAGAGGAACCACCAAACTGAACGATGAGTAGCTACAGTACAGTGGCTTTTGCATCTCATTCTGAGCTCACTGTCTTTCTTGGGGGAAATCACAGTGTAAAGGCAATATGCTCTGTGTTATGTTACCAGCTCTCTGGGTGCCTTCAGCTGCCTGCCAGCTTAAGTCACCAACGTGAACATACACGCACACGTGGGATACACAACGTGTGAGTTGTCCTGGGACCTCCGCAGCAGCTCGGCTGACATCCTCAATGCAGTAAGTAAATCCATGATAATATCCTGGCATCTCAGTTCCGTTCACCTGTTGTAGAGCTACATCTCACGAGTTTAGGAGGCCCTTTGCCCAAAAGGCACAGAGGACCAGTGGAGCACAGTCCTTACTGCCACCTCCATGCCTACATTTCTTCAAAGGCAAAACTGCTGACTCCAGTGCTGCAGTATCAGAGGGAAGGTGCTCCTTGATATCATCTGGGGATGTGGCCACCCTTGTTAGGTGCAATAGCACAGATGATGCACAGACTCCTGAAACAAAAAGATAATCTCTTTCAGGAAATGGAACGTAAAAACAAAGCACTAATGGTTCATCTGCTACAAGCTTCATGGCATGTTTGATCACATAACAGTCAGCAACTGCCTTAAATTTCTCTCTGCTTTTAGTGCACAGTACAAAAAAAAAGCCTCCAAATGCAACAAAACCCCATGAACAGAGAAATACCTCATGTCCACATACTTTTACACAGATGTTTTGTAATTTACATAGACTTTGTTACGGTTTACTTTCTGTACAACCCATCCTTAAAATCACACCTTAAAGTCACATGTAGATTTGTAACTATGAGTAAATTACATGAATATCTGCAAGCTGCATTGCAAACAGAATGAGAAAAACTAACCAAAACTTAATACTTGGAGTTATAAACTGTAGGAATATTAAGACCTGATCTGATAACAGCCTCATAGTAAGCCATCCGGGAAATAAACACAAATGACTGAGTATTTATTTTTCCCAGTCTAAGATAAACCATTGCATTTTTGGGGTGAAAAAACAAATGCTCAAACTAACCCTGTAAGGAATCTTCAGAAATTGATCACACACTTACAACACTTATGTGAATCTATGTATCTATGTATGTATGTATCTATCTATCTATCTATATATCTATCTATCTGTCTCTATCCATATGATATGTGATATGTGATGCAGTTTTGTCATCTTTATTCCTATAATTTTTATTCCTTTATTACTTTATTCTGCTATATGGAAAGCAAAGTCATCAAAATCAAAAAATACATGCCTATTTAAAATGGAATTACACTCAGCCCAGAAACTGTTGACATACCTATAGCTGTACTCTTCATGTGAGTAATATTTAGCATTCTTCCATGTATTTACATGTGTACATAAAAATGCAGCTATTACAATCACTGTAAAGCATCCCAGGGAAAACTGAGGATGTCTTGCCCCTGTTTTGTAGGCAGTTGGGCAGTGGAGACAGAAATGTATCAAGCAACAGTCCATAAACACAGGATTAACCAGCACTAGATGCAGAGACCTAATGCATAAAATCTGCATTAATCAAAACTGCATAATCATTGTAGAAACGTATTGGGAAAGATCTTCAAGTGTCTCCCATGGGGCAGGGGAGGAGTTGGGTTTTTCATTGTCAAGTATGGAGATAGAAGAAAGCTCTGCTCCAGAATGGCCGGGCAGTTCTGTACTTGTATCAGATGCAGGTAGGAAAGGGTCTTGTCCCTGGGCTAAAGTAGATTGTTAGGGTTTTTAGTATCCTGAGTGAATGCCCCAAATACTCAGTTACTACTCACTGCTGGTGCCTTGACTCCAAATAAATAAATAAACAAACACAAAAAGGTCTCATTTTCCTCTCAGTATAAAACAGGAAAAAAAAAGAAGAAATCTGAAAAATTGTAATGGGAGGTAAAATATCCAGGGACTTATACCTGGGAAGAAGTATACCCAAATAGGTATTCCTTTCTCCAAACCATGCTATTTCTCTATGCTATTACTTCTATATCTTTCTATATCAGAGAAGCAGTAGAACTGGGAGATGCAGCCAAGTGCAGCCACCTGCAGATACTAGGAAAACCATGAAATATTTCCTAGTGCAGCAGATGCCAATGTTTAGCTTGCTACAGAGATTGAGGAGGAACGGGAGGGAAAGCTCAAGTAGGAGAAAAACATGAGGAAAGGTTCTGTGCTTAACTTACTGAGGGATGGAGAGATTAAATTAAAAGATAGCTAAATAAAAATGTAAATCTGCGTTCATATCTCTTTTCTGGGAGGTATAAAATGTGCAGAATAAACAGGAATGTATAGATTGTTGTTTTCCCTTGATTCAAATCCACATTAGTATTTCTGGTCTCAGAAATCTTCTCTCTCATTGAAAATGAGGTGGCCCTGACAAAAGGAGTTTCACATTTTAGAAGTGTTTAGCCTAAGGGTCTGAGCTGAAGTGAATATGAGTCAATAATACGAAGTGAAACAAAGTAAATAATGAAATCAATGGAAAAACTCCCACCAAGTCTAGCTCCCACTGGACTACAGATCAGGCTGTAAGGCAGTAGGAATGCATCCAGTGGAACAGAAATCCTGAGAGGAAAATTCATTTAGGAAAAAATGCTTCTACATTTCTTAATGTGATTAAGAGCTATGGAAGGAATTCAACCATTTGGCACTATAATGCCCCTCGTGATGATGCAAAGACCTACCTCATCAAGGGCCCACGCACTGCCAAGGCTCATAGTGATGCGCAGCATTTACAACAGAGAGAAAATTGCTACTGGGGAGAGAAGCTATATTCCTTGATTGTTGTGCATATTCGCAATAAATTCATATTTTCTGTCAATGAAGACTTTTAGATTTAGTTTTCAAGGTAAAAGGAAAAGAAAACATGTTCAGCAGGTGAAATACACTAGGAGGAATGAACAGATAAATAGGAAGAGGTCAGACCTTTTCTTCTACCTGTTGATTTCTTCTTAGAGGTTTCATTAGAACAACACCTAAAAAAGCTGAACAACTTGTAAAGGCTGATTAAAAAGCAATACGGAGTCATTTGAGAAAAGTTGAGTTATATGTGACCACAGAAAAGGAAATTAAATGTATTAGGAGTGTAAAAATATTTCTGCCCATGATTTTTAAAAAATAAATCTGATTACCTCCTTTTTCATCATTTGCCTTTTCCTGTTTTCTATTTTAGTAGAATTAAAGGAGTTTAGCAGGTCCCTTCAGCTCCATCGTTTTGTTTGACCACAGCTTTTAGAGGATTCAAAATTGCCAGTTATTTTTCTGGACAAGAACTAGGAGCCGGGGGCTGCATACCATCCAAGTTTCTTATACAAAGCAGCAAAGCACAGAGTGTTTAAATGACTTTCACAGGGCAATAAGGGAAATCTGGAGTTGAGCTAAGAAAGAAACCCATGCCTTCCCACGCAGGATTCAGCACCGTAACACCTAGACCACACTTTAATCACTACCTCAGTGTTACCACAAAAACAAACAGGAATTAAATTCTGACAATAAATTACGAAAGCAAAGCAATCTGTCCTGGGGAAGGTATGTTTTAATCACCAGTTTCCCTCAGTCATCAGCCAAAGGCCTGATGGCTGCAGTATTGAGAATCAAGAGCTCCAATCTGGCAGAACAATGCAGAAAAAGACAAAAGCTCTTTAGTGTTATGACTTACCTGTACTTCATTGAGGGTAAAAAAATGCAACAATTGTCCTCTGCATAACAGAAAGGCTGAGGCTCATTGGAAATTCAGGGGATGATTTCTGATTTCTAACTGCTTGTTGCTTCCCAGTTCCTGGTATCCTGTTAAGCACAGGAGAAACTGCTGGCTGGTCACTCGTTTGAAATGATAATGAAAAAGTTAATTCTCTTGGAACTAATCAGATGCTATACACAATTATTCTATTGAACAAAGGTCTGTCTAAAGAACAATTAGTCTAACACCTCTCAGTGATGTAATCACATATTTTCAGTTGTCACAAATAAAAGATCTAGTCACTCTCTTAGTACTCTTCAAAACTCTTAAGATCTCTATGTTCATTTAATTTCACCCACTCTGAATAAAGATATTAATACTTTGGCTAAGATATGGAACTCATTGTTTGTAAGGAGGACTGCCCAATAGCTGGATGAGTTCAAAGGATCCCAGCCTTTTTTGATTCAAGACTGAATAGCATTATATCTTCCTTTGAATGCTGGGCTGTAAAACATCTGCTCATGCAGTTGTTCTAGATTTCTCATTATTTTAGACTGCATACTATGTGTTTGTTATTTTAAATTACAGTGCTGTAATTCATACCCACCGGTATGTGAGATGGAAACTAAAAAACCTTAATGCCTACTAAAGGCTGATGCGCTCAAGGGAGAGCAAGAAGCATAAACAAGTTGGCATTAATGCCTTTGTCAGCGATTTTTTTACAGCAGGTGGGTTGAAACTTGTGCTTGCTCATGATAGATATATTAAATCGTCATGTCTGGAAGCCTTGAGTCAACACCTCCCAGTTGTAAGGCCCTGCTAACCCACTTTGTGGCTCTAACACAGCGTGCAGAGTACTTGTGCTGTGCTGCAATGCATCCGAAGGTGACAGAGTTGCTACCAGGCACTCTTCTGGTGGTGGACACCAGCATAGCCACTTTGTCAATCGAGCCCCCAGAATTTTCCAGACTGACCAGAATAATGGAACAACATATATATGTACAAAAAAGCTGACATCCTGTGATGTTCTTGTTAATATTTCCTTAAGAAAAACCCACCACATTAATGAACTACTATGATATGCCCTAGGAAGGAAAAAAAAAAACACTAAAAGACAAGCAAACTCCTTATTGGTAATCCCAGGGGTCCAGACCTGGTATAGTGATTTCCTCTGAGATTTCCAGCAGAGGTGAAGGGGCACTGCCTTTTTCTTTCTCACTTGCATCCTATCAAGATCAACAAAAGCGTCTGCCTACATCCTTGCCACATATTGCTAAGAATTTTTCATAAATCATAGAATCATAGAATGGTTAGAGTTGGAATCTAATGAATTAAGATTTCCTGCAGCAGAAACCTGATGGCCTGCTCCAACTTTCTATTTCCCCTTCATACAAATAGTGTTGAGTGTCCACACAGGGCATCTAGCTAAAAATAGCTATTACATTTTTAAATGTGCAGCCTAAATTGTTCTATATGTATTTCCTTGTGTGGGCAAGCCTCTAATTCAAGAAAGTTTATACAGCCTCCCTAAATAATTGTCTCCCTAAATAACTTAAACATTACACTTATGACAAATGACTTATAAGCCACTAGTGTTAGCATAAACTTTTTCCTAACAAGAATAAACTAAGTCTGACAGAGATACGGGAACGGGTTTAGTTAAATCTAGAATACCAGCTTTATTTAAACAAAGTTAAGGCTGTCTGTAAAAAGTTTTCAGTGTTTAAAATCTGGAGAGGTTGGTGAGGGGTTCAGTAAACTACTTGTTGCTTCTATTAGTGGACTCTCAAGGGAGAAATCTGGAAAAAAAAAAGATTGCACATCTATGCAACACATCACTGCACTCAATCAAAAGTACGCTCTGCTTTAAAAGTGGTATGGAAGAACTCAGCTGGAAATTGAGCATCGGTGTTCTCTTGCACTGACCATAACAACATATTTGTCTTAGTGCTCTGACAGTCGAACAAGCAGCATGCATGAATGATGCTTAGGGATGGCACTCGTGTATGTAATGCTTCCCAAAACCTGTTCAAGGACACATCATCCTTAGAACACACAATTCCTAATTCTGTCAAGTTTGGTGCCTCCACGGGTTATCTGCCAAGCAATTGTCAGTTCTTTAACCTAACCGTGTCTGGGGACCACTGGGGATCAATGGGAACACGGAAATATTTTTGCTTTTTCCTCTCTGCGTGCTCGCCTCCCTTCAGCTGCAGGTTTTCCCCACATCACACCCTGCTTTGATACATCTACGTCCTCATCAAACGGTGATCCAGCCATAATTTGGAGCAGTGTAGGGCAGACCTGAGCTAGCTTACAGTGAGCACTGCACAGCCAAGGAGACCGTGGTGGAAGGATTGTTACAACATGGAAATGCTTGCAAACATTCCTGGTCCTCGCCCTCGTCGCCTCCACACTCCTGCCTCCATGTCATCACACCTCCACTTCTGCTCTCACCTCCTGCTGCATGTAATCTGCCTGCACACATCCCCGCTCCACCTCCTCCACCCGGCTTTGCTTGGTGGGCTCCTGACTTCACCCTGAGGTTGTGCTCAGTGCTGTGCCACAGCTCCCAGCAGCCCATCCTGTGGCCACCTGGCATGGAGCTTAGACTCGATTCTGGCTACAACCCTGGGAAGAGGTTGGCAAAAAGCACCAATCACATCCTTGGGGGACAGCAGCACATCTTGCTAACATCAGCACATCTTGCCTGGTCACCGGACCGGACAGACCAGAAAACACCAAGCGTGCACACTGAGGGTGTGGGAGGTCAATGACAAAAAGTGGGGACCCGAAGCTGCCCTCATAAACTGACCCAGCTTCTGAGCAATAGCCTGCACACACATGCACAAACTCATCAGCAGGGTCAGGAGCACACGTGGAGACCCCAGGGGTGAGCAGACGTGCTTCATCTCCTTTGCAGTCCAGAAAGGGACAACACTCATCTTGGAGGGACCCTTAGCCCTGAATCATCACTTCTCCTCTTTGGACTGACTCAGAGTACAGCAGGACGAAGGTGATCTACATGGGGGAACGAAGGGAGAGTTAAGCGTATCAGCAGGACAAGATATTATTATTATGAAAGATTTGGGTGAGGCTTTACCCTCTCATTTCAGCTGCGACTTCCCCAGTGGTCAAATGGTACATCGTCAGTTCACTTCCAGTTATCTGCTTCCCTCGCCTCACCCCTGCTTTGAAAATGCCGACAAACAGAGGTAAAAATGCTGTGCCACAACTGTAGTCTTACAGTGTTCAAACAGAGTGTCATTTTTCTTATGGTAGAGAAGCAAAAATAACGAGTTGTAAGAAATAATATGCCATAAATGTTATTAAATGCATCTCCACCCAAATACCATTCCCTCTAAGTCTTCCTCTCCCAAAAAGAAACTGAGATTAGTTTGATCCATTGCTGGAAAGTGATAAAATAGCATGTGTTTTGCTCAGTAAAAATTATAGGTGATCTCTGCAATTTCTTTTTAAGACTAGTCTCCCTGTAATAGCCTTGTAATTTGGTGTTTTTACCTTGTCACTAACCCAGCTCTCTGCTAAAGATGCAGAAAAATTCCCTTTACACAGAAAGAAAAGAGCTTCTCTTCACAGCCCTGGTCCTTCTTCACTGCTGGCGTGAGAGAAGAACGGGAATGCTATCCTGACAATGGAAATTCAGTGGTCCATAGCCAACTTCTGCATCGACCTTTCAATGAGTAGGAGGCTGCAGGAGCCAAAGACATATAGCTTTGCCCACCTCTGGTCAGTTGGGCGAAGAGGACCTGCCCCTGTCACACCTTCTCGTTTCCTCCCGCTGCCTGCAAGCACACAGACCAGACCACAGCACTGCCTGCAGGCACTGAGATGCCGTGGGGCAAATCATGGAGTGTTCCCTACTGTCTATCCTGCTGTCACATATGGCATAAGGTACCGATATAACGGGGCAGCTATGCCATAGTGCACCAACAAATACATTCACTCCCACGCTGTTACTGACCTGTGGGCAGACAGGAATAAAGACATGGGGTTCTGCTTTATTTTCTGATCTCTGGCTAGAAGAAAAAAAATCATTCTAACTTCATTTAGAAAAGAGGATTCTCTTCTTCCCAATGGTGCTACTGAAAATAAAGCATTTATTGGAAAGTAGAGTTATGTCATATAGCTAAAAGCATGTGTTCTTTTTTTTTTTTTACAGCAAAAAGGCATAGCATCCCTTCAACCCACAAAAATAAAACACAATTACTTGGTAGTCTCAATTATTAAGACCTTCTTATATCAAAACCTTGAGACTCAGGAGTAAGGAACATAACTTTATGGAATGTGGCCATACTGGATACGAGCACAGTACCTACAAGGTCCTCCAGATGATATCCATTTATGAACTGGAGACAACCTAACATGAAGGAAAGCTGCTCTGAATGAAAACCTCTTTTAAATTGCTCCAAAATTAGGGTTAAAGTGCAGATTGAAAATCCAGAGGACATTCTATAATCTCACCCAAGTTTGCCAATACATGCTATATATTCCAATTTCTGTTTCCTTCTAAAAAAGCTATAAAGTCATTCTGCCATCTCCCATTGTTCTCTAGAATTTTCACCTTTAAATTTATGGCAGATTGGAAAGGTTGAAAAATTAGTCTGGCAACAGATTACTTTCATAAAAATAAAAAATATATTCAGAACAAGTTAGGAAAGCAAGGAATGTGGGTTCTTTTTCATAAATCAGTATTTTCTGACTTGAAGGGAGTTGTGCTCCTACTGGGGGTTTTTGTACAGTGGCAATGCAGTAAACAAAATCCATAAAACACAGGCAAAAAAACCCCGTAGTTGGGACTGGAATTGTGGTCTCAGATAAAAGACATTAACTAATTAAAAGATGAAGTCTCATGAGACATTCAGAGAAAATCTTTGCTTATTCCTTTTCTAGAAATATATCAACATAGATTTCTAGTTCCCCTTTATGAAAGGCAGAAAATTCCTCTCTACATCTTCTAGATCAGCCAGTGCCTCCTCATACCACTTCTGGCGCCATCTTGTTTCCCTTGTGCTCTGCTTCTTTGAAGTATCTCTTTTTTAGCCATCTGGCCAAACACTTTTTTTCTGGTTAAGGAACCCATGTGAAAAAATGAATGCCCGCTAATTTTAAACTCTGTAAATGAGGCATCTATCACTTTATTTTCTGGCTATTCTCTATATGCTGACACAAAGTCAGCTCTTGTAGAGTATAAGTTATTCATGAAGACAGTCTCATTTGCCCTAAACAATGCTCTGCTTTTAATTACATTGTCACAGAACAGCTAAACAGCTCTCAAGAGTCCACTCTGAAATTCTGAAAAAAAGAGACCTGGCTCAGACAGGACCTCTGTTTACTGCAAGGTTGTATTTAAACTATATATCTCTATATACAGATGTATATGTAGTTAAAGACACAGATAATAGCTCCGGTAGCGGTGCCACTTCTTGGCTGATGTTGCATCAAACGTGCAGTTGCCTCTGTGTACCCCTTCCCGGAAAGCGGAAACACAAGGACATGATACAGCTGAACAAAAAATCCCCCAAACTTAGACCTTGCTCCTTACCGTGCGCTTCAACCCTGAATCTATTTACTTGGCCCATATAAGCACCTCTGCTGTAAAAGGTGTCTAAATCTTCTGCTTCTGTTTGTGTCCGTTCATTTTCTACCAGTTCTTTATTTGGATATGTAAATGACGTACCTTAATGATACAATGGTACATCCTGGCTCTACTTGTATAGCACAGCAGAGAGCTTTGCTCTTTGTGCCATAATAATGCAGATGTGTTAGACCTGTGATTTCCTTGGAAACTAAACCACAGAAAAGCTGGGTGAAGTGTGTGCAGCTCACACCTGAATCAGTCAGCTGGGAAGAGCTCCTAGGTGGTACATGGACTTGCTCTTTCCAAATGTTCCATGGTTATTTAGGATAGCAAGGTAAAATAAACAATAATTTATTAAGTAAAGGGCTTTTTAACCTCTGTTAGACTGTGATATTGTTCAGGCTACATTAAGCCTGACACTGAAAAATCTGTTCCTGTAATTGCAGATATGTAAACTGTAAAAAATCTACATTTCTTAGCTGAAAGCTGTGAGGTAAGCCTTACTACAATACCTTGTTAACAAAAATCTTCCTTACAATTCATTCAGAATGGTAATGTAACAAACAGTGAATAAAACCAAAGACTGAACTGTTGGAGTCTTAAAGTCAAACACCCATCAAAAGCCTTTTTAAAAACATCTATTTTCTTCCCACAAACCTATAAGGCAAGAGAAAAAACAGACTGGCCCACGAATTACAAATTTAAAAGCTGACACC
>JAOXJM010000023.1:68393189-68407809 GCA_026413425.1 Tringa solitaria
AAGCTGACACCGAGACTGCCCTTAGGTTTTGTTCCCAGTGCATCACCTCAGCTGTAGAATCAACAAAGTTGTCTCCTGGTCAGAACCTGCCAGGATGAAATTACGTTACTTTTCATTAATATACTACCTAGAAACATCGCACAAGGCCCAACATTTATTCCTAAAGAATTTCTGAGTTTTAAAAGTCTTTTTTAAATCACACTTTTAAATACATTGCTTCACAAACATTGCATGCAATATAATATAAAAAAATAAGTATTACACTATAAAATAAAGATTTTGTTAAAGAGTGCAATTGTGCTGAACTTTGTCAATGAAATGTTTACATGGGATTACAGTTCAGTCCTCAGAGATTTAGCTGTCTGGCTCTTTCAGTCACTCTTGTTATACAGAAGAAGAAATTGCATAGTTTTAGAAATTTACTTTTATCCTCCAAACAATATTTTCTAATTACTTAGGCCACTGATATTCAGATGCTGGATCTTACTTATACTATGGGTGGGGTTATTTACTTTTAAATCTAATATTCAGCCCAAACTCTTTAGTTGTTCACTGGTTTCCAATGAAACAGTCAGATATTCTCACAACTAGCAGCTCCCTGCAGTTTGAGTATCTCATGTGCTAGAAAACTAATTTCTTCAACTGAAAATTACACTTCACGTTTCATACAAAGCTGTTATAATTACAAATAAGCAAGGACATATTTTACTAATATCTATTCTACCTTTTCACACCTAGTGCAAAACCAGCATATAGCCCTTCCCCAGGGTAAAACTTGGGAGGCAGAGCTTACCCTGATAAATTCCTGCATCAGCACAGCCTTTAGGAACATACTTAACTCTGTGTTTAAAAAGAACATGACTGAAGGTTTGCAGGACTCAGGGCCAAGACGACTAGTGGCAAAGTGATGAATAAGCATACTAAATTTTCTCTGCAATAAACGATATCTTTCAAATCACAAAAGACATGTGAAAATCACCTTTGTGAAATGAAAGAAGAAAATATCTAAGTCCAGGTACTAAATAAGAAATCCATCAGGGATTCAAATGACTCCGTTAATTAGTAACAGAGTCTGAAATTTTAATCTCTAGGTCACCCATTCAAATCCAGCTAAATTCAGTAATAAAAGGTTATTGCTGTTTAATGACAGCTTCCTGAGCAAGCAAGAAGTGTGTGTTTAAAGGTAGCCTTAAAGGAAGCCCAAGGACAGAGAGAGTCCTTTGATCGCAAATCCACTGATTTGAAAGAAAAGACATTTGTGTTAACACCAGCCACAACACATCACTATTTTCCTCCACACTAATGGGCAAGCTACAACAATGTTATGTTTCAGTATGTGGGAAGTTTTTCTCTTTGGTTGCCATAAGGAAAGAGCCTCCCCACGTGCAATCCTTCTCTTTGCCTGAGTGACTGCACAGAAGAGGCTTTACAAGGAGATGGCTTTTATAAGAAAGAAAACATTTTGTGAGGGTAGTATAAGAAGCAGTGGCTTGAGGGGAAAGGAAAACATCCAAGGTATCGGGGGGCTGACCCTGTTCTTTCTTAAATCAGTTTTTAAAAAGCTTCACTGCACAGGCTTTCAGTAGCTAGTGTGAACATCTGAGAGCACATGGACACTGCCAGACCAGACTATGGATACTCTATTACCTCCTCACAGGGTAAAAAATCCTTGCAAAGGTGAAAGGCAAAGGATGCTCAGGACTATGAGATTCACCCCCAACAGGGGACAGATACATAGGGATAGCTGTATGTCCTTGGGGGAAGAAAAAGATCACCTAATCAACATTACAGTAAAAAACAGTGATAAGGGACTGCAGTTCAGCGCATCTCACCATGGCTTTTGAACCAGATCTGTGGCAGGAACCTGTCAGAGTACAATTCAGTTGTTTTTCATTAATGCAGTGACTGGAAACTGTGTACAAGTCCTAATGTTTTACTCTCATAGCTTGTGAGAGGATTGTAGGAGAGAAAAGCCTGTTTTCACTAATAGTTCATGCTTTACGAACAAGGATACAGAGCTACTAGCACATACTGCTGTCAGGCAAGAGTGGTCTTTCTCTTGATATTATATACCAGCTCATTCACTTGCTTGCTTCCCCATCTGATTCAGAAAACAAAATCTCCAGAGCTTTTCTACACCTCTGGAAGAAACCACTGGTGCTTGTCTGCTGCTCCTGGGCGATGATCACAGGCATTACTCTATAAGCTCCGGGAGTTTTCTCTGTTGGAGAGAGATCAGCTCTTCCAGAAATGATTCAGAACAAAAGCCCAAAGCAGCTGTACTTTATCACATCTGAAAGGGTTTATCGTTCTCCACTGACTACAGAGGAGTCCATGGAAATGGCCCTTACTAGACTAAGGGTAGCCTGCCTTCAGAGTGTATCCTTTCCTGTTAGTTTGTCTTTGCTTACACGCAGCCAGGAAAGAGGAAGCTTTATCTTGCTTTGTAGGATTTTTTGTAATGTTTATTAATAAAAAATTATTTTCACAAAATATTTCTAGCATATATTTACTGGGCTATTTAGTGTCTTGACCTCCTAAATTGTAGAATCATAGAATTGTCTGGGTTGTAAGGGACCTTTCAGATCATCTAGTCAAACCATCAACCTAACACTGACAAAAAACATCACTAAAACATGTCTCTAAGCACTGTCTACCCGTCTTTTAAATAACTCTAAGGATGGTGACTCAACCACTTCCCTGGGCAGCCTGTTTCAGTGTTTAATAACCCTTTCAGTGTAAAAATTTTTCCTAATATCCAATCTAAACTTCACTTGGTGCAACTTGAGGCTGTTTCCTCTTGTCCTATCACTTGTATTTTTGGGAGAAGAGACCGACCCCCACCTCTCTACATCCTCCTTTCAGGGAGTTGTAGAGAGCGATAAGGTCTCCTCTCAGCCTCCTTTTCTCCAGGCTGAACTGGAGGTACCTGGGCACAGGGAAGAAGCTGGAGATTTAGTTGGATCACAGATCAGGACTTGGTTAAGAACCACCCCAAAAAGGGTCAAGCATATTTTTCCCTCTTCTTGATATGTTTCTTCACTTATCAACGTTATTTCAGTGCTGTATTCCACCACAACTTGAAAATTCGTCTTCACCAAGGCCCAAACAGAGCCAAACCCCTCTGACTCAGTACTTGAGATTGAGTGACCCTGAAATACATTTTATCAGTCTACAGAGCACTACAGCCTGACGTCCTGGTCCCTTTTGATGACTACAATCAATCTGACTATAACTGATTGCAGGATTATATTTATGTTTGTAAACATCTGAGTTTTGCACTTAAAGAAACTCCAAGATATTTGCTTGTTCATTCATTGCAGTTTTATGCCTTTGAATAATGTCCACAGCGGAGTTTTTAGTGACAAGTTATAACTAATAGATTTCTATATAGTATAAAATAGCTTACTTAAATCCTTTCTTTTTCTTTTTCATTAAAAGTGAACTAAACCAAATGAAAATAATTTTTTGCGCTTTACTGCTTTTTGGACATGTGGCAGGAGAAAGGAAAAAAGCAAGTAAAGGGGACACTTTAAAAGGGGCCAGAACCCTACCTGAAGATAAGGCAATGTGATGTATTTAAGGTTATGTAAGGCTTGCTTCCTACAAAGCTGTTTTAAGAAAAAGCCCAAGCTGAACCAAAACTCATTCAAGTCTCTTTAGCAATACCTTGCTGAGAAAACAGTTCTGTCAGGGAACTATGTTCTTTCCTACTACTTTTGTTTTGTTCCTGTGGGAAACGTTTAGGCAGGACATATTGTCTCAGTCAGGTTTATACAGATAGTATGAGAGAGATTTTTTAGTACTGGCCAGTTGCCACCTTGCGAGTCTTTCACTAGTTTTCATCGAACCTGCAGTAAAGGAAAAACCACTGGGAATAGAGTGGTAAACATTGAAATATCATATGACTGGGTTAGTGACAATTTATCTTTGTAATTCCATACCTTCAAGTGACATTTATCTTTGTAATTTTTAAAAGATTATTCACATATTGTTTTATTACTATTATAAAAATATCTGGATGGTATTTTTTAATTTTAAAGCTGGTTACTTCCATATTCCCAAATGTTTAGACTCTCTTTGGTACCCCCTCTAGTTCTCCATCTCAATGACAGGCAGGTCAGGTTAAATCTCCACAGCTAAAAATTGAAGGAAAGCAAAGGATGAGGAGCACTAGACAGGCTTGACACAGGACGCAACTCAGCAACTTCTATTTATGGATCCACTTTCCATATCCACCCATCCTGTTTTGGGAAGGACAGCAGGGTAACTTGTTTTAGGTTAACACATTAAACTAAAGCAACCCGTTCAGATTTCCCAGTTCTTAATATTATGTCTCCTTATGTATCTAGGCATTCATCTTAGTATTTAGTTCACTGCATTAACCATTCACAAACCACTTTACAGCATGGCAGCAACCCTGCTGCCCTAGTGGCTTCACCTCTGAGCCGCGCTTATAAACAGATTCAGCTGCAGGGAACAGCACTGCTCCTATACAAAATTTGTTGGTCGCGGTTTCAGAGCACACAACTGACACTCCATTACACAGATTATTTCCACATCACAGTAAGCAATCCAACTCACTAAAATAGGATGGAATTAGGCAGTATCTAACAGCAGTAATGGTAACATAAACTGGCTCTAAGAAAGATCTCGGCCATAAGTTTGAAAGACTTGCACCATGTCTGTGTTTTCCCTGGTCACTGTGCAGCACCCTGGCTAACATTTGGCTGATCGCAGGTCAGTAAGGCTAAGAAATGCTGGTGTGTAGAGGAGGTGAGGGATAGCTGTTTTAAAGTCTCCTTCTTGCTTCTGGCTAGTGCAAGAAACAACTATAAAGATATCTTGTCCTGGTCATCAATTATGCGTTGTGACTCTATCTGGCAACAGATAATGTCTCATGACAATATCTAGTTTCCTGACCCAGTGCTTCACAGACAGACTTCTGTTCCCAAATGCCTTGTTTCTATTCACTATTTTTCTTTCCACATACATACAGCCCTAAGAACTGCTCGCTACCATCACCCTTCCAGCGCTCTGTGCATCAAACGGTCCATATTCCATGGGCAAACAATCCATATTTGTGTTGTCAGTCTTTAATTATTCCAGGTCAGGCCTCTGGTTTTCCCTTACGGAAGAGAACTACTGGACCAATGACCCTTGCAGGACATGCCAATGGGGCCAGCTGGGGATGATACCTTTCTCTGTGTAGGCTACAAAAGGATTGGAAGAGTGCCAGTTGGTTAGTCCTTCAGGACAACTGGATATAGGAGCACACTGTAGGCAAGTCTGTAGCCTGGAATTCTGGCACCAGCCCACGTCCCCCATCTCCCACTTTTGCTATGAGACACTGATGGGCAGTGGCTTAAATGAAGCTATCGCCTTGCTATAAGACCATGGGATGGCTACATGTGGCACAAACCCATCAATGATGGAATGAACAGCCAAAAGTGCAAAAAGACCTTGGTGGTAAAGGTGTGGTCCCTGAGATGCCTTGTGGAGGCCCCTTTACAACCCCAGCAGGACTGTCCATAGGACAGGACTGGTGAGAGGACAAGTCAGCATGGGCCTTGCCCAGTGCAACAACCCTTCCGAGAGACCGAACAAAGCAGCGCAGCGTTGGTCAGAAAGTCATTTCTCAAGTTTCTTTCCACTATATTCAGAGCTCTTTGCAATTTTTTCAAACATTCTGATACAACTTTGGCAAACAGGGTGTTGTATGAACAGTTGTAGCATTATATAAATGGTTTTCCACTTACATTCTGAGGTAAACACTTGACTATTAATTTTTCTTGCCACCTGAGTTCTGCACTATGAACTGAAACGGAGAAGTAATTGTGAGGCAACACAAGAGAGAAAAATCTTTCTTTGAAGAGAGATTGTGAGGTTGTAGTAAAAGACAGAATGACAGAAAACCACTTCTGATAAAGATCTTTAAAGACAACCGCATCTGTTTTTTCAAAAGCAGTATATTCCAGCTCTGGCAGAAGACACGGGATAGGTCACACCAGTCCAAACTGTTAGAGAAACTTGACTTCTCCCAGCCTGCTAGGTAGGATGGATTTATTCTTTCTTCCACTCTAACTACAGAGAATAATAATTACTTGCAGCTGCTTAAATGTTATGTGGTGAACTTTGTTGTCTATCAGGAAACAATCCTTACTGGAAAAAAAGAAAATTTAAAAATCCTAATTTTAAAGATCTGTTCCAGAGCAGTTTGCAAATCAATGTCTTCCTAATATAGATCAAACAATAAGCTGTATGCCCACGAAAAGAAACTGCCTCTGCGCTAACCTTTGGGGGAAAAGGTGAAAAAACAAGGTAAACTTATATTTAATGGGTGGTTCTAGGAGCATGACAACCTTATCCAGATGCCTCATTCTGTTCTGTTTGGAATTTGTCCTCTGTGTTCATGTACATACGTTAACAATTAACTTATTTTGCCGTCTCTCATCTGTTAATGCAAATACGTAAGGGGAAAGACACACGAAATTGTTTTCATTTGAGCAAAATAGCTGACACCAATGATGAGCCAAAAATAAGGAACAGACCATGAATATTTTTCAAATGTAGCCAGTTACTGGTTAACTTGAGAAAACACCAGATATTACCTCTTACAGTAGATACATTATCTAAATATATTGATGTTCAACCGCTGTTACAAAAACTAACTCTTCACTTTCTACATTTGCAACTGCCCTGTGGGTTTAGTCAACACAAAGGCAGGTTCCCATCCTGCCGGCAGGGACATGAAAAGAGTATAAAAGACAGCATAAAAGAGAACTAGAGAAACATACAAAGAGGCATGAAACCATGAAAAGCTTAGAAGGACCTTCTCCCACTTGTACCCCACTTCGTAGATTTGATTTACATATAAATATTTACCCTTTTCTCAAGACAATACATGCATGAAGACCTTCGTGCCGCAGATACTAGTCCAAAAGTGAAAAATACATTCTTCAGACTTCAACATCTTCTTTGAGTCAGGAGAGTTTCCCTAAGAAACATTTACTTCTGATTCAATAATTAGTTTCCCTTTTCAGCCTTGGATATCTTCCTGAATCTCATCTTAAATAAAAATCTGTCTGTCAGAAAGCTGATTGATTGCTGCTAATTCACTCTTGTCATTTTTGAGTCCGGGATCCCATACTGCCTGGTGCTTTTGGGGGACATAAAGCACTCAAAGATGCCTTGAATTCTGGAAAAAAATTACACACTGCAAGCTCAGGGTTGCAGCAGTAGACCAGAGCATCAGATGACATTGAAGCAATACAGCTGTCAATAAAGCAGAAGGCTCAGGGACTATTGGACATATGTGGAGGAGAAAGGACCTGTGTTTCAGGAAGACAGCCAAAAAAGTGAAACGAACCAGAACTGGCCTAGAATAGATTGTTAGTATGTACCTCAAGTCCTTGGATTAGCAATTGAGCACTGGAAACTATGAAGAATTTAATTTCTAAGGAAAACAAAGCAAAATTTCGCACCCCAAAACAACATTTCATCTAAGGATATCAAAGCAAACTCCATACATCAGGTCTCACTGTGAAATGAGTTAGCTGTTATTTTATAGTTGAGGAAACTAAGGATCACCATCATCCAGACAAAAAAAAATGGCAAAGCTGTTTTTCTGTCTAGGTTTTCAATAAGATCCTGGTTTAGCCAAACGGCAAGAGCAAAGGTCAGATTAGCTCCGATTTTTTCTGCATCATTTAGCCCAAGCAGTAAATCAAACAAGGGGATCTCAGTGGGATAAAAGATCAGATCTGAAGTGAGGCTGAAACTCCTGGATTTCATTTAGAGAAGACAAATAATTCACAATTGTGTGAGATCTGAGCAGACACGTGCGAGTTGTGCGCACACACGCCAGCTGGCATTATGCAGCTGAGAGCCACTGCTCTGGGAGTGATTTTACCAAACAAAAATTCATACAGCCCATCAGGTGGTAGCTGGACACATCTGACGCGTTATCGCTACGTGTCAAGGTGAGTCAGAACACACATGGCACAGACAGGAAAGTTAAAAAAAAAAAATAAAAATTAACTCTTCTTTCTCACCAAAAGGATTCTGTGGCTTGGGGTAAGAGAATCCATCAAGGACTAACGGAATCAGCCGCAACAATTTTGAACAAAAGACTGTGAAGAGGAAACGAGCAGTGGACCTAATTAGAACCACTGGAAAAAGGTGCACCACTTTTTTCCAGACAATGGAGCCAGTAAACAGTGGAAAATTTTCAATAGGAAAGATTAACTAAGAAAATAACAAAATACATAACCCCTGCTGTTTATAACCCCAAAGCCGTGTAAGACCTACAGAAAAAGAAAGTAGCTTTAAAACAGACTCAAAAATAATGCTAGAGTAATGCCTCAGTCAATCAGGGTACAGTCAGTGAGCCACGTCTGTACCTGTTCTATTAAAATGTGCTTTCTAGCAGAATTAACTCATCTAGTGAGGAAAATAACCATTGGGAAGAGAGACACAAGGACATCACTTCAACCATTACATGAGGGCAGTTTATATAATCCACGTGGCATCACCCGTGGTTGGGGTGATAAAAACTCAGGAATATTTTCAGCTTTGTTTTTTATGAAGTAGACAAGGAGCCATTAAAAATGGAATTAAAATATTGTACAAATTAAACAGTCCTACTATAAAGAAATAAATGAATAGTTCACACTGTCCTTTGGATTTAAGATCTCTTTTGATACTTCCAGTCACCTGTTACAGTATACTTCTATTCCTTACCACCATTATCGGGTTAGTAACCTCTATTCTAACCAATTTTCCTTGGGGTTATGCACTATAAGAGCCAATTTTGGTTTGCAATCAAGATGTCCAGTTATTTCCATTATCTGGCAGCTGTTGAATGGCAGCAAAACCCAGCTCCAATGGCCATGTCTTGTTCTCTGCCAACATTTCTCCCTTCTGGTTCAGAAAAATGATGCCACCTTGGAAAGGAAAGTAAGTTTGTTTTCCAAGAATCCTCTCGCAAATTTTTTGCCTCCTCATCTTGATTTAATTTTGTCAGAATAATCTCTAAACTCATACCTGTAAAAGCAATAAACAAACTATGGCAACCAAGAAAGTGCTGCTGGGAGAAAACAGTTGCTACAGTCACAGTGCTGTCGTAAGGAATTTTGGAAATAATTAAGACTAAAGGAAAAAACAGTGGTGAACTGTTTTCAGTCACTCACAATCCACTGAGCTTTATCCTGTAAATATATGCCATATCTGGTGGCCTTCTACCTTTGCTGGGGAATCTAGGTACAGAAATGGGAGACTGGAAGTAAAAGAACATACCAACCTCCACATAACAGCAGTCTCTTCAGTGTTGAGGGACAAGAGAAGATAACAGAGGGGCCTGACACAACTTTTAATAATCTCTTAAAGATCTAAGATCTAGATGGACTTTCATGGGATGTCTCAAAACAGCTTCATCCTTAATTGCTATGAGAATTATTATAAGGGATGGTTTTCTGAATCTTAAATAGTAAAATACCATGAATGCTAACTTCCATTTCTTAGCTCAGCAGCTAAAATTCTCTTCAAGGATGTGAGCATTGATAAGCTGTTCTGGAAAGAGGAACAAAAGTTTGTAGCTCTTTTTCTTTCCTTTATTTTCCTGCCTCTTACTTGCACACATAACACCGTGGCCTTGTTTGCTTCCTCTGAGGGACTGCAAAGAGTCTGTAACAGAAGCAATGAAAAAGAGATGAAAAGCGAGGAGTAACTTCAGTGAGATATTCTTAAAGAATCTGGGGTTGAGTATGATAGCCTCATGCTAGTACTGAACACAATCCTGCAAGTGGTGAGAGTTCAAATTCTAGACTCGGGCTTCTTGCAGTGTTGAAGAAAATGCTTTTAATCTTTCATGGTTTTATAGAATGAGAGTCAAACATTTTCTTCAGGCAGCATGTCTTGCAGTTCGTCTTCTGCACCTTCTGAAATCTTGGGGAAGAGAGAAAGGGCAGAGCTCTTCTGCCCTCAGCCAGATGCTTAGCTGGATGCTATCAGGGAACCCTCCCAATAAGCACTGAAAGCTGCATGCACTACAGAGCCTTCATTGCGAGAAACGAATGGTCCCCTCCCTCAGGTGGGGATGGAAGGAGTTAAGAAGGATAATTCCAAAGATACTGATAGAAAAGAGATCTTTCATAGCATTGATGGGCCATGCCAGAAAAGAGTTAAAGGAGCAGAGTAAGAAATTCTGCAAGCTTACAGCTTCATATTCCTGGTACATTTCTGCACTGTTTGCAAAGTTTGGATATTAGCCACATTCATCTCACGTGTTTAACTAGAGGAAATGTTTGAGAAAAGCTGTCATAGAATTTAATTTTCTTTCTTCTGTTTTTCGTCCTCAAATAGGAGACCAATCTTCAACGCCCATTTCATTGGGAAGGGAATAAGCTGGTGCCTCCCATCACTCAGATTAGTGCCCTAGCTCTTAGGTTGTAGTCTTCTCCGGGAGCACAGTGTTCTCACTTCAGGGCTGTTGAGCAACACTCCTTACAGAAAACTTTTCTCCTCTTTGCCCTCAGAGTCCTGCACTCCTCTCTGAGTCATCGCACTGCTTCAAATGGGAAGGTGGTGGGGAATGTACATGTTCTTCAGGATATGACTGCAAGGCAAAAGAGGATAATTTGAATCTCCTGAGACTACAAAACATGTTGAACACAGATCTCCAACTTCCTGAGCAAGTGCTCTAACCACAGGACTCTTAAATAAGTGGTCAACACTTCTCTCTTCTGAGCTCTTAAAGAAAAGCAGTCCCTTATTTTCAAAGCACTGAAGATCAAGCAAAGTTTTTGTGGCTGTGAATCACACTTTCCTCACATACTGAATTGCAGCCAAGCATCAAAATCAGAGAGACTGAGAGTGTTTCATACACATCTGGCCCTCAAATGGCCAAAGCCTCCTTCCAAACACATGCTGGGTGTTATGAATCCAGCTTTTGAGCTCTGGGAGCCCTAAGTCTATGTCACGCTACTTACTTTATGAAGAGCTGGATGTCTAACTTGGATATGTGAATTACATTCCCTAAGGCAGGCCTGTTAAATAAAATTAAAATTAAAAAAAAATAAAAATTAAATCTCTGAAAGAGATTGAAAACATAAATTAAATCTCTGAAGAGCTGGACAAAGGTATCGCGTTTCAAAAGGAAGCTGTCAAATAATTTTTTACAAGAGTCTTAACCAGAACATAACACTGGGACCCCCTCATAAGGCAGCGGTACTGTTACAAACTCCCCATCCGAAATGATGGATCAGTCAGTGTCTCTGCTCCAGCTGAATGTGCTTAAAAAAACTGAAAATGGGCCAACTGTTAATACCCTCCTTATCTGTTACACATATCTTTTAGCCCATACAGGCTAATTCCCTATCAGTAGGCAAGATCTAAGGCTAGAACCATGACAAATTAAGTGCAACTGATTAAAAAAAAAAAAAAAAAAAAGGGAAAAGTTTTTTCCAGGCCTTTCAGTCAATATGCAGCAAATTTGCCCATTCAGAACATTTAATCTAGAAAAGTGCCTTGTCCCTTGATTATGCAAGTCTCCCTCTCATCACCTCTCATGTATCAGTTCTACCATTCTATAAATGCCTGACCTGTGCATGATTGTTGGAAAATGATTCGTGATCCTGCAGCTGATCCCGCAGAAGAGGCATTTCCCCCCGCGGGAGAGATGCAGTTTGGTGTTTCGTTGGCACAACCAAACGACCCAGCCTTACCCAGCAGAGCAAAACAACTGCCTGAAGACTTGTTTTTTTTCCCATTTAGCTGATGTCATCCAGGAAGTAACGCAGTTCAGTTGGATTTTAAAAAAGAAAAAAGAAAAGAAAAAAACCCAAAGTGTCAGCCAGCTTTATGTTTCCACACTAGGTGGATATGCTGACAAAGCTGTATCATTAGAGGCTCTTCCAGTCCAAGCCCTGGTACAGGCAGAGGGGCTTTCCACTCTTGTCACTAGACTGTTGGAAACACCAGGCTTCCATTGTTCATGCTTTATTTGGATTTTTTGGCACTTGTTAAGCACCTATCGACGTGGTTTAACTTTACAGCTGCTTTGCCTGTTGGACACAGCCAGCTGAAACTGAGCATGTTGTCCTGGTTTGACAACCCTTGGTTCTACCACTTGCATTTAAGGTAGTTTTTTCTGAGATACTCCCTGTATTTTCATGTTCTTTGGAATATCTTGTACAGTTCTGTATTGTGCCCAAAGTTAATTATTGATGAAAAAAACAAGGGACTTGTAATGTTGGGTTGAGGCAGGTTTTTTTTTCTTTCAGTCTCCATTGCCCTGATCTTGTGATCAGCTCTGTACACCAGTAACTTTACACGCACCGGTAGTCCCGCTGAATAGTTCCCACATGACTTGGCTGGTAACTGTTTATAACATTAGGTGTTAACAACAGCTCTGCGTACAAAATTTAGGGTCCAGTTCAGAGGAGGAGTCCCACGTTAGGGCCTGGATGACTGTTGTCCTTGGAATGATCCATCACAGAGGCTAGAGAACTTAACAGCTTCAGTCGTGTCCTAGAAAATACTGGTTGTTGCTTCCCACTCGTTCAGAGAACGAGCAGGATGTCCCAAAGACAGTGATGAGGATGGCAGTGAAACCCCTGGCATGGATTCACATTTAACCCCTAGCACTTAGGAAGGGCACCAAAAGAAGGCAAGAGGCTGGTGAGTTCAAAGGGTTTCAGTTTAGGAAGACGAGACGCAGGAGCAGAACCCGGTGCGATAGTATTTTCAATTCTCGCATCCGTTCATGACCTGCTACAGAGATATGGCAACCTAAGGAATTGCTTCAAAAAACTGAAGGAAGCCACTTCTTCCAGCAATAAATTCTGCCCCCAAATATTATCACATAAATAGTGATGAGTTTTGAGGGCAATCTGTGAAAATATTGTACACCCACATACACGGCGATTGAAACAGAATATGCTTGCTGAAGCTGAGAATGGTATTTCACCATTTAGGAACCTTTTTCATTAGTCAACTGTTTCAATAGCTAAACTCCATATTTGCTACCTTAAATATTGGGGGTTTTGTTAAAAGAAAAAAAAAAAAAGAAAAAATGAAAAAGCAGCATAGATTCTTATCTCCTTTTCCAAGCAGGCTGAATTCTTCAATCCTAAACAGTTTTGTCTTGGCACAGTTATCAGGCTACGTTACACATTTCTGGGAACTGTGTGTCAAAATCAGAGTGCTTATTGTTTAGTTTAAGCAATAGTTTCGTATCTAAATGTGGGGAAATGCAATGTAAAAATAGGATTTGAAAGAAAACCAGAGTAAAAACTAAAGGAAATTACTGATTTTGCTGGATGCAAGATTGGCTCCCTAGTCCTTCAGTTTTACCTATAATCCCAAAATTTTACAGAAGCATTTGCTGGTGTACTTTTGGGAGTTTTGCAGGACTCGGTCCAACATTTCTATGTAACTGTCTCCTCTAAACCTGTTTTTAATTAATCTGTTACATATTCTAACTTCTAAAGAATGGGATTTAGAAAAGCACTGGGCAGCAGCCTTACTTTATTCCTATTAAGTCAATGGTAAAACTCCCCTTAATTCCACTGGGAGCAGAATTAGTCCCATGCCAAACCCATTTTCAAAATCATGTCTTTACAGCTTATGCAATGCCTTCTCCCTGCCCTTGTTTAAAGCACAGACTCCCCTCTACTGTTTCGGATTTGTTGGTTTTGGTTTTTTTTTTTCCCTTGCAAAATAAAGTCATGCAAATACACAAACAAACCAACCTCAGCATCATAACTTCTGGGAACAAGGTATCGCACTGTTTTCTTTCTGATTCCATGGTTCACATTTTGGAGGAAACCTTTTTAAGTTTATGCTGCTGAGTCGCTGTGAAAGTCTAGGTAGGCTCCAAGTATGTTCCAAAAAAGTTGGAGATAAAACCTCTGGGTGTTGGCTGGGTTCCCTTTTCCAGTTAAAGCGACCCAGCATTTTATCACGTTTCCCTGCTTCTCACATCCCCACTGTTTATTGCATTGCTCTGTAACATGAGCAAAATAATAAATCGGGATTTTTATTTTTTTTTTAAACTTTTCCTCTCAGGCAAGGCTCGGGGAGCTGGATGCAGCAATTTGATCAGCCATCAAATAAGACATTTCTTTGTGCCAACACGTTGGTGTTTTTTGATTTTTTTTTTTGTTTTTTTTTTTTTTTTCATTCGCACCAGGGCAGGCGAACAGCCGAATTTCCACGCTGACATTGCTGCGTTCCCCTTACTTCCTCGCCGCAGGATGTACCCCGTACCTGCAGGAAAAGAACAATAAAATTAAAATCCTGCTTTCCTCGCAGAGAACAACGGCGCCTGCAGGACGGGCGAGGGGAGGATTTACACCCGGCCCCCCCTCAGCCGCCTCGGCCCGCTCACCTGCCCGGCTGCGGGGCTCCCGCCTCCCCTCGCTGCGTGCCCCCGCCGCTCAGCCCGGATCCACGCGCGTCCGCGGGCGCGCAACCACGGACGCCGTACCCACGCGCGCCCGCCCGCGTGTCGCTCGCGCCTGCGCGTGTCCCCGCCTGCGCGCCCACGGCGGGGGCGGCCTTGGGAAACCCTTCCCCGGGTAGCGGGGGGGGGGGGACGGGAGACCCGCGGGGGTCCCGC
>JAOXJM010000023.1:68431673-68452281 GCA_026413425.1 Tringa solitaria
CATGTGCCTTAGCAAGGATTTCAGGAGGATCTGCTCCATGATCTTGCCAGGCACAGAGGTGAGACTGACCGGCCTGTAGTTTCCCTATATTTTATCCTCTATATTTTCTTATGATACCTGATGTATTTGTCTGAGGCACCATATATGCTGAGAAATTGGTAAGTTTAAACGGCAATGGAAAGCTAAAATTTTTGCTCATTGTGGGGCAAAGTCTGTACTGGGTGGGTGGGGTGGAAGGTATCTCCTCATAGCACTACACTGCATGAAAGTCATCACACCATTAGCTGTGTTACAGATAGCACAAACTGGAATTACGCTCCATTTGTGCTGTAAAAGCTGTAAGGCATTTGAAGCACTTTTTGTTAACAGCTTAGGAAGTGCAGTATGAAATTTGAGCCACTATGACCATCTGCTCTCTCAAATCCCTCAGTGTCCCAGTAAGTTGTCACTATCTTCTGGCAATGATTCCCGAGTGTTTGCCTTTTCAGTAACAAGCCTAATATTTGTGTGTTTCATTTTCTCCTTTCATCATTTACAAAGATGTTAAGGAGGAGCCCTTACTTTCTGTATGCCTTTACTTTTATCTTGTTCTCTTTTTGTCCATTTACAAATAAATAAAGCTAATTTTTCAGCCTTTCCATTGAGGAAAATATCTCCATGCCTTTTAATTGAATCCTTTCTATTTCTTCTGTATCCTCTACTGCCAGGAGGTGATTTGAACAGACCGCTAGTATTTGTCTTAGCTGTTTTAACTGCATATCAATTTTATCGTTTTCCATTCATTTCCTTGTACAACTGAGCATCTGATTTCTTCTGCCTGTAATGAAAGCATGAGCACAGACATTCTCCATAAGCCTGTGACAGCTTTTCTCAAATCCAAGTAAAGCTGATGAAATATTAACAGTACTGTAATTTGCTATCTCATTTGTAAAAGCTTCTTGCTGAGGAACATTTGGATATATAAGAAAAATATTATGTAATGCGTTATATGCTATGTATAGCATTGGAAGAGATGCTACCTAAGGGTTAAATCATTTGTAGTAATTTAACTGGGCTCATGCCAGTTTATTGATTTCTCTACTGGGAGTGCCAGAGCTGGATGCAGTATCTAGAAGTGGTCTCCTGAGCACTGAGAACAGGGGGGCGGATAATCCTGTCCCTTGATGGATGGTCTGTGGTCCTGCTGGCACATGCACAGCTCTCTGCACCAGAGTCCAATGCCTTCCCTTCAGAGCTGCTCCCCGGCCCAACCCAGCCTGTATCGTTGCCAGGGGTTATGGACTTTGCCTTTGTCCCCACTGAATTTCGTGAAGTTCCCGCTAGCCAGTTCCTCCAGTCTGTCTCGGCCTCTGTGAATGGCAGCCCTGATTCCCAGTTGGGTTATCCCTTCCCCACCCCAGCTTGGTGTCACCTGCAAACTTGATAAGGGCACACTGCATCACGTGCTGCAGGTAGCTGATAAAGACGTTAAAAGGAGGGGAAAAAAAATAGAAGTCAGAAATTAGTGTCGTCTGCTTTTGACCTCTGTGTAACTGGTTTTCAGCTGTTGGGAAACAGTCCAATCCTTTTGCTTTAATTTCAGGCTATTAGGCTGAAGATACTTCTCTGAGGGTAGTGGTAATGATGCAGATTTAGCCCTTGATCTGTGCAGCAACTGTGTATCACATTAATCTATGTAAATACTTCCCAGTGAACAGGCTCTCTGACTTCCGAAAGTGCAGTTTCACCATGGCCACAATAATGAGCTTTAGCAGTGGAGTATTTCAGCTTCTTTAACTGGATGTTGGAGAGAGAAGAGGGGGGTGGAAAGGAAAAATTTCTTTGGGGCAGGGGAAGAGGAGAAAAATACTTAGAGTCAGTGGCACACAGATAATAGTTAGTGGCACACAGATAAGGATTTGTTATGGTCTAGTCTGGTCTGGCCTCTTGTCAAAAGCTGATGGCCTGAGGATGGGGAAGTATGTATTGCCAGTAAGCAGTATTTTGGAAAGCCTGAAATGCCCTGCACTTTGTGAATTCAGTGACAATGTCAAGCTTAGTAAGGTTCTCATTAACTGATATCTAATAGTTTTTAAACTGGATTGTTTTTACTTGCTGTTATTAGCTACTGAACTAGGTTGGTGATAGTCCCAAATCTACTAATAATGCATGTCTCACTGTTTAAATTTTTTTCTGAAAGAAAAAAAATACTATGAAAAATACTTAAAAATACTTACTTCAAAAGAACGCAATTAAATACAAGAAAATAAAATTAAAGAAAAATTGCACTTAGAAAATACATCTGAAATTTTGTCTCTTGGTGCCAGTATGGCATTCCTATCACAATAAAACTTCTTATCAGCAAGGGTACTCTCTTGACCCTTCCCATTTCTGGCATCTGCATTATTAGGGCTGGAGGGTTGTGGGATGAGTGTAGACTAATTCTGCAAGGGGAAGAAGCTTCTGGTGGGTTGTGGTTGTGTTTTGGGCTTTTGTGGGAGTTTTTCAATTTTGTTTTGGTTTTTTATTGTTTCTCTTTGGGTTTTGTTTTGAAAGACATCCTGGATAGGCCTGGATATGCTGACACTTCCCATATACTGGGGTGGACAAAAGTTTGTTACTTTCTGACTTTAGCGGCAGAGTAAAACTTATAAGCATGGGAGGGAAGACTCTGAGTTCAAAATGTGGGTAAGAAAAATAAACAGGTTCCTTAAATCCACCTTACTTCCTTTTTGTGGGTTTTAATTGTGCTCTGAAACAGCAACTTGGATCACCTTGGTGTTAATCACTTCTTCTGGATGTGTTGTACTGCATAGCACTGTGCTTATTTTTTATTTGCATTACCCCTGCTGAGATTGGAAACTTCAGTAGCAGCACGGCTATGTAGTGCCAGGTACCTAACGAACAAGTAGGAGATACAGTCGGTGCCATGAATAATTTATAATCTAATTAGAAGCAAACCTTATCAAATAACTGTTAGAAGAACAGTAGGAAAAAATAGAGAACAAAAGCATGATTATATCATGCGGTTGCGGGAGCCTCACTGTTCACACTGTTCAGCTTGGGAGTTCTTGGAAATTGTAGCAAGTCATAAGTAGACAAGAAAAAAAAAATGACACTGAGTGGGATGAGTCTATGTATACCACTATTATTCATAAGAGTAGTATTTCCACAAATTGCTTTCTTTTTTCTTTCCCTTTTATGACATTAGTCAAATTATGCATGAACTTCAGAGGCTGCTACTAATTCTGCACAAGATCAAAGAAATACATTAGCTTTTTGTACAACTCCACAATGCTTTTCTGTTTTAAGTGAAAATACTTCAGCTTTCTTTCTCGTTTTTGTTAGTATTGAACAATGAGTTGAGTTCTTGCACATTACCTTATCATGTGATATGTTTCTCTTTTAATGGATGTTTCACTAACACAAAACATCTATGTGATTTGGTTCTTTAAAAATTAGCCATCAGTGACTTTCCTTGGAAAAAAGAAAACATTGGAACATCACTCATTTGTCCATAACAGAGATTAAAAAAAATAATAATCCAAACTGTTGAAATCATAGGTTGTCTGAATAAACATCATCTATCTCTTATGTGAGTAATAAGGAATACAGTGGTCTTGAGTGACAAGCTGTAGACTTCAATTTTTTTCTGAAATGCAGATCTTGGTAACAGTTGCTAAGTTGTAAGATAGGGGCTGTGTGGCTTGTTCTTTAGACTGCTCTTTTGTTTGTAACTGGATGACTTGGAAGGTTAATTTAAGATTTCCATCTTGTGTATGTATACAGAAATAAACGGCAACTGAAACAAGTTGAAAATAGTGCATCTTCAACATTAATGTCAACTATGCTTGATTTCACAATGCTACAATTCAATACTTTATTTTCATTTCTTTTTTCACTGGTGTAGTTACTGAGAACATGTCATTCGTTCCCCCACTACTGACTGAGAATCGGTGGCCAATTGATGCTTTCAAGGTGGATGTTTTCAGGAAAAACTCTTAAAATGCCTGCAGAACATATTCAAATCCTGTCTTACCTGAGGGGAGAAACAAACAAATATATCATCTGAGGCTCTCAGTTTTAAAAGGAAATAGTGAATTCTTGCATATTTACGTTGCTTTCTATACACTGGGTGAAAGACAGCTGAAGTTGAGCAAATGAATCTAAAACTGATCTATTTTGCATGGTTCAAGGTAGGATGAATGCTGTTATATTAGATTTGGGTAGCTGTATGGCCAAGATTTTTGAACCACACTTTTTTTTTATTTCCCTGAAATTGATAATTTCATTTGGCTGAAATTAGTCAGACCTTCAGCTTCAGGAATTGAAGGACAGTGCCCTTCATGGGAAGGGCTGTACTTTATTCTTGCTTCCCTAGTTTTTGTTTAGTCAAGGAAAGGGTCTCAGCTAGGATGCTTCTGTGCTGCACCAAATAGTTTGTTTTTCTTCTATCTGTGGTGTTGGGATGGCCAGGTAAGAAGCAGGCTGTAGATAGCAGCTTGTACTGAAGGGTATTTGTATTTGGAGTATGAAGGTGAATTCTGGTCTTTCTTCAAGTTTCTCTGCCTTGTCACCCTGTGACTTCTACTGAAATGAACCGTGCAATAGTTAAAGTACTGTGGCCCAGCTGTCAGAAACTAACTGTAAAGCATTCTGCTATCTCCAGTTTTTCAGTAAATTCATAATTTTAGAAGTACTTTACTGTTCAGCAAAGAGAGGTATGCCTGACAAATGAGTAAAACATTACTTGTTATCATTGAGTAGTTGGTCTGTCATGCAATCATTTTGAAATTAATTCTTTCTTTTTTTTTTTGGTGCAGACATATCAAAGCATCATGGCTGTTGTTCTTATTCGTGATTTCTTACACTAAATAGTCACATTTTTCCTGTGTGCTTGTGCGTTAAATACAATATGCAGTAATTGAATAAATGTAGAAAATACCGTACCTGCAAAGTTCCTGTTCTCTTTAGTCACCTTTTAATTAGAATTCTTGTTACAGAATTAATAGGGTAATTTATTCCTTTTATAATGTGTAGCAGAATGAAGCGCTGTGCAAAGTCTGTTCCTGGTTAACAAATGATGCCCAGAACAGCATATGATGAATATTAGTTGGGTAGTTTAATGCACTACTAAAGAGGCTTACAAGCTACTGTGAGGAGTAGAAAATATAAGAATAGAAGCTTATCTGTAACTTAACATAACACATGTGGGAATAATACTTAGCATTTCTATCAAGCTTTCCGTTTGAGGATTTTGAAGTGTTTTGCAATACAAATGATGAATTAATCCTTAGAATAGTCCTTAATGTTTTTCTTTTTCTCTTAGTTCCTGCTTTATATGCAGATATTAGGTTTTTTTTATTATAATTTGTTTCTGCGGGCAAGAAATTAATTATTTGTAGGATCCTGAAATGCTGAGGGAGTAGCAAGAGTTTGCTCACACATCCCTTTAATGTGGAGCATTAAATACAGATATATAAAATATTTCATGATACGATGTACACCTTTGATATATTAACGGAGAACCCTGAGGTCGGTTTGACTACCTTAGCTCTATTGTCATGTGAAGACCTGTAGGTCTTTCCCTGCTTTGGTGTGCAGCAATGCCTCGTGGTGTGGGTAGTGCTCCCGGACAAACTTCTGAGTTGCCAAGGGTTCTTCGTTCCTATCGTAATGCAAAACAAAGGCACAAGCTACAGGGCAAGTTCCCAAAATCTCTAGCTTCTGCTTAATGGAAAACAGCAACTGGGAATCCTTGTTACTGGCCCCTTAACTAATACAAGTCTCCTTTGGGGTTTTACTTGGCTAAGTGGGAGCACTCAGGGGAACTCCTCCAGCCTGCATGGCCTTCAGAGCATGCTTGTCACCCACCTGCTAAACGAGAAACAGTGACACTTTAGCAGTGACTGTTAAACAAACATTGACAGTGTGTAGCTTGCTTTTAACTCGGGATGATGCCATTAGGAAATGAGGTTATAAACACCAGAAGTCTGTCAAGCTCTTGATTTGCAATAATCTTCCTGCTGACAGATAAGAAGTGGTTACATGTATATGAAGGTTCATAGTGACGGGATTTATTTTACGTGTCTTGAAGGAGAAAAATTTCTGTTGCTGGTAGAGAAAGGAAGTATGTTGTCATTTCTATCTTCTTTTGTCAGATTCAAGGAAAATAAGTAAGCAGTATCCAACGAGATGAAACTTCTTTGGATATTTGAGATTTTTTTTTTTTTTACAGCTTTTTTCGAGAATAAGAAATGGTAACTAAAAATGCAGAGCTTAAAGTAAAATTTTCAACTATAAGTGCTAATTTTTAATTTGAAATGAAACTCTAGACACAATTCTACCTACAGAAAACCTGATCTGAATATAAACCAGTTTTATCTAGATTTCTAGTGAGTCTTGGTTTTCAGTCAATAAGTTAACTTTGAGGTTTTTTTTATGAAAAGTTGGGTAAAACCAGTGTTGTCAGCAGTCTAGCATAAGTGTAGGCAGTGTCAGTGTCACTGAGAAACACAAAACCATACACTCACTCTTAGTTGTATATGCATGTCTGCTTAGATAAGTTCATGACAAGTAACTGCAATAGAACAACCTATATCTTTACCTAGAATCTCCACTATAGAGCACGTTGGAATGGGATAAAAAGCTGCAAATACTGATATAAATTATTTTAAAAATCCAACTTAATGCTTTTAAGGCAATTCAAGGCAGTCATTAGTGATCAAAATGCTTCCAGATGGAAAAAAATTGGAATGTGTTACGATTACATGCAGAACTGCAAGAAAGGATTGAAATAAAGAGTTTGAAGTGCTACCAAAACAATAATAGTGAGATACGACAAAAGTAACTGAGATCATGCCCTGAAACAAGGGAAATTGTCAAATGATTTCACAATGTAGTTGTATTTCCTAATCCTAGAAAAAAAGCGTTATTTATTGAGATCTAGAGAAAAATTCACCTATGGCTTTGTTTCCAAAATGAAAATTATTCAAGACAAGATCAATAAACTCAGTTAATAACTTATATTTCTTTAGAAGTGCAATATTACAGTAAATACCATTATGAAGATGGTGAAAGAAAAAAATGTAACACTTCTGGTTACTAAAATAAAAAAAGACAGTGTATTGCCAAACATTATTCATGATAATCAGTAGATTTTGTAAGAGCTTATGATACAGAGCTGTTAGTTTTGCAGCATGATTTTATGAAAATTTATAGTGACTCAGATGAAGGAGGTCATACAGTTTTTCACAGAGAAATCCTGATTGGTGACAGCGTGCTCAAAGATAACCTTACATTTACTAATAATAGATTTCTGGAATGATTGTGAAGTTTTCCACCTGTAGTGCAGTTTGGCAGGTATTTGGGGACTGTGAAAACATTTGAGAATACTTCTTTCAATGGGTGTTGGGCAAGATGACAGCCAGGGTCCCTTCTAACCTCAACCCTTCTGTGATTCTGATTCACTGATTCTCACTTGGGTTCGGTTGTTGGTTAGCAACGGTGGGAATGGAAAGTAAGAAAGAGAGGCTTTCTAAAGCTTAACTTTTTTGCTAATGGTTAATGTAATATTGTCATCAGAATGAAGAAACCAGCTGAGGGTCGTGTTGCAGTCACAAACTTCCTGCACTGGAGATACTTTGAGACATTGTGGTAGCTTCACCTAGGCCAGTTGCCAAGCACCCACACAGCTGTTGGTCCACCAGGTGGGGTGCAGGACAAAATGGGAAGAACAAATGTGAGAAAACTGGTGGGTCAAGATAAAGACACTTTATTAAGTGAAGGAAGGGAGGGGGCAGGGACAAGTGATGCAAAGGCAATCACTCACCATCTCCTACAAGCAGACTGACACCCAGTCTCTGAGCAGAAGCCAGCTTGGAAAACCCCTCCTTCTTCCTCTGCCCCACTTTTTATTGCTGAACATGATGTTACGTTGTAGGGTATATCCCTTTGGCCAGCTGTGGTCAACTGTCCCAGCTGTGTCCCCTCCCAGCCTCTTGGCCACCACCAGCCCCATCCTACTTGTCAGGAGGAGGGGAAAAAGGGCAGGAGTTAGGAAAAAAGAAAGCCTTGATATTCTACAAGCATTGTTCAGCAATAGCCAAAACACTGCTGCGTTATCAATATTATTTCAACCACAAATTCCAAACCCCATATGGGCTGCTGTAAAGGATGGTAACTCCGTTCTGGTGGGACTCAGTACAGTCATCAATTATGCAAGCTGATTTGTACAGGAGGAAAGTTTTAGTGGAATGTGTATAGAGTTTTCTTACTAACGCCATGGACTTCCTTCATTTCCCTTCCTGATTCTGTGAAAGAATGAAGTTCGAGTTACAGCAACAGGAAGGAGAGAAGATTCAGGGAGACTAGATGGAGTGAACACCTAGTTCTGTTAAAGAGAAGTTTAAACAGTGAGAATCACTTAAATGTGTAAAAAGCTCAGTGTAAACTGAGAGAATGTTATTTAATTGAGCAATAAGAGTTCAGCAGAAATTAGACAAACTCTTTTCCTCAGGGTTTTGATTTTGATTTGTTTGATAGATGTTTTTTTTTAAACTTGTCTCTTCATTTCTTGGGCTTCCAGAGTCTTAGTCTTCTGCCTTCCCCCCTTTTCTTGGCATGGTTTAAATGGCTCTGTTGAAGGTCAGGATTTCATGCAATAAAATTGTTTTTCCTTTAATATCCCAGTTCTAGAAGGTGTTTGAATTTTTTTCCTGATGTCCTCTTTGCCATCTCCTCAGTTTGTATGTAACTGCTAAAAATAAGCCTTATTAAGTTTATTTTTTTCATTCCACCTGGTACTGCAGTAGTTTGCATCTAAATACCATTATGACTGTGCTGATTCAGCATCACTCTTGTTTTCTGGCAATGTTTTGTGCCTGAACTCTTGGGTGCTCTTGGTTGAATAGAACTGTATATACCACATTTCAAGTGGCTTATGTATCCTCTGTAGACAATGTAGACAGTGCTTTGGAAGACGGCAGTAACTAAAATACCAACAAATGGGAGTGCGTTAGCATCATCTTTAAGTTGGCCAGCATTATAGCTGTAGAAAAGGTTTTTGCTTCTGGAGAACAAATCTGATATTATTATTTTTTGTGTGTGTAATGTACAAAGTGTTGAGAAAGATTTCAAAATTATATTTCAAAATGGTTCTTTTAGAGTTCAAGAAAGAAATGCACAGGCCCTTTTGTGCATAATGTCAGACCTTCACATTTTTCTTTTAAATTACTTTGCTGATATCAATACAATAGCATACTTTATTATTCTTCAGCAGAGGTGGGGGTAGTATTTTTGCATTTTCTGACTTCTTAAGTAAAAATAAGTGGCCCATTTTTTTCCTGAAGATGTAAAAGCAGCCAGCTTATTAGTGAGACAGTGCTAGCTAATCAGGCCTTTGGCTGCCACTTCTGGTTATGAGTGACCTGAAGTTAGAGCTCCTCTGGAAACAGACTTTGCTAATGTAGACATGAGAATTCTCAGTAAAATGTCAGACTCTTCTAGAGTTTGATGTTCAATGAACATATCTTAGAAAAACTAGAAAGACTGAGCAATATGTCTATGGAAATGTAACTCTGCCTATTGACACCCCGGAGGACTAATAAGGAATTATTTGAAAGCACTCAGGTGAAATAATTTTATTAGTTACACTGTAGAGGAGTTTGAGAGTGTCTGGAATCAACTGGTCAAAACCTGTTAGACTTTTCATCATTAGGAATTTCTCTTTTTAAAGAGATTTATAATGTTGTGTTGAAATACAGATGTTCTCAGTAACTGTGAACTTTATTTAGACATAACCTTATCTCCTTCTATGGCAAAGTGACCAGCTTAGTGGACAAGGGAAAGGCTGTGGATGATGTCTACCTAAACTTTAATAAAGCTTTTGATGTGCTTTCCCACAGCATATTCCTGGAGAAAGTGGCTGCTTGTGGTTTGGATAGGTAATGGCTCTTTGCTGGGTAAGAAGGCTCATGGCTCTTTGAAGGGTAAAAAACTGTCTGGAGGGCTGGGCCCAAAGAGTGGGCTGGGCCCAACAACCCCATGCAGCGCTACAGGCTTGGGGCAGAGTGGCTGGAGAGCTGCCTGGTGAAAAAGGACCTAGGGGTGTTGGTCGAGAGCAGGCTGAACATGAGCCAGCAGTGTGCCCAGGTGGCCAAGACGGCAAATAGCATTGCATTAGAAAGAGTGGCCATTAGGACTAAGGAAGTGATTGTACCTCTGTACTCTGCACTGGTGAGGCCCCACCTCGAGTACTGTGTTCAGTTTTGGGCCTCTCACTACAGGGAAGACACTGAGGTGCTGGAGTGTGACCAAACAAGGGCAATGAAGCTGGTGAAGGGTCTATAGAACAAGTTTGATGAGGAGCCGCTGAGGAAATGGGGGTTGTTTAGCCTGGAGAAAAGGAGGCTCAGGGGAGATCTTATCGTCCAGAGCTGCCTGAAAGGAGGGTGTAGCAAGGTGGGGGTCAGTCTTAATCTTCTGTATGTGGTGTTCCCAGGTTAAGATTAAACAAATTAAAAGACTCTGATGTGATTTTAGGAGAAAATAAGCTTTGACAAAGCATTCAAAATGTCAGGTTCAGTGCAGGGCAGGATTTAGCCTGCTGAAATCTTTGAGAGTTTGTACGTTAATATCTAAAGCTGAGCTTGCAGCTCTGGCACATGATGTCAGGGCAGAATAAGTCTTTCTTGTATAATATGCAAAATTACTGGCAACTGGAAAACCTCAGTTGGCAAATTAGAAAATATGCTGTGGCCAAGTGATTGATTTCATATGATCTTGACCCTGTAGCCAGGAATTGGGAATGCCCCGTAGACATGAAGTCTACTCCTTGGCTGCCTATTACCACTTCTGCGTGGGGACAAAATGCCCCGTCCTTGGAGAGCTCCTAAGCCACTTTACAGGGAAGTCAAGGGACACCACTCCTGCCACCTTGCATATCAGTGCCGTCCATGGCCTGAGACCATTTCTGCAGAGCCCCTTATTTGCTGCCTTTCAGCTGAGATTTGACACCCTGCTAACCTTCTGGTTAAAAATGCTCACGTATTAAATGCAGATGCCAATTTTTGCATTTGTAAAGCTGTGCTGGTAAGGGCTCTTGAGTAAATTAACATCCCTGAATTTTCCTGCCGGACAGATGTGCATTTGTACTCCCATAAATAGCAAAGAAACATTTATTCTCACAAGTGCAGCAGTACTCTTGAAAATCTGTTGTCATTTATTATTGTCTGGCTTAACGCAAATTTTTAATTGACATAATTTTTCTATGTGATTTGAGAAAAGGAATGAGGAGGGAAGAAAGTTCAGAATTACTATTATCAGCATGTCCCAAGGCTGTTGCATTTAAATTTAGGATTACGACTGTTATTTAACAGAATTATCCTTGACACACATGGCCTCGAGAAGAGGACTGAAAACAAGGGCAGAGCAGTGTTGTCAGCTTACAACCTGAAGCAGTATCTTTGAAAAGGTCTGAAATTGTCACTTTTTGTCTAGAAGATGACCTCTGGCATTCTCAGCGCTGCTCTGCCTTGTGGAAGAGGGGAGGAGGGACAATGCAGAGGCAAAATCTTCCTTCTGTTACGTAAAGTCAGGCTGCTTGTGGTGGCCCTTAAAGCAGTACTCTTCCTGAGCGGGCGTTAAAGGTGGTGGAGTGGCAGTAGCTCTTCACCAGGCCTGCAGAGCTGTGTGCGTTGTCCTCACTCCGTGTTTGAGGAGGGACAGGTGGGCCATGGACCTGGACCATCTGCAAAAAGGACAGTTTGGGCTAGGTCTGGCTGATCATGGTGGCAGGGAGTATGAGCTGTCCTTAAGTCAACCTGCTGCCTCACCTTCTGACGGCTATGTCCTCTGCTCTTACCACAGAGCTGAGGGCTGGGTTCCCCAAGGCGATTTCCAAAAGCAGCATTTATTTGTGGTGAACGTCATTATACAAAACACATTTTTGTAGTGGTATGGTTAGCTGTAAAATTCTCGGCTATTTGTGCAAAAAGACATGTGAAAGTAGCTACAGATATATACAGTAGAATTTATAGGTATAAAATATCATAATAACCTCAAATCTTTCCTATGTATTCTGCCTGCCCATTTAGCCTCCTTCTTCGTTTATTGGCCATACTGATTTTTAACCCGCTACTTTTATGCAATAAAGTCTCTGCCAGAATCTGAAAACTACTGTGAGCTTTATTTTGACCCTAAAAATTCCTGCTCTAGGAGAAAACACTTATTTAAAAATGTTTAATTCCTCCGGTTTCAGAGGTGTATGCTTAAGGGAAATAAAATCTTACTTGAATTCATATATAACACACTGAATTCCCTTCCTAAAAAATGATTATTTTTGAGTGTGTCTTGACCATAAGCATGCAGATAACTCTAGAGGTGGATGAGACAGATATGGAATTCTTATGTTAACCATCCCACTGACCCCCAGAAAACAGTGCCACTGTTATTCTGTGCTGAGCATTTCATAGTTCTGATGCATACAACATGAATTTAATTAAGCATTGAATTAAATGTTTAATATTGAGAATATTCTCAAGTCATTATTTGCTGTGGCTTCTTGCTAAATCAACATTATAATCCTGCTTTCGTTTCCCTACAGATGATGAAACATGCCTGGGATAATTATAAGCGTTACGCGTGGGGATTAAATGAACTGAAACCCATATCTAAGCAAGGACATTCAAGCAATTTATTTGGTGAGTAGAGTGTATTGTTTGTGCTTGGTGATGTTAGCATAAAACAGTAAATCAGCTGAAATGCTTATAGGTGATAAACGTGTGTTCTTTCTACCCTCTGTGATGCGGTGTGGTGTTTCCTGCTTATGTATAAAAAGTAAGAGTATATGAAGGTGATGCTTTCTGTGACTTATAGATTACCTTCTGAATGAGAATAAATGAAGCATGTCATTGCTGCATGATAAAGATGTAGTTTTGTTGCATTAAATACTGCCCTGGCTTAAACTTTTCCTATGAAGTGGAACTCATTGACACCACATTCAATAAGCAGGAAACACAAACTATAAGCCGGTGGGGGAAATCCAGTATGAAGACTAAAAGATACTCTGTACAGTCATGAAGGTAGCTGAAGCTGTCTACAGTTTTCAGGAATTTATTTCCATTCCTTAAAAAAAAAAATTGTTAATCTATATCAGTCAGGCTCCCTTATCAGGCTTTTTCTTTCATGAACATAACCATTATTTGCACCTCTTAAGTGTTGCAGAGGAGATGCTTAAATAATGCCCAAGTTGTTACGAGTATAGAAGAAATATGGAGCTGAGGTTTTAGTAGGAGAGGCACACTACAGAAATGCTGTGTAATGAGGCAAGAATTTTTCAATGTCCATGTGGGACATAGGGCTGGATAAACGGCTGGAGCAACAGTATTCTGATGAAGCATTAGAAGTAGTCCTATGAACTGTCATCATCTTCAGTTTTGCAGAAAAATGAAGAATTAAACTGTTTGATGGCAGTCTTTGTATTCAAATAGCTTCTGTTTTCCAAACAGAAAGATGAAAAATGAACTAATTTCTACAGCTGAGACAAAATCAATACATAATTTTGATTTTAACAGGAACTTACTTTGCTACTTTGTTGAATGTTTGGAAAAGATAGTTTGAAGTGGAAACATTTCCTAAAACAGCCTAAATAGAGCACTTGTCAAATCCTCAACTATATTTGGAAGTTGCTAAGAGACAGCAGTTGTGATTACAAAAATAATTTTGAAAATACAGCATCTACATTGATCTTGCTTCACTGCTTGTCTACCCAAGGTAACATCAAAAATGTCACTGAGTGTTTATTATATAGTTAACTGTTGGACTTAGAACATGAATTGTGTGCTTGAAACCTAAGTAGTTTTGGTGAACTTCGGGGTTAAGTCAGACTTCGGTTTTCTTGAAAACTAAAATTTTTTATCTTCATTCAGATGACTGATAGTTGTGCAATTTAATATCATATTTGAAGAACTATTTAATGCAATCCTGTTTTCTTGAAGCACAACAACATGGCACATGATTAAAATGCTTAATGTATTTTCATTTGGAGTCAGGAGGTGGTAGAATCGCCATCTCTGGAGGTATTTTAGACATGGCATTTCAGGGCATGTTCTAGTGCTTGAGATTGTTTGTGTCTGTTTGTGGAGCTTTTTTGGGGTTTTTTTTGGTGGTTGGACTCAATGATCTCAAAGATCCCTTCCAACCATGAAGATTCTGCAATTCTGTGAAAAATTCATGAAGTTTGAGTTCTTAATGATATTGCATGGATTCACAGAAAAAGCTGTAGATGTATTGACTTGTGAAATTCTTCAACAAGAGTTCTGTGGATGTTGTATGAGAATAAACCACTGCAGGCACTATTCAGTATGAAACAGGACAGGTGTTGAATTTGAAAATAAACCTGCATTTAAAGGAGTAAGAGCCTGAGTGAGTCTAAATGCAGATCACTTTCTCATCATTGTCATCTAGTATAAGATCTTATTGCTGAGGAGATTTCCTTGGAAACATCTTCACTCTTATTGATCTTGGTGGCAAATCAAAATAAGCATTATGTCTCTTTCTGAATTGCTTTACAGAATACTAAAGAGCAGCATATCTGCAAGCAGTTCTGTCTCATAAGCTCCCCTTTCCTGAATCCGTAATCTCCTTTCGTTTTTCAGAAGCACATCCTTGTTTCTGTAAAAGTATCCTTATATCATTATATCTAATCTGTATCTTCCTGTTTGAATTCAACAAATGAACAAATGCCACCTTTTTTCAGAAAGCAAGGATGATCTGATTTTGCTTTTTTTTTTTAATTGAACCTCTTTTTCCTTGTGGAAGGACAGAAAAGTTTCCTTGTCGTCTTTGTTTCTGGCTCTTATTTTTTCTTTTAAAGTGAATTGTAAATGGTTGACTACTTTAAAGTAATTCAGAATTGAATTAGTTCAGAATAGGTTACCTCCCGCTCTGTGTCCCGTGAATCTCCTCACAGCCTTCAGAAATCAAGAAAGACCTTCAGTTCTGTGTCATCCCTCATAATTATCTCCAACTTGCCATGACTGACTTTTCTCCTTGCTTCAGTTTTTCAAAATTACAAGTTTCTGATTGTCTTAATAGCAGTAAGATATAGCATATTTCATTAGCCAGCTGTTTAGTTTTGAACACTTTCCTTCCTACGAATTAATTGGTGCAGTTACGGTACTTTGTGTATATTGGGAGTGGCTGGTATGGGATAGAGACTTTAAGTACCTCACTGTGGGGAACAGCAGGTTCCAGTGCTGTAGCTCCCTGGTGCTTAATGTTGTATAGGTTACAACAAGACACAACCATCACGATGTTTTTCTCTGAAACAAAAAAAACCGATGAGCTTTAAAGAGGTATAATTACACATAGATGTGACCGTTAGGCAATACCATCACGAATTTGGCAACTATTTGACACTATTGGTAGGCCAGGGTAAGAGGAATATGGCCAGTGGGATGATGATGGGAGAAAGGACAGTGATGACTGGTGGTTCTGACCTCAGGGGAAGAAAAAGCATCTTGCTTTAGCACCTCATACAAATTAAGAGTAGTAGAGCTCCTTGGTGGCTGAGGACTTCTTGCTGAAATTTGAAACGCCACTTTATTTGTCCTAAACCCACACCATGAGACTAAATTTTGAAGATAAGGACCTGCCTTGATCTTGCTTGTATTCTGTAAGCTGTGTGTGTGGAGGGTTTATTTGATAAGCTGAGGGAGTCTTTAGACTGGTAGACTGTAGACATACGTTATGAGCGGAAGTTGTTTCCTCTCACGTGTTGCACACTGAAAATAACTTAACTTTTAGAGAATGGCTGAACGTATATGAACTGAAATATTTCTGTTTCAAGCCAAAGCCACATGCTTGTCTCTGACCATTGCAAAGTCTTTTCAGCACATCCATGTAATGTTTTGATTTCCTTTTAATTCATCACTTGAGCTTTCACCATGATGTCTTGGCAAGTAACTAACATTATTTTGTTTTTTTAATATTTTACTCCAACTGGAAAGAATTCCGTTGCAATAACAACTATTTGAAAAGGCAGAAGCAAAAAGTTGTCAGTTGTTGTCTCTGTAGCATTCTTATTAGTTTAATTCCATGAAGTGTGCAACTATTTCTAGACTAATCAAGTAAATTGGAAGAGCTAAACATCTGTTTGCACCATACCAGTGCATCAGCAAAACAAGGCATGTCTCCTACTCTGGTATGACTCCTGCTGTGAGTACTAATCATTCTCTGCCCATACCTGGTAGAAGGCAGGCCCTGAGATTTTGCCAATGTTTTTTCACAGCACCCCACCACCTGCACCGTCACCCCCTACCAACCCAGGAACTATTCCTCTCCAAGCCTTCTGTGCTAATTTTAAATCTAATGAGCATTGCTGTACTGGCAGAGAGCTCTTTCTAGAAGTGTTTTCTGCACTTAAGTGAGTATTACTAAAGGGCTTTTTTAATTATCTGTAACTGTATTTCAAGTGCAGTATTGCAAGTTCAATAATATTGTAACTTGTGGGCATAGTATAATTACTCTCTGCAAGTGACTTTTTTTTTTTCTGGAGGGGAAAGGGGAGGCATTTAATAAATACTCACAGTCTGCAAAGCCAAAGTATTATAATTTAACAAGATCCTGTTCCTCCTACTTGAACTGACGTCTGTAGTTTCTTGTACAGAGTATTGAGGTGTATGAAGATTTTTAAAGCCTGCCAAAGATTGTATTCAAAACTGTCTTGCAATGTATACCAATGTGTATTTTTAAACTGTAAGTTTTTAATATAGCTCTAGAAAATGAATTGTACATGTACTTAAACATGTTTAAACATGTTAATTTAAATGGAAAATCTTCAACATCACCTCTCCTACCCCCTTCTTTTTTCTCTTCACCGTTGCTCCTGGATTCCTTGGAATTTTGGATTTCAGTATGTGGTCTTAATTTTGGAAGTAAGCCTGACATGTTTACCAATTAAATTAATAGATATTCGTTTAAAGAATAACATCAGCAGCTATGTTGACCGCATGACCACAGCTTTTGTGAGAGGAGGTCATGCTGGTCAACTGCTGTTTTTTCAAAGAAGTTCGTTGGTACGAAAACAAGGAAATTTATTGTCTTTTTAGATTTCCAAAAAACATTTTTGAGGGTTATTACTGGCCTCTGGCAGGGATCCATTACTGCTGAGGCCATGCTCTCAAGTTACTTATCACAGTACTGGAAAAATAAGTCACCAGAGTGACAGTTTGGCAGCACCAACAAGTTACTTGAGGCACCTACAGCAATAGCAAACTGCAAGCAGTTCCATGAACCCAGGATTCCCTGGGAGATAATAATTGCACTTTAAAATAGCAAATGGGGTCTAACATACCTAAATTTAAACTGGCACATAGCCGCATTGGAGATACTATTCTAAATTAACACACATAACTGGTGGACTTGAACTCAAAACAAGTAGTAAAGATTAAAAGTTTTTCAGTGTGATATATGGAGGCCCATAAAAAGTGGCATGGATGGGGTGAACAAGGTTTTATTGTTCCTTTGTAAGGGGTGGAAATATCAAATCAGTAGGTGGCACGTTTAAACAAACAAAAGAAGGTGTTTCATAAGGAAACAAGTAGCCGAGCTGCATAGGTGCCAGAAGCGTAGCAGATGACGAAGGCTTCCATGGAAAGCAAAGAGATGAGCAATGGAGGATTTCATTCATTGAGCTCTATTAAATACAAAGACACCAGAGCTGGCTCTAAAATGCACAGGTGTACAAAATACTAGGGATTAGAAGAGTATTGTAGAAATATCACAGCATTGTTTCATGTTCCATATATGAAAAGCTAGATCTGGAAAGAAATGAAAAGTATTGTTTCTTTTCCTACTCTTACCAGCTGGTAATAGTGACTGAAACTAAAAATGTTGGTGTTGCTGGGGGTTTGCCAGTACTTGAGTAAGAGTTTCATGTTTTGGCATAGCGCACTTTAATAATTAATCACTCTTGACACTTTAAATTGCTAATGATATTGGACAGGAACCTTTTCAGTGAACTTTATTTAAAGGAAAACACTGTTTTAAAATCTGAGTCAGCTTTTGAAACAATGCTCTAAGAAACCTACAGCTCTTATCAAAATGTTAATTTTGTCAAACCTATATGTATTCTTGAATATGTTGGGAATAATATAGTTGAATTGTTAACATACAATGTATATGCAATACAGCTGAAAAATATGGGATGTTTGATTGATTTTTCCAATTTGCATATTTAATGTCACAAAGTATCTGATCTTACTCCCCACATTAGGAAAATCTGAACTGTTCCTAAAGACCAGATTAAGAAAAAAATGTGACAGTTTATATTTCTGTATTTTGGCCTGGAATTTTGAGTCTGAAATGACAAACTGGAGGAAGATTTCATAGAATACATTGTGCTTTGACTGAGCTTCTTCGATTTACAATAACTGGAAGGTAATAAAACAAGTTTGCCTCACTGGCTGAAAACAATGAAGAATCTGAGAAGATCAGGGTGGGACTGAGTGCGAATCAAATACAGCTACGTACAAAATTTTCTTTTTCTTTTCCACAGTGGTACAAAGTAGTCCTAAAGAGCTGTCCTTCTGACAATAATAGATGAATTTTTTTTAACATTTTCACTTTACTTGAAGAGATATCCATTGTTATTTGTATGTGCTGAATTTCTACCACATTAAAAAAAAAATATGTCCTAAATGAATTTTCATACTTCATATCAGAAACAAAACTGTAACTTTTCCTGGAAGAAAAAATAACATGCTACTCATCTTCTACAGTCATATAAGAAAAAGAAATCCTAGTTTATGAGGTTTGTTGGACGGCGAACTATTATAGGTGAGGGAGCTGATGTATAGCATGACCTGAGTCACTTCTTAGCTCATCTTTCCTTATCTTCCATTTTTGTCATATGTTTGCCACAGTTTCCTTCCATTCAGAATATGACAGAGACTCAGAAAAGAAAAGCAGATGAACTCGAGAAGAGTAAGGGGCCTGGCATACATCCTGTTATAGACAGTGTTTTAGGACACATGTCTGAAACTTTCTTCCCTGTAATGTTCTGTATGATATGCTCGCAAATCACAAATCTTTATCTGTTTTACATATAAGTATACGTGCGCGCGCGTGTGTGTATATACCTCTCCAAATATATTTGATGGTGAGGAATGTAAATGTTCTGGAGAAACAAACTCCATACTTGGTATAGAAGGGATGGGATAAAAGTTGTAAACAAAATGCTAAGTGCACCAACATGCATTGATTCTGGCATCCCAGCACTATTCTATTTCAGACTCTTTTGGCCAAAATATAAGCCATGTCTAAAAGCCTGGCCTAGACAAATGAAAGCTTCTTTTGGCCCATCCTCCAAACAGCTTGGCCATAAGCTAGTTGTGGTTCTTAAACATATGGCCACGTAAACTCAATTACAGAGCTGTGCTAATAAGCTTGTCATCCATAGCAGTTTGCGCTGCAGTGACATCCTGGAAATTCATACAAAGTTATTCATCTTCTGATCACTTTTTTTTTAATTCTGCTCTTCCCACCCACTCTGAGGTGCTGCTCCATTCTTGAATGTAATCTTTTTCTTATTTGTGTGCACATACCTTTGCGTTGTTAGATATTAAAAAGCATGCTGTTTAAATGGACCTGCTGTGCATTACCCAGAGGTGATCTAGACTGCTCTGTGCTTTGTATCATGCTATTTTGAAATGCTGGATAAATCAGTCATCTTAGTTAATCATCCACAGATCTTGTTAGCAGTAGGTTCTTTTTGTTTTCTCCCAAATCATTGTTAAAGATTTCAAATGTTAAACTGGAAAGGATGCTCTGTAGATGCTGTTAGATAGTCCACTTGAAGTTTCACGTTGACTGACTTCTTTTGCTTTCTCTTCAGTTAACTAGCTTGTAGGCTATTTTATGTGTTCTCTATTTATCACTTACTTGGAACAAATGATTCTGTTAGCGAAGACAAGAGAGAAAAACAGAAGCAGGTTTAACAAAGAGTAAAATGGAGCATATATGAGTACTTGGTCCGGAGGCTTTGGAAGAGACTAATAATGTCACTTTGGTAGAGTTGTACGTTTGGTTACCCCTTTTATCATCAAAATGATACATTTCAAAGTTATGTTTTATGAATTTCAGTCTATTTTCTTTACCTTGAGCATATTGGGTTTTTTTTGTATTATCTGCAAAACAATTCTTTAATTACCTCAGGCGTATGAATTTGCTCCAAGTATTACTTGTATCTTCCTTCTGCCCAGGGCAACTATGAAACTCTGCCATGGTGACTGCAACTTTGCTGGCACTTTTTGTAACCCAGTGCTCATTGTTAATCATATTTATATCTGTTCCGTAGGTGCATAACAAAACAAATATTCTGTCCAAATATTCTGTCATATGAGTGTGTATTGTAATTGCCTAGCAACAATCTTTGTCTGTTGTAGACCATGACAGCTGTGTCATTGCTTGGGAGCATTGTGTAAGAACTAAGAAGAATGATAGCTGTATTTAAAGATTTATGTGGTGTGTTTTGAGAAGCATAGCATATATAGGCTTGTGAAATATTTGGTCATATTCCATAATAAGAAATGTTCATTTAACTTCATTGCATTCCTTTTATCTTTGC
>JAOXJM010000023.1:68462002-68486896 GCA_026413425.1 Tringa solitaria
GGTTATATATATATTGCTTTTGGTTTTCCGTTTCTCCAAGTAGAGTGAGCAGCAGTCACGATTTGTCTGGATTTTGTATGATACTCGGACTATCCCGTTTATGATTCACTTATCAGATGATCAAATAGTGAATTATAAATTATTGATCAAATGTAAGATGAAAGACCAAATTACTCATATCTTTCAATTAACAGTTAATGTATATTGTTCCCAATATACATATCATTTTCCCAAGCATCTATATGCTTTCAGAATCCTTTATAAAAGGGAGGCCTTCAAGATCAGCAGCCAGAGCAAGATGATATTGCATAGGAACAATAAAAGCTTAGCGCAGATGTGTACTACCAAAGGTGTTTCAGATACCAGGGAAGACAGCACATGACCATGCAGTTTAATTGGGGTACTAATGAAAAAACCTGTAAAATTAGAGATTATATCCTATCTGCTTGGCCGGAATTTTCTTATAAACTTGGGATCTTACAAAAGGAACATCGTCTTATTTTAAAATAAGCATGTCGAGTCACTTCTTCTTACAGAAGTTCCATTAGATATAATGGAATTGATTCAACCACTTCTCAGACCTGCTATGTAATGTTACAATGATGGTTTGAAAGAGAAGGCTAAACTCAAAATAAAAAATAAAGTAAAATAATTCTGGCCTCTTCAGCTGGTAAAGTAGAAACTTTGGGAAATGCAGATAAGGATTTTTCCCATATATTTTGGCACTGTTAAATGGATCATAAGGTATTTGTGTACAGCTGGGTCTGAGATCAAAATAAAAAGTAACATTGCTTATTTAGGCTTTGGCTGCTGAGTAGAAATATACAGACTGATTTGTGCAAACTGTATGTGGATGATGATTAAAAATATGAAAAGAGGGTAATCATCAGGGTGTGGTATCTTAAATGTGTATCTTAAATGTGTAATGAAAAAAATTTTAAAAATCAAACCAGAAAGAAAGGTAAAGTTGGTGTAGCAGAAATCTGCTACATTTAGGACAAGTTCACTTTTCTTGCAGACTACTTCTTCACACGAACTTTCCATGTAGAGATGAATGTTTCTTTGACATGAAATTATACAACTACTTTAACTGTTTTGAAAAATGCTATAATTCCTATACTTTCTGAGAATACTCCTGGCCTGGTATAATGAGTTCAAGAATAACTATGTATTAAGCCTACAACTTTCAAATCTACCATTAATGAAATGTCTGTCCATTTCATTAATTGCATTTGCTTCGGTGGCTTGTATTTTGATTTTAGTAAGAGAGGAGGATTTTGAACAAAGGTTCAGAGACATGTGCAAGTGAAGTATTGGAAATCTGATAACACTATAACAATGGCTGGCTTCAAGAAATGTCCTGAAAGATTGCCACTTCAGCAAACAGGATTAAAGTGCAATTAATCTTTGTGGTTCGACAGTAAAATCTTTATTCACATTACTTCAAAGTCATTTTTTTGTCTATAATTGAATTCCAGAAGCAGATGTCAGTGCATACATACTGAGCTTTTCTTAAAGGGCCTTTGCATTCCTTGAAAGGTAGCAATGGTTTGTGAGTTAAGTGGCCATATTAAATCCAGAAAGGCAAAATGTAAGGCTCTGGAGACAAAATATTCAGCTCATATAGTACTCAATTTCCTTTGAGCAATTCAGAATAAAAAAGTAATTTAATTCAATCCTTACAGGAAACACAAGTGTCTGGGATATCTGATTAATGCATTTCCTTGTTTAATACTTACCTCTTTGCAGCTTCAGCTTTCCCACATCAAAGAAAGGTTCTCAGCATGTGCTGAGACTCAGGATTGAAATGGAAAGAACCTGAACTTCTGAAGAAGGTTCTCAAGTAAAATACTATTTATAGTACTTTCAGATAGCTCAAGTTCCAGGGAAGAGAAGCTGCCCCCATCGCTCCTTTAATCATCCTTTCTTAAGTCAAATCAGTTCTGTATAAGCTGTTTTATGCATTGGATTGAGTTAAGGTAGGCTTCTTTATTTAACGTAGGGTTCTTACATAGGTAGGCTGCTTAGCAGGTGCGCAGCTGTATTGTCTGGCTAGTTCAGATTTTATATCCACCTCCCCAGGTTTACCAGAGATCACAACGTAATAAAAAGAAATGCACAGAAAGGGCACTAGTTAAAATTGAAGTGAATACCTGTTTCCAGTCACTTCATTCTCCTTCTTGCTGGATTCAGTGAGACAATGGCTGAACACTAGGAAGGAGAAATATCAGACTAATTCTGGAAACAGGAATTAAGCCTCATTTTTTTTTTCCCTTTTTTTTTTCTCCTTTTTTTTTCCTGCTTTTCTTTTTTTTTTTTCTTTTCTTCTTTTTCTTTGTAGTTTCTTTCAGAAAGAATAAGAGTAGGCCAATAGTGGGAGAGCAGTGAGTGAAGAGAAACTACTGAGTTTTAGTGCATTTAAAATAAACTTGAAAAATGTTATTCTGAACAGGCCAAGACAGCAAGATAATTTTTTTTCAGTTTGCAGTCTTAATACCTGATGCTAGGTCTGAGTTTTCAATAGGCAGATGCGTGTGATGGCTTTACTGTGTCTGCCACTTTGAATTGTGCTCGTGTATATAAAAAAAAATACACAGATACACACATATAGTATATATGAATGCTGTATTAATCAGAACAATTCTGTGGATGAAATTATATCCTCCATATTTAGAGGGGGAGTTGCACAACAGATTTTAGAGGAGAAAAGCTAAGTGCCTGAGGGTAAACGGACAAGCATTGTAGCCAGTCAGTGTTTTTTTGAAGTCTGTACCTTTACAACTAATCAGAGTGCCTTGCAAACTGAAAAGCGTGAAGTAATATTTCTGATATGTAACCTAGTGCTGTTTTCTTCTATAAAGGCAGTTTACTATAATTTAAAATACATAGAAAAGAAGGAGAAACTTCTTCCCTCCTACATAAACTGACATCTGAACATTCAAGCTGGAAAAGTACAAAAAGTAGCAGAGTAAGAAAAGCCTGCAAGTCCTTTGGAAGAAAATCCCGCAGCTCCACCATGCATTGATTTATATTGGATATAGCTATAGTGTATGTCAGCAAATACAAGATGGAAAAATGACTCAATAGAAGCAAAAGATTGACTGCTGAGTACAATTTTTTCTATAGAAATACAAAAATATAAAAAATGGTATTACATTTTTAAAAAAGCAAAAAATAAAAAAATTTCAAAACCAGTAGATCAGCTTTTCAACTGAGTGCCTCTTGAGTGGATTGGATGTCATGTATTGGGGTAAAATTGGAATTGACTTGGTAAAGAACAAGAGAAGGTAGTGATCATGAGACTTAGATTCTTCATTAGGTTTGAATTTAGAAAGGCAAAGAAGAATGTACTATGAATTTTGAAATAAGTGATGGGTGTATCTGTACTGCTCAGTACAACAAAGCTAGTCTCTATCATTTGGCCAGGCCACATTGGGAAGGGCTGTCACTTATGGTGAAAGACCATCTGCTTCCTAGGGAGTACACTACACGATTACATTTTTATCATGAACGTGTAATTGACCTCCCATTTTACAATAACGTGCATTTAGACTGGAGTGGGAAAACTATTGATACAACTTCTCATACGGTGTTAGAGAAGAGATGGTGTGAGGTGAGGTAGTGTGGGATGTGTCGTCTGAGAACACATCTTGTGTGTGAGTGCTGAATTATCTGCAAGGAAGTACTTGGATGTGTGGATTTAGAGAATGCCTTATGTCCAAGTGGAAGAGATTAAAAGTTAAAAAGGATGAGGATAATGGAAAGGATATTTTGTTAAGGTGAGGAAGACAAAGAAATATTTTAAAATGCTCTTAAGTTCAGCTATGTTGGCTTTCCTTGCTTCTTCTGTGTTTTGCCATTTACAGCTGTTGTCACTTACTATCTGCAAGTATATAAAAAAAAACAAACCCCAAACAAAACTGTACAGAAAAGTATTGAGATAAAACTATGGGTTTTTTTATTTTAACAGAATGCTGAAATTTCAGTATTTGAAGTGAACATCCGTTTTGTCGGTGGACTGCTTTCAGCTTACTATCTTTCAGGAGAAGAGGTAAGATGTTTCCACATGGTTTATCTGAAATATCATCATCTAGATAAGTAGTTAACTTGAGTTTAATAATTTAATTTATCCAAATTAAATTTCTTTGGAACTTTAAAAATGGCTTGTACAGCAGAGACTTGTCTGTCATGTTTTCTTGCTTTATCATTGTTGCTTTTTATAAGTCTTGAAGTTATTATTTCATATAAGTGTTAAATGATTATTTTTTTTCCTGAGTTGAAATGATACCCAGTACATTTTTACCAGCTTTCATGCTGGAGTGGTAGATTTGGTGCATCAGGTTCCTGCTTCACAAATTGGCTTCAAGCGTATTCTTTAATTCATATAAGCTGTATTTCTGTTGGTCTTCCTGAAGCTAAAGCTTCAACTCACAAGGGAAAAGACATGTTAAGAACAAAAAGATAACTGGTAAACCTATATACATGAATGTCTTCAAAGCATTAGTATCTCATTAATCTCTATTGCCTGTCATGGATTCTAGAGAGGATGAAGAAACAATTTAATCTCAGGGCTTTGACTAATGCAGTTATTTCTCTAATATATTTGGAGAAGGCTATACTAAGTCACGGGTACTGTGATATTTTAAATTTTTAGCTTGACACTTGAAAAGTCTCTAATCTTCCTAATTTAAATTCTTGTTCCTGTCTCTGGATTATAGTAGTATTTTATTGTAGGATTAACACAAATTAATGCTCTTTAACCATAAGTTGAATTTATCATTGGATTTCCTTAAATCCAAAGTAATTACTGATGAAAACACCACAAAACCCTAAAGATGTATAATTTTCTTTCAAATGTAAATTTCCCAAATACTAGGTAAAGCCCTGTTTTGAACCTGTCATTTTAAATTAACTTAAATTCTATGGTGTGCGTGTTGGTTTTTGTTAAAATTTATCATTATGTTAAAGCTGTCTTAGCAGGTACTATCAGGTCATGTGCCTGACAAAGCAGTTATAAGGAGAAATGTTCCTCTGACATTTTTACCTTACCTATCTATTTTCCAAGGTCCTATCTTGAGCGTAGGTGGCATTGAAAAGACATTAATGTTTTAAAATGTATGGTTTTTCATATTTTAACTGTCTTAGGTTTTTCTGGAAAAAAATACACTTAGACATTTCAAATTCACACTTAATGGTAAGGAAAAAAAACACAAGAGGTTCTTGGTATTTACTAAATATTGATTTACTTAATGTTTCATCTTTAAGTCTTGAAGGAAATTACTTGTCCTCCTACAGTAACTCAGCAACCAGAAATAAGCAAATCTAAGGGAATCTAGAATCCAAAGCTCTTCCTTCTGTGATTAAATAGTTCTATCTTTCACTGCAGATCTACATCTTGCAAACGGGCTTGAACTTTTCCAGTCTAACCTATTGCTAGATGTTAATTAAGTGGTTCTGACAGAAGCAGAGGATGCTTCTTGGCAGACAACAAGCTAGTAAAGAACTGCGCGTGAGCCTTTACATCAAGCGGCAGTTGTCTGCCAAGAAATGCTTGAACCGTTTGTCATCAGTTCTGTTGGTTTCACATAACATGGTGATACTTTAGTTTGTATCTTGTGTCTGTTAATGTGCAGGTTCACTTTCAATCAGGTCATATAGTTTCTCCTGAATAACACCTAGTCATTGCTTCCCAACCATTCTTTCACCTGTAGAGAGGCAGCTTTACCACCACCTCTCGGACTAGATGGGTAGCAACATTGGTGTTCAAATAAAACTCTCTTGCACAAACAAAATGAGGAAATGTTTAAAACAAAAGGAGGTATTGGAGACACTGCATGTGGAACTCTTTACAGTAGAATATCAGTGATACTGGATGCTAATGTCTGTTCTAAAAATAAATGGACTCATTAATGAAAGTAAAATGGGCCCCTAAACACAAAGATGACGTGTATGATTAAGGAAGGTCCTGAGCTCTTGCGAGCTGGCAAAGGCACCATCCGTTCTTGCCACTGGTTCTCATACTCTTTGGTAGACATCTGCTGTCCAAGACGGAACAAGCTGTTCCTAAACTAACAGCTGTCCTAGTGGCTTAAAGAGTGCAACTCGGCATGCTCTGCCTTTATCAGATTTGGGGAAACTTCCCGATTTGTCCAGCTGGTGCCTATGGGAGGAGCGGGACGCGGCCGCTCTGAGGACAGAGCAGCCGTGCAGCAGCGTGAGGGCTCCCCTGCGCCGTGGGTCTGTCTGGGTCTCACTGGAGCTGCTGACAGTTGTGGAACGGACCGAGGGCCCCAGAGGCTGGCTGCCACCATAGAAAATATGTCTTTAATCGTCCATTAGTCCATTATATAAGTGGGCATTCCTAAGGAGGTGGAACAACCTGTATATTCAGGCTGTTTGGAGGATTAAGCTTTCTCAGTTAAAAGCTCATTTTGTTCTTTATCAGATTAACTATTTAAAAATCATATATTTGCTGTACACACTTATCAGTATCCTAATTAAAGAAAGCTATGTTTCAGTAAAAGGAGTGACAGAAATAATTATTGTTTGTACTTCTGAATTACATTTCCATGGGTAATGATCCAAAGCTGCAACATACTGTATGTTCCCTAATCATTGGTAGGTCTAACTAATCATGATTAAAGGACATCCTATCACACAGAGTAGTTCCTAAAACATCCTGCTCACATAATAGTTCATTTAGATAAAGGCACTGATGTGAATACCTTTAAAAATGAGCCAATTGAAAACTTTGCCTCGTGTGCTGCTTACTTGCAAATAGAGCTATGAGATGCATTATGTTAAATTTCCTAGAATTTCTACCTTCCTAGAAATAATATGAAATGGCTAAAAGTTTTAGAATGGTGTCATACACTTTAAGTCACTTTTTTTTTTTATTTTAAAATTGCTTTTTAAACCCAAGCTAGAAAGAATTCCACTCAAATGTCAAATTTCATTTGTAAAACAGCAACAAATACCAGAAAAATTTATTTCAAGTTAAGTAACTTCTTAAGGACTGCTTTTTTTTTTTTTTTTCTTCCCTGTAGGTCCCTTATAGTAATATTACATGCGAGTGCTTCCCTGGTATTTCTCCATGAGTCAGTGGCTGTAAGGGATTAATAAAAATAAACCTGGCTTCTTTAAAACAGTGCTAGTATTAATTTTTTTGTTTGTTTATTTGTATGAAAGCATCTGGAGGAGCCTGTAATATATTAAGTTTAGGAATAGCACATAGGAACAGCACAAATTTATTTGCAAGCTTTCTTGATTGTTTTGTTTAAGTTAAACCTAAATTCATTAGTAGACAAGTGATTCATCTTCTAAGCAACATGATATGTGATGATTTTTGGTTTTCTACTGGAAAATAAGATATCTGGTGAGGGAGAGATTTATTTTACAAATGCTTTGTAGTACTTGCTAGTCTGATGTAAAATTCTGCTATACCAAGGATCAGGAGTATTGCAGCATTTAACAAGATTGCCTGTTCTGCAGACCCGGATATTTTTTTTCTTCTTGCTTAAAGCACGCTTCCAAATGTAGTCATATAAGGAGATAATTTGTTAACTTTTGGAGGAGGATGACACTGTGTCCTCTAACAGCAGCTAAGACCTTTCTTGGAATTCGTGGGGATGGCAAACATTACTTCTGAGCACTGTAATCTTCACTGTTGGGAATAACTGTGATACTGGTGCTGAAAGTCACGGCAAGTGTATGGCACTACTAGTAGAGGATATACAACCCTAAATACTGATCTGACTAGCTCTTCTGGCTTACTGATAGATGGTTCTTATAGGTACTGCTAAAGCTGTGTAATAAGGGCACTGTTTTATTTGAAGGTTGGTTCCCCAGTCAGGGAATACGTTGCATAGGCAGAAATAGAGGGAGCTTTTAATTATTGCTGTTTGTGTGAGTAGCAAGAAATTAATCCAAAGTGCTCTGAAGTGACTAAGGAGCATGTGAGTTTCAGATCCAGCTGGTAAGTTCCCAGATTCCTTTAAAGCTTTTCCATTTTTTGAATGGGATGAGTAATTTTTTTCCCCCCAGAGTTAAAATATTTTGGATTCAGCAGCTGTTCTTCCTGCATAATATAACCTTCTCTTTTCTAGGACTACAGATAGTTATCTTGACTGGAGGAAGTCAAAATGAAGGTGGTAACAATGTTCATATTGCCATTTCTCTCCACGGCATGAAGCAGAAAGGGAGAGTTTTCTATTATTTTTTTTATTATTTTGTTTTTTCCCCTCTGGCAGTATATCCTGTTTGAAGGACCACAAATGTGTCCTGGTCAGGATGAAAGAATAAAAAAGCCACAACAAACAGTTCTTCACAATAATTTATTTATTCATTTATTTATTTTTTATTATTATTGATTATTATTTATAAATAATAATTATTATTATTATATATTATATTGTTATATATTTATATATTATTATATAAATAATTATTGTTATTATTTATTATCGTTGGACTTTCTGAGTTTCATCTATTACCCTCTACCAACTGTTAATTAGAAATAAAAATGAAGGAAAAAAGAGTGATGGCATATCACCTAATTAGTTTATATTTGCATTTAGAATAGGAGTTACAGTGCCAGTATTCAACCTTACTTGATGATCTTGGCCTCCTCTCTGACTTCAGACCTAATCATTGCCCATTTAAAGCAACCATCCATTGGTGATGGTAGTGCTGTCCTATTAATGAGGAGCAGACCTGAAATACTGATGCAGGTGCTATTGATCTAGATCTGCTTTTGCGAGGCTGACCACAAAATGTTTGTTGCTGGCTCCATATAGTGCTAAAACGTTTTCCAGAATTTAGCTGTAGCTATTTTCATCTGGCTCTCCCTGTCTTGTGGAGGTCTCCCTTCAAAGAGAGTATTTGAATTCCATAAATACAAAAAAATATAATTCATCATTTAGCAATCTTGAATAGTAGGAGGATGAAGTTTGTCTCCTATACAAAGGTATTGGCCTGTTTCTGCAAATGAGGAATTTAAGTTCCACCATAGATGCCTTGAGGATCTTATCTCACCAGTGTGAGAATTGACTGCATGTTTTATCTCCTGCTTCCTTTCACTTAACTTGACACTAATTAACAAGAGGACTTTTCCTTTTATGTCTTGGAAGCTTGATTTCTAATGCTGTTTGAAACTCCAGGCATACTGTATCAGCTTCATCACTTCTGTGTGAATGCCACTTAACTCCTCCTTGAGCATCCTCACAGACTGGCAGTAGAATTCCCTGTTCAGCAGAAACTAGAAGACTGCAGTTGCCTGTAGTTTTCTGCAGCCCTTTTTTTCAGATTTGAGTCCTGTTTGCCACCTACCATCCATCTGCTGCCACTTTAAGTGATACATCAGTACTTCAGGGGTGTCATGTTTTAGTTCCTTTAGAGCTCTGAGATGATCTTGATGATTTGTTTCATTTTTATCAATTTTTGATTTTTTTAACTTCCATATTTCATAGAATCCTGGAGTCATTCAGCTTGGAAGGGACCTGAAGAAGACCTGAGTCCAGCCTCAATATTGGGACAGTGCATTAGGCTTGTCTTTTTAAGGATCTCCTTGCATGGGAACCTGTCTGGGCTCTTCAAGACTGAACACTGGGGCAAACTTAGCTTTTCTGCAATGGCAGAAATCACACAGACATCTCTTAGTTGTTCCTTCTGGCTCTTTAGCAGTCCTCGTGTTTCACTTTTTTTTTGTTTTGTAACTTTAAAAACTTGTTTTTCAAAAATTACATGTAGTCTGACTTAATAGTTTTACATTTAACTTGTCATACCTAATCAGTTTCTGTATTCCTTAATTGGACTTCAATATACTTTTGCTTTTAATTACCTTCTTTACAGTCACACCAAAAGAAGATACAAGTCATCTGAGGCTTTTGATTTGAGAATCTTGTGGCTCTGAACCTCATCTTTTATCCTGCAGGTCACCTCTGAGCATTCTACCCATTTGACTGTTCCTTTTGAAGTTCATTTCAGCTGGTCTTCTTGATTCTCTTCCAAACTTAAACATTACCAAAGTCGACCTTTTGTTTATAACAGCATGTTGAATTGGAGTGTGTGGCCCCTGTTAGACAGTAATATATCAAACTAAGTCAAGAGCTACTTTTTCTTTTGTAGTCTTTGAGTTTCTGCAAGAAGCTGTCTTTACAGTGTATAAAAGAATGTTTTATATCCTCTCTGATATAGCACTTAGCAGCCTACTCAGGGACAGAGAAGGATTTCAGATCTCCTCTGTTTCCCACAATCACAGTCTGTAATCTCCATTAGTATTTCAGTCTCTTCACCACCTTTAATAGATGTAATGCTATTCTCTTTCTGTGCTAGCTGCATCAAAATGTGCTACAGCATCCCTGTGGATTCACATTCTGGAGATAACCTTGACTCCTAAGATTTTCTTTGATGTAGCCTGTTCTGCTGTTCCAAGCAGACTGCTTGCTCTTCAGTCTTCTATTTCTGTCTCTTAAGTTCCTGCAGTACAATTACACTGTCGCTGTTGATGAAACCCATCTCTGTCAAACAGGTTCCCTGTACTCCAGAAGCTTCCCCGTTCCTAATACTTCTGTCCCCTTTCTCCCAATGCTGCTTGCTCAGCTGCTCTGTGCAGCTCTGCCTCTCAAGCTGGCCCCACACAAAATGCTGAGGAAATGTCAAAGAATGGTAAGAGATGTTGATTTTCAGTCTTGCTCTTAATTCAAGTTTTGCTTCTTGGTTTTTCTTCTCTCCCCTCTCTGCTTTGGAGTTACTGATACCACGACTGGGAACCTGAAGCCTTGTGGAGCCTCTTCCATCTGTACACCAGGCACACAATCAGCTGGCATCACCAACATTTTTGTGCCTCATAATAAAGACCCTCAGGCTACTTTACTAATAGTAAAGATAAAATAGTGGCAATTTACATTATTTCAGTGAATTGCTGTCTGCTGGAATTCAGCAGTGGGTATGTTTCAGATGTTTGTCATCAGCGTGAGTTTCCGCAGCGGGAGGGATGGAGAAGCTCTGGTGATAGCCTGCTGCAGCTGCTGTAACTGAGCCTACTATGAAACCAGGAGCCAGAGAGCTAATTTTGGTCTGAGAAACAAGATTTTAGAACTCTAACCTGTACAGTAACACATTCTTCTCTTTTTAGAGTTTTCTCTTTTGCATATCTAAAAGGTGTTTGTTCGGGCAGATTTTTCAAAACGGCAAAAAAATTTGGTTTGTCCCACAGCAAACTTATTTAACATGTTTTTGAATTCATGCATTGAGTTTAGAAATAACTAAACCAAAAAGCTTTGTTGCTCATTACATTAATGTTAACCAAAACCCCAGCTCACCTCCAGACTACTGTAGTCTGATGCTAAAGCTGGTAAACTGTTAGAAAGGAGAATGGATGATAATGAGAGCTAAGTAGTATCTTATTGTGATTCTAACAGCTGGTGTGTTTGACATGAGCTTGTGAGCTATATTATTAAGTAGAATTCAAGCAGCTGAGAGAGAGATGGTTTGTTTGTTCTGAGGATTTGGCTCTCAACCAGCTCCTGCAGTTTCACTTGATTGAGGTTCTACAGAACAGTTGGAGAGGGCACGTCTACCAGAAATACTAGTGTGGGGGCTTTCCTTTTGCACAGCAGCTCTAGATAAACCTGAAAGAAGAATTCTTTGCATGTGGGTTAATATACTACACAGAAGAAATGATATGCTATTAACAGTCCATCCAGAGTCACCATGCATCTGCAAAGGATTTCAGTCTCCAAGACATTTGTCTCTTTCTTTTATCTTGGTATTCAGTTCTGTCATTTTGCAGCACCAAATTCAATTGCAACAGTAAAGCAGAATAAAAGGAGAGCGAAAACATATTGCCTGAAGAGTTAGTTGAATTGTTCTGTTCTGCAAATTTATTAGAAAATGTACAACATACGGTTAAATACAGGGTTCTGCAGAGCCATTTGCAAGCAATGTTGAGATTGTTGCAAATATATTATCCATATGTAAAGAATAATCCTTATGTATAATTTTACAGCAGAGAATATGACTTATTTCTGCACGTGAAAGCAACATAAAAATATCTCAAGTCAGTGCTGACAGTGCGAATAGATCAGCATTAATTTACCCCCCTTTAATTCTAGGCTATATAAAATATTTGGGAAAGTATATTCTCTCTGTGGATGTATTATAAAAGTTCAATTAGGTGATAAGTAATAAATGTTACTGAATCATCATACTGATTTTTTTTTTTCCCCAAAAGGTACAGGTAAAAATAGTACGTACTTACATTTTACTCTGGGCATGGAGTAACTCTTTGTTTCTTCATCTAAACCTTTCAAATGGTTTAGCTAGTTTACGTAAGATTCCATTTTGTGCTTTGTCTCCACAGACAGTCTGATCCAGAGGTTATTTTTCATTAAGTTGGGAGTTAAATAGATGATAATGTCCTCTCCTTATTAACTTAGGGAAGATAAAAGTATAAACCATCCAGTAGATTCCTGTGTTTTTCATTCTGCTGGCAACTACTATGGTTCCCAAATCTGACTTTAGCAAAGAACGCTTCTACCTTTGTATCTTTTTGCAAAAATTTAAATTACTTGTATTAAAGAATGTGTAAGAATTAATTAATTCTAAGTATTTTAAATACAAATCAAGTGAACAGAAGTTTAGGATGAAATTGGGCAAGTTGCTCATCCAATTTGCCATTCAAAGGATCAGATTAGAGATTCATTACAAAACACCACTTTGTGCTGTGTACAAGTCCTACTGCTTCAAGATAACTGAAAATCATTGAGAAAATTGAATGCCTAAAATCAGAAGCAGACATCATTGCTGTTCTTGCATGCCCTTCATGCCTCCAGCAAGAGGAACAGATAATGGCATCTTTGCTGCAGGAGAAACAGATATCCTTTTAGTCTCCTTTGGATTTAGCAATACATCTTGCTCAGTGGATCAAATCTGAAACAGATACAAACAAGGTTCAATTGCTTTAAGTTAGCATGAACTCCTGGGATCAATTTATGGAGAGTGCTAATTGGTCTGTGTGTTTATTTGGCAGGATCTGTTCCTTGTGCTTTTCAAGCAACAGAAATCTGAAAGATTTGAAAGGAAAGATAAGGAGGGAGCTTTTTACCAGATCCATTGGAAATTGCAGGAATCCACATGCTATTTGCGTGCCATTTGTTTATAAAATGCAACAGTTGAATAATGTTGATAAATGTTGTGGTTGATAAATGAGTGCAATTCCTGTCTCTCCTGTGCCAAAAGCTTGCCTCTGCCATATGCAGACTGTATTTGCACCCTATGTGCAAATGATTGAGAAGGAATTTGGAAAAGATGTTCACATGAAAATCCTGTGCCACTCCAGCACAACGGATGCCAAGGGGAATTCGGATTTTTGGCAGGTCTTTGACCCTAAACAGAGCTGTCATGAAACATTTGAAAGGCAAATCTTTGTTTTCCTCAAATCAGTGAATATAAGGGTTCATTTTGCATAGGGCTAAGTGCACAGAAATAGGGAAACTGCAAACTTCTATTAAGCCAAGGATTGGGAAGAGGAGGAACAAAATCACTTCTATGAAGATTTGAAAGGTGAGAAAGAGGAGTAGTATATAGTGGCAGTATTTCATATAAATCTTACCTTCTTTCCTTCATCCTAGTTTAGGTGTATTTAAACAGCAGATTCAGTTTCTTAGCTCACTGTTTACATTGCAAGTCTTTTGTTAACAAGTAATACACTTTTGCATTCCCACAGATGGCCAGCTATCTTATTGTTTAATTTTCTAGTAAAGCATAACATATAAGAGAGGTCAGGAGGTGGTAAAATAATCTGAAGAACTTGGATTTTGTTTGATGTGTTCAGTTCTGATGTTCTTCACTCAACACCTTTGATTGCTTGCGTTAACTCACCTGACCTTCATAACTCCTTCAAATAGTAGATAATTAAGAGAGTACAGTGCGAGGGGAGTATCATCATTCAGATACCCAAAGGTTCAAAAGCTTATTTTATCATTCAAAAAAACCAAACTTATGTAAACTGATTAAACTCTAAAGCAAACAAGGGAGATTGTTCCAACAGCAGTGTTACTGGAGTTAGAGTCAACCTTCAGTTGACAGAAAGCAATCTTCCTTCTGGCATCAAGGACCAGTTCCGTTGTTTCTTGTGATTCAGATGGTGCATTGAACTACTGAAAGGGCTCTGTAACTAGTCAATCTGAAGAACTAGATGTGTATGGTTTGTTTCTTTTCTTCAGCCTTTAGGCAATAATCTGCTTTTGCAGGCTAAGCAAAATAACCACACTAGTTGTTTTTGGAAGCTGGTTCAGTCCAGTTAGTGCTTTAAAGTCACGTTGTCCCCTGGGGGGCAAGTTGTCCTTAATTTTTGCAAGCACAACTAGAATAATTTTACAGTCCAGTAGATCTTCAGGATCATCATGTGAAAAGGATATGCTGTGAACTTCATTCTCTTCCATTTTTCTTTGAAAACTCTATTTTGTTTTCTTCAAGCCAACAGCTGCAGAACAAAGTCAGCAGCTCACAATGCTGTTTCTTAAAAGATGCTATTTTCCCCAACTTGTTCTTAAAAACACTATTCACAGTATACAGACGATTTCAATCTTTTTCCTTTTATCATGCAAAACCAGTGAATAACTCAAACCTTCTCATCAGCGTTTGCTGCTCATAGGGTGTCTCTTACAAGCATCATTCAGTCTGTGCTCAGTCTTTTCTCTCCAGAGTTGCTTTTATTTCCATTTATATTCTAGAGGGAAGAACAGATAATCTGCCTGATTCCAGACAAGATCAATAACTGCTGAGATGCCCTGGGTAAACATTGCCACTCTGCTGCAGGAGACTATGGGCATGGTACTTGTCTGGACAGACTTGCTCCAATGTTAAATGCCATCAGCCTCTCTGATTTGCTCGAAGGTTGTGTGTTAACTTAATATGGTTATTAACTGATGCAAGGGCAAAAGTAAATACCTACTGAGACAGCAAGAAGACCTCCTTGCTCAACCCATTTGCTTTTGACAGACTATGACAGCTGGTCACAGAAGTAATGAGTGTAGCTTTTCTAAATCATACTTTTAAGACCTTTTTTATATCTTATTCCAAGCTAAAATTATAGTTACAGCAATGTTTTAATTTATATACCGTTAAATATAAAAATAATTTAGAGAAGCCTGCAAAGTATACTCTCTAGGATTGGCTATGGGAAGTGTTTGGTTGAAGAGTAAAAACTCTAAAGCCGTGTCATGAGCTTTGGTAAAAACAGAGAGAGTTTACGTGACTGTTGTGTCTCTTTTTTTTCTTTCCCCTTGCTTCAAGTTGGGGAATGGAAAGCAGCGTGATGATGACTATATATGTTAATATGCATACTTGAGATATTTATGAATACTTCTAACCATTATTTCCTCCAAATATACACTGCATTCAAAAATAATGTTAATCTCTGAAGAGAACATCTTATGGCTGTTTAATTATAGGAATGATTTTGAGGTTTCACTGTAAAAAAAGTTTTAACTGTAGGGAATTCAGAGAAGCAGTTGAATTGCTCATAAATTTATTACTTGCTGGCAGCACTGCTCTTGAGTCAGAGCACTTGTTTCTGACTCTTAAGAGTTGGAAGTGTCTGCTTGCCTCCTTATATTTTAGTCACTTTAGTTTTATGGCTTGTCCAGTAAGAGAAATAGTCTTACAGTAAACAGAAAGGAATTGAATTAGTCTGCCTGATGATTTAACTTGCAACATAAAAGCAGCTTCTTAAATCAGAGTTCTTGTCTCTTGAAGCCTGCCGTTTGGCTTACATAAAAAAGAACTACAAGAGTTCATATTTCTTATATTCAATTTAAGGAAAATACACAATCACTTTATTTAGACTCATTTTGGTTATTCCTGTTATTCATCAGACAAGTCAGTGACTGTTGTCTTTCAGAGAAATCTCAACAATAAGAAAGAAAGCACCAAGTTAAGAAACCATCATCTTCTTTTCCTGCTATACAAAAGAAATTTTTTCTTGTTATGTTCCTCATATAAAAACCCAGCTAGATGGTGTGTCAGAGGTATTGTGGAGGAAGGAAACTGCAGAGTATGCTTAATTTTAACACGTTCCTCTCTCCTGAAAAATAATTACCTAGGAATGCATCATCAATGCCACTGCTAGTATTACAAATTCACCTGTCACGGAGTCAAGCTAAGCTCTTTGCACAGTTGCAAATCCAAGCTGAATTTACTCAAATGGCACATTCTTGATCTCATTGTTTTTAATGGAATTTACCAAAACAAATTAAAGAAGTAGTTCCTATGATTTCAGTGGTTGTGACAGTTATCAGTAGTTACTTCGGGGCTCAAACAAATAAAACTCTTCGTTCCTTTTCCTTATATATAAAAGTGAAGCAGAAGTTGTCTGTAGCTGCTGGTGCCAGAGAAAGATCAATGAGGGAGTTTTATGATCAAATGGCTTGTTCCTAAGTGATCCGTGCCATAAATCTAACAGAAGGACAGTTGGCACTGTCTTTGTACTTGTGATCGTTTTACTTTTTAAGATATTTATGATGCTTCCAGTATCTGAGATCACAAAATCTGGAAATTCCTGTTGTCGGCTTCAATCCTAGTATAAGGATTAAAAGAAGCGCTTTACTGTTTAAAAATGGGACAGCCTTAATATACAACATTAATTTTCAGTGAATACTCATTATATTTGATACATGTTTAACGAGTAACATGTTTAACACTCTAAAAGAGCAGTTTTTAATATATTGTTATTGTATCCATGAACGCATGAAATTAATGGTGAGTGGAATTGCCCGTTCATGAAGAGGAACAGAGATCTCTGGTGAAGGACATTAGAGTAAACTTTAACACAAATGAAAGTCTTTAACCTTTTTGTGTTTAATGAAGACTGTGTAAAGCCTGGAACTCTAAATTCTGTGCCCAACATCATGACTTGTTTTTAAAACTTCGGTATTCAAACTTGTTAGTTTGGATTCTTATCCTGCTTTGTTCCTTATCCTAATCCTTTTGTCACCTGCATTGCATGTAGTTCACTAGTTATTAGTAGTTGTTCTTATTGTTGTTAATATTATTAGTTTACTGCTTGCTTCTTCCTAAAGCAAGCCACTGCTACCTTACAGGAGGAGACTCTTATGGATAAATAGTTCCAAAGGCTACTGAAGCTATAGCTTGGACAAAGATCACTTAGGACCATACTATAACACTGCCCTGTACATGCCCTAATGCTGTGTCACAATGTATCAATAACATTTATATAAAACTTTCAGCAGCAACTGAAACACAAAAGGTTCTCTCTGAACATCAGGAAACATGTTTTTACTGTGAGGGTGACCAAGCACTGCACAGGTTGCCCAGAGAGATTGTGTGGTCTTCATCCTTGGAGATATGCAAAGGCTGTCTGGACATGGTCCTGGGCAACTGGCTCAAGGTGACTCTGCTTGAGTCAGGGGGGATTGGACCAGAGGACCTCCAGACATCCCTCCAAGGGTCCCATCCAACCTCAACTATTCTGTGATTCTGTGAGCTTCATGAAGAGACAGCCCCTTGGCTTATCTGGAGCACTTCATGTGAAAACAACTGAGAAAAGGAAACGTTTCCTTTCTTGGGGCCACAGCACTACCACTGCAGACCCACCACAATTGCTCTACAGCAACAGGAGTAACTCTTTGCAGAAGGAACAAACCTTGAGCTGGCTGGAGAAGAGCTACTCTGTGCTACCTGGTCTGAGGACATTCTCAGTATAAATTTTAACTATTTGAGGACTGGCCTCTGAGTGATATAAATACCTGACTTAAAATACCTGTGGTGATGTCAGATTGAGACTAGGTGGTGATAGAGCAATATCGCTTTTTTGAGGGAGACCAGAGCAAAAAGAGTAATTCTTTTATTCCGTTGGCTTAGCAAGCTGACCAGGTTTGCTCTGCAGGTATGTGCCCGTGAGCTAGTGGTCAGATCACGGAAGATGGCAGAATATGGGACATGCTGAGCCTTGGGCTCTTTTGCCCAAGGGCCCTTTTGATTCCAGCTATTGAGAGTCATTTCATTAAGCTATTATTCTGATGTTGGAGTAAAATATTAAAGTGAGCAAATGAAGTTAGGGAAAAAAATTAGCAGAAGAACAATTAAAGTAGGCATACTTGGTATCCTTTTCATGTTGTTATACTTGTATATTTGATAAGTATCATTTAAAAATCTTTCCATTAGCAGCTGGAACAAATATCACATAGCACCGGCAGAAGCAAACAGCTCTCCATTTACTATTGAGTTAACATTAAAAAACAAATAGAACATCTTTTACCTAAACAAAGTGATTTTAGCATTTTCTGTGCCTGCCATCATGGTCTGGGAGTGTACTTTAGAGTGAAGGTATCACTAAATCATTTACTGGTATAGCAATTAGAAGACACAGTCAAATTTACAAGGGCCAGGAATGAATCTTCTGTTAGTACTTTATGCTACAATAACTATGTAATTACTGATTCACCATGCAAAGTTTATTAGGCTCCTCCACCCCACCCCCTGCTTTCACACAGATGGTGTTGCAAATCACCTCTCAATGGTCACCTGCTTGAAAGGAGAGTCTCATATGCAAAGTGCTGTTCTTTGCTTAGATATGATAGCTTGCAAGACGCAAAATGAGGCAGCTATTTAAATTTGTTGTTACAGCACTTGGGCTGGATACACAAGATTAAATAAAAAGAAAATTAGGAAGCAGATGCTTGTGGCTTAACAGAGGAATTGTGCTAAAAGATACTCTTCATTACTGGTGGATATGAGTAATTTTACTAAGGCAGCTGTTTCCTTAATCAGGAAAAACACGAACCTCTAAGATGACATCCAGATGTTTTCTGTATCTCTTCACAATATAATGAGCTTCCATGTATATGCTGTATTTCGAACTCCATTCATATTTACTTACACCCAATATATTTTCAAATACATGTATCATTTTTCTTAACTGTAGAAGACCAGAGCACTAAATACTTGGCATGTTTTGCGCTCCTGACATCCTTCCCTGGTGTTAGTCTACAAGTTGCTTCTAGGGCTGACAGCGTCCCTGACCAGCATCCAAGCATTTGAATATCAGACCTGTGCAGGTTTTAGGGGGGTTTGGTTTGCTGGGAATGGGGAAGGGTCTTGGGAAGGAGTTTTTTAGTGATAGTGTCTGTTCATCTTTTAGTTGTGCAGTTTTATGGTGCCTCTTTCAGGGCTGCCTGTTGTTCAGAGCAAGAGGTACCATAGTGTTAATACATATATAATGGGTTAATATCCTGCTCTAGTTATGTGGGATCGGACAAACCCAGAGATTTAAAGTTTCCACTTGCTCTTAGGTGTGGGTTCACTCCATCATGGGCTGCTGACAGTTTTAATGCCTGCCAGTTTGCCATCTGCCCTTGCTAGAAACACATGCTTTATTTGACTGGAGATCTGGGGTTCCAGGCTTTCTGCTCCTGACAGGATGCAAGACTGGCATTCAAAATCTTTGACCCTGATTTACTGACATTGAGCTGTTTCCGAATTTATTTATTTATTTGAGGTGGTGTGGTATTTTGAAATCTTAAGATTTGAGTGGAGCTTTTGCAGGTGTGAGTCTTGTTACCTGTGGTTTGTGCCTCGGGAGCCAGGTGCCAGCGCACAGTTGATCTGCACACATGTAGCAAATCTAACTCGTTACTCTGCGTGCTGTGTGTTGCACCTCTTGAAAAATCAAGGCTGCCCAGAGTTCCTGAGTTTGGGGTGAGGAATTCTTAAAGACTTTCATACCTAGCAAATTCCTTTTATTACAGATAGTTGTTGAAGTTTGGTTACTACATTTGTCATCACCTCTTCTTGAATCATTGCAACAGGGATATTATTAAATGGTCGCTTCATGAGCTTTCCAGGTACTAATGGGATGTAGCTAAGCTTTTAATTGTGCAAGTATAAATAACCTTTAAAAAAACTAATACTTTCTTGACATTAGTAGATAAATTAGCAGTTACTTTTTCTCTTGTGGTCTAAAAGTTCTTCCTGTTAAATAGTTCTTGGAGTTTATGTCTGTGTAAGCAATCTTAAATACGCATGAATAGTGCATAAGGAAATAACTAAATATAACTGGAACAAACTCTTCCTTTATGATTTTTTTTAAATTCTGCAGTTATTTAGCAATCCCTTCCTTCATTCCATTTTTAAAGTGTTAAGTCAGATGTGTATAAGTTACTGTACATTGATATTTCTTTGGTTTATGCTTTGCCTTCTTTCTGCCAGTTTGTACCATTTATTACTGGCCTTCTCAAAATAAGATTTTCAAACACAATATATCTACTTAGAAATTATTCAGTTAAAAGAACCTGAAATAGTTACATGTGTTAGCTACTGCTGATAACTTGAGGGGGTTTGTGTTTGTTGCTGTGTACATTTGGATTAAATCTGGAAATCTCTCACTAATCCAGTTACTTCTGTTTGATTAAGTTCTCTATAGTCTTTTCTACACAAGGGGACTCTTCATGGTGCTATGTGATTTCTTTGGTACAGTAATTAGCTAGAAAATAAAATTAATTTTCTTGCCATCAGTGAAACCATAACAAAAAAAGGTTAATTGAATAAAAGAAGGAACTTTTTAAATTTATGGTGGGGTGGTTTTGTTCAAAAATGTAATTTAATTTTTGTAATAAGCATCTTTTTATAGTGGATTTGCTTCTGTGAGCTGGTGACCAGTTTACTGGATTATTGTGTAAATTGCAGTACAAATCTAAAGGCTTACCTGTGGTTGTTTTATCCTCAAGTTGTGAAAAAGATGTGTACTGTTCTAGCAGTTTGCAGGTGAGAGAGAGTTGTTGATCACAGATACCAAAAGCTGCCTGAGTCTCTCCATTTCATACTCCTACAATAACGATTTTCTAAAGCTGCAAACTTACGTGGACCTTCCTGAATTGCCACATCATCTTGGGTGCCAAGAGCTTTCACAAGGTTTGAGAGCTCTGGTGCCTGCTGCTCTCACAGATGATGTGCCCAATATAAGCTTTGATTCCTGTACTGAAGATCTCGTTATAAATACTCCCCTGTGGCTATTTCAGCCTTAGATTGGGAAAGTCCCTTTTTATGACAGGATCTATATTTTCTAGGCTCTCCGTCAACTGAAAACCGTTTAACACGTTCCAGCCCAGCACTGAATGACAGTAGATGGTGAGCAGGATTGTGGGAATGGCTGAAGATAGTAATTATTTTTAAATGAAAGGTTCCTCCTGCTTTATACAGCTGTGATATTGTTTTTATGTGTGAGGGAGAGATTTGTATGAAAGCTAGTGCTCTGAGAATTTTAATGAGAACATTTTCCAAACTGAGTTTTGCTTAAATTTAGCCCTTTTCCTGGGATTTCTGACATCTCCTAACCCCAAGATGTCCCTGCGCTGTGCTGCGTAACAGCTTAACTTGTGCTCCCTCTGCCGGCATCCCAATGGGATAGAAACACGATGTTTTGCTAATCTCCAGGGAGGGGGTGGCTTGTTTAAATTCTCAATAAAATAAAATGCTGCTTGGTCTGGTCAATATTGTTGTGTGAAGGCGTAAGAAACCATGCTTTGTAAAGGAGCTAAAGCACTCTTTGTTTCCTTCACTTTTATGTGCTTTTGTGGAAACTGTGGTATTTAAATTTCCAGTGTGTAGGCAGCTCTTACTCTCTGGGCTGACTGTGCCTCCGATGTCCCGTTTGGCTCGGGCAGCACAGGCAACGGGAGGTGCTTCAGGGTGTTTAGTGCACAAGCACCTCTTTGTTTCTGTAGTAGGGAAACTTCCTGCATCCAGTCAAGCTTCTAAGCTCCAGGTTGGTGCAACCCCAAGAGAGCCAGGCCTGCTCCACTTGGCCGTCAGTGGCCCTCCGGTCCTGGGGATTGGAGGGAAGCTTATTAGCTCTGAGAGAAGTGGTACTGATGGGCAAAGGTGCTTTGGGTCTGATGCTACACTTGCAGTCGAGAAAGCCTTCCCAAAACTGAGTGCTGAAGAGCATGATGCTGATTCAGATGTCAGCATGTGCAGTCGGGCTGATTAGTTCTGGCTTGACTTTGACCCCTGTAGGTGTAGCCTTGAGTGGAGCCATTCATTTTTAATGCACTGTCCTCTCCTGTGTCCTGTTAGGAAGACATGAGGTTGGGTGCAGCCCTGGGCTGGAGGTGGGTTCATGCCTTGGTGTGGCATTTCACATGTGCTCTGCTGAGGTCCAGCAGGAGCAAGACTGGCCCAGAGCTGGCAAGTTCTTCTTGGACCCAGACTGTTTTCTGGGAAAAATGTTCAAAACATGCTCCCAGAACTTCTGGATTTAGGTGTACAATAAATATAACTACAGCTGTGAAGGTCCTAAATGAAGTCCATTGGGCTTCTTCTGTCAGTACTTCTTACCACACTGTCATGACTCATCGCAATGCTTGTTTCCAGAAATGTTATTACCTGTTTCCTCACCTGATAGAACAGATAATTCATAACTGACTTGCCTTGGTCAGGATTAAGTGAGGACTATCTGAAATTAAACTCAAAACCACTTGCAAGCATCAAGATGACAGTAATTGTAAAACCAATAATTGCTGCTAAATTAGTGTCAGCAGCTGGGTAACTTATCCAGGTGTCATGAGCACTGAAAATATGTTATATAGGAAATGGTTTCAAATTATATGACACTGAAGTGTTGTGTCACTTGATATTGGAGATGGTAGAAGAATTCAGTTAGGCTCTTTCAAGTATTTTGGGTGGAGCACTGCAATTTTTGTAGCATTTATAATCTTTCATTGTAAAAATTAAACAAATGTAAGCATAACAAAAATCTTGGATTGTGTTTCAGGGAAGAAGATATTGGATCAAGTTATTCTAAGAAAGTTCTATTTTGTTAGCAGATCACTTTAAACCTAAATCAACATATGTTACACTAAAAGGATTTCTACTCAGTGTACTGAAGAGCAGCAAAGCAGCCTGTCCCTGTTCATTTTTCTGCTCTCATTTTCTGCTTTTGCACTGAAATATTAATTCCTTACCCTACTGGGAAAGGCAGTCAGGTACAGGAAAGTAAGTAATAAATCTTACTTAGTGGCTTGTCGGTTTCTATCTCTAAATATAAAACAAAAATGAAAAATGTTTAATTTGACAGTATTAGAAATGTGCATAAAATGTCTTTGTCAATTGAAAAAAAAGTAAATAAATAAGATTGTTCTCGCCAGTGTTAAAATTTAACTTCTGGTTTCCCTCGCATGAAGGATTTTTTAAGGCAGAATTCTGGCTGTTCTTTAATTTATGATATTGTACCATGTTACGGTCTTTTTTTGATTAGACATACCTCATACAAGATTCAGAGATATTTCTTTGTTTCCTGTGTTTCTTTTCTTCCTGATTAGCAGCAGCAATTAAATCTATCATGAGGTAATCTAACGTTTTCAAAGGGGTTTGTCATCCCAGCCAGAGGAAATGTTTTTGTTTATCCAGACAAGATAGCATTCTTGCACTATAATGAAACCCAGTGCTTACCAGATGACAGCTCTGGTCTTAGCCCTGCGGTTCTGTCTTTGCAGGCAGATCCTCATTTCTCTGTGGGAATACTGTTTTCCCTAATAAGATTTGATCATGGACACAAGAGTCTGCAAAGCCTGATTGATTGTGGGATTTGGTCTTCTAACATAAGGAATGCAGTTCTGGATGTATAACCTCTTTTAACAATGACTTTTAAAAGAAAAAGACTACTTCTCTAAAGCCATTAAAAAATTAATCACAAAACACTCTTTTGATGTTTGCATGGCACAAGGTTGTGTAGGGAATGTGAGTAGCTGCTTTAAATTCAGTGAGGATCTGAAAAACTTGCTTCATTAAATTCACAGCTTCTCTTTCATCCAAAGTTTGTCTCTGTATCCTAATTCATATCCAAAACCTCTACATTTGCATCAGTGTCACAGAGTGAGCAGAACCTAAATAAGGAAAATGTTTCTTAGAAATAAGGAAATGTTTTTTAGAAAAACAATTACTGTAGGAACTAATGTAAGTACTAAGGTACTAATGTAAGTACTGTATATCTAAATGTGGATACTTTCCTTACCTTTTTCAGTAATAGTGCTAGCAGTCCTACTAGAATGAAAGATGCAGACTATAGTTCCCAAGGAAGCGGATGACTTTGGGCACTGGGAATCAGGACATGCATAGGTGCAGTATTGTGCAAGAGCGTACCTCCTACCAGCTTGTGCAGTGGTTGTGTAGTAGGGGGAGTTTCCAAGTTACTTTGTTCTCTCCTGTGAAGACCAAAAATATTTATATGTATTTAAAAAGTAATTAAGAGCATCTAATGGAGTGAGAAAATAATATTTTGCTCCATGGCTTGGTATGTGTGTTGCCTGTGGAATGAAAAGAGAGTAAGAGGAAAGCTGAGTGTGTGCAGCAGTGAGGTGGATTTCTTGTTTACGTATAGCTGCTTACTCAAAGGTTTTTCGAAGAATTGCTGGCTTAGAGTAATGGTGATGGTTTGGAGTGACTTTTGTGTTTGTGAGGCACTTCAGACTGGTAACTCAAAGGACAACAAAGGTGCTGCTTTACTGAGCATTGAGCTAATTTTAATGAGCAATTGACAGCCTGCTAATATAAACAGATCTCCATAAAAAATGTAGTATCTCTGTCTTCTGTGTAATCTATTATATGACTGTAGTAAGTATCTAATTTGCTCTAGGGTTAATTTTAATTATCAGTACGCCTGGAGAGTGTGAAACAGTCTGTACTTATTCCACAGAGGAGTCCTTCTTCCACAGGACCTTCAAACAGTGAGAATCACTATTGTGCAAGTCTGTTTGAGATCTTACATAAATCTTTTAAAAAATGTTAATAATACTTTGAGTTTAGAAGAAAAAAAGAAGGATTCAAGTTCTGAAGAGAAAGATCTGGGGGTCCTGGTAGATAGCAAAATGACAATGA
>JAOXJM010000023.1:68504931-68534982 GCA_026413425.1 Tringa solitaria
GGGGGGCTTGTCTTGTTTAAGGCTTGTGGTATTGTTGTTTAAGTGTTCATTAGGAATAAATTAGAGAAGGTATTCTGGGAGATCAATAGCCAGGAGTTTTCAGCCCAGCAAATATGTCATTTTGTTTACTTTGTGACACAGTTTCAACAGGAGAAAAGATGGACAACCTTTGCCAGAACTGTTTCTGGCCTACTACTTGAGATGTTCTCCAGGAATTTCATGGGTATGGGTCTGAACCTCCTCAGCTGGAGGAGAACTGACCCAAGGTCCTTCACTTCCTTAGCTCCCTCAGTTATTGCTTCCTTTAAAAGAAACCATTAGCTATAGAGTTTAAATCTGTCTGATCTTACTGATAGGTGGATGGTGGGTATGTTATGGCTTAAGGACTTGTGAATAATTAAGATCAAAGAATCAATGTGGATGTCTTCATTAGCAGGTTAGTTCAGCTCAGGAGTGAGCTTCTGAAGTGTTACTCCCAGTCTTCCCCACTTGCTGTGCTGTGTTTTATGGTTAAATACCAAAGTGTCTAAAGGTAGATATTTGCTCAGCATCTCTGACTTACTTGTGTGATGGTCACAAACCTGGTCTTAGATACCTAAAGTAAAGCAAAGCCTTCTCTATCTTTTGTTTGATCCAGCTCAAGCTGAGCAAAGAGCCAACCAAATAAAAAATTTTAATCAGAAATAAAATGATCTGATTATTCCATAATGACAATGAAATATATAAGGGATTGGGGGGGAGGGAGTTACTGAGGCACTAATCAAATTGGAATTTCCTGAAGGACCTACTAGGAAATTCTGTGGTTTTAGTGGTAGAAAGATTCAGACAGATCTCATATTGGATTTGCTTTATCTATAACTCCTGGAGATGCATAAACAAACACAAAAACCAACCACACCCGAAAGAGCTCAAACACAAAGCATGGAACTTGAAAATTGTCTGAGGTTCATTGGTTGAGGTTAATTACTGGGAATATTGCATGGTGACGTTCACCTTCTTATGGTTTTTAGGATCCTGAAGTATTCCATATTGTTTACCATATAAAGAAATTTCCATTGAATTAATTAACTTGTATTTCAAAATAAAAAATCAGCAGCAGTGCAGATTATTGCATTATTGCATTAGTAATATTGAACAATTCATTTTGGAACAAATCAATCTAATAACGAATATAGCAAATTTGGCTTTTTTTCTGTTTAGACACATGGTTGTGAACAATTCATATTTTCATTATTTTTGTCTGCTTCAAACCATTTTGTCAGTATCTTAAGCTTTTGTATTGTTTTATTTTCAAATTTGCTGTTTCCTTTGCACTCACTAACGTAACACAATTTTCATGAGCATTCACAGTAATAAAGCTGAGTTTGCACATGGCAAAGTAAGAATAGTTACACGAAATGCAGCTATTCAGAGAAAAAGCTATTTTGAAGTGTCTTATATATTCTTTGAAGTCATTCTGTGGTAGATTAAACACTCCAGTACTGTAAATCAGTTTGATCATGCTATAACTTTCAGTTAGATCAGCTATCCTTTCGTTATGTTCTTTCATGTAATACTAGATCTTACAACTGACAAAGAGCACATGTTACAGAATTAATATGTAGATACATAGGACAAAATATAACCCTAAGTGATATCCAGTGGTATAATTAATTCTGCTGTGCTGAAAAAATGGATGGTTGTAGAAATTACATGGGTAGCAAAGTCCAAGAGATCCTCCAAAATCAAATTAGTCATATAGATCAAGGTTTTCTGTAGCTATGTGTGGTTTTTCCTCATGGTATGAAAAGGTATGGAACGTTAACCACAGCACTTCAATCTTTGTGTCCAGTTTTGATAGCTAGTTTGGGTTTTAATATCTTTATTTCCTTCTTTTTATTAAAGAAAAACTTTTAACTTTTTTCTTTTTAATCTCCTGATTGCTGGTTGCTGTCATGTACATATAACTTTGAAAGCTGGTCTTCTGTCATATCATCTGGTTTCTGCTATGATGGCCAGCGTGATGCTTATATTAAGAAAGAAACTGTAAAAGAAGATGCTGAATTCTTCCATAATGAGAAATAAGGATTGCCAAAGAATCTGTATCTGCTGAGATTGTTCATGATTTTCTCTATGCTGTTTAGCAATGATTTGTTGCTAAAAATCCTGTATTCACACTAACTGTATGGCATTATCATATCAGTGTTATGGCTGGGTGGATGCACCTAGCCAACACCCGAAATACGTGGTGTTCTCCCATGTTCTCTGTGTAATTTCACATTTAAAATTTAACAACTTCACATTTATTGTGTTTTGCTGAGCAGACCTTGCTCGCTGTAGTCCACCATAACCTGAGGGGACCTGGCCTAGAGAGTACGGTGTAACTGAAGGTAATTTTTAAAGACTTATCAGAATAGTCAATTTGCTCTATATTAAACAATCTGCTGCCCACCAACAAGCAATAATAAAATCCCAGCAGTAAATGCCATAGACACATGGATGTTGCTGTAGGAATCCAGATAGCAGAAGGTAGAGATGGAATGAGACTTGTACAATGGCAGGGTAGTTTGAGAGCTATTCAGAAGGAAATAAAAAGAGGCTAGTGAGCCTGTGAAGCAGTTTGTTCCAGAAATTTGCCTTCATCAGTTTAAACTTCACGTTAAAATTGCATTTTTATTGTTACAACACTGACACATCTTTACGAGGGAGTTAATAGGAGGGAACAATCTTTCAGCAAGTTAAATGAAAGGCTACTATTTCCAGCTGACATCTGTAAAACTGCTGCTACATTCCTTGCAGTAGTGCTTAGAGAAATAAATGAGCAAGTATTCATTATAATCGAGCTTTAATGGTATCCGTATGCTATATATCTTGTAATGGTGCTCATGTTGTGTGGTTTCTGTGTAGTATAAAAAAAAATTGAGTGTGAGTCTGTCAAAGGCCCATTAATGTAAATGTCTAGATTCAATACTTAGCATTGGTGAGGCTCCTGTGTTCTAAATATATCCCAGCAAATCATNNNTGGTGCAGCAAATCTGACAGTCTTTCCGGTTGACCTTTCAGGTTGTCCATTTCATGTCATACAGCATACTTTCTAGATAATGAAATCTATTGGAGCAAAGAAGGAGTGTTTCATTTTGATTTTAATTCTTTTGAAATTAGTATTTTCTAATGGGTATTAGAATGTGCAGTGTTCCAGCAATTTGTTTCACATCATGTCGTGGTATTCTGCTGAGACCATAAATAAACTGTTTTCTCTATCTTCTACCCAGAATTCATTTTGTAAATTCAGTTTTGCTTAACTGTGCTTTAGTCAGCATTGTTTTAACAGCTAATAGCTTTTGGACCTGTCTTTTAAACCTTAAATCTGTCATTTAAGTATTCAGCCTCTATGGTTAAGGTTTACTAGCACCAAAGTTTTTAATGAGCAGTACAAGTTCACAAGCCTGCTTTTGAGTAATTAAATTTTGGACAGTGATTCAAACTTGCTTCTTTTTCTCCACTTAATGAAGTCAAAACTCTCTAATTTTTGCATGATAGGCTGGTTCTCATGAATGAATGCCAGACATGCTTTGATAAGGCATAACTTAAAAATTAGAAAAGGACTCTATGGGCTTTACTTGCTTCACTCCTCCTTTAATGCACAGGGATGGGGTGCTGTAAATTTTTTATTACTATTTTTAAACAGGTTTAATTCATCAAAAATGTATTATTTAGGTTTCTATTGTTTTATCAGATGTTTTGGGAGGTTTCACAGATATCACAGATAAGGCAGAAGTCATGTCATCAGTCCATGAGTTCCAATAGTGAACTCCTAAGCTGCACCTAAGTTATCCCAGACAGATGTTGGTCTAGCCATTTCAAGACTTGCAATGTGGAGATTCCATGCTTTTCAAAGAAAGCTGACTACAGTGCTACTAGATGTTCATTACTGGGAGTATTTTGGGGTGGGTGTTATTTTCTCTAATGTCTATCCTGAAACTTAAATACTTCAGTTTTGGTGTAAGATTTATCCACTTTTACGTGCTAAAGAAGGCTATTGCCGTGTCTACTGTGTTACCCGTTAACAAGATCACTCTTTCTTTCCTCAGCCCTGGGGCAATGCTTTTGGTGTTCCTCATAATTCTTGTTCCTCTTCTTTAAGCTTTCTAAAATTTGTCCCTCTTTCTCAAAATATGGTTGGTGTCCTGTACTGGATGCAGGTCAAGGAAGGCCTTTCCATGAGTGAATAATATACACCCTTCAGCACCTCCATTCCTCAGTTCACATTTAAGTCCCATCATACATCCTGCCACATGCCTTGTTTGCATTTCCACTTAACAGCCTGTTTGTTTTTAAAACCTCCTTCCCCACACCTGCTTCTTCAAGCTTTTTGGGATATGCAAATTCTAATCCTAGGTAGTAGCTTCATGAATTCTCCAGACCTCTTTTCCATATACATTTTTTGGGTCAGTGAAATACTCAAAATCAAAGCAACTCTGGTATACCCTCAGCACCGCTTATGTTTATTTCCCCTCACTCAAGCACAACAGAAAGAGAAAATAAATATTGGACAAAACTACAGCATCACCATCACTTTTATATATTTTTCTTGTTATTTTATACCATATCAGTACTTGATCCTCTGATATGGGAGACTATATGTTTCAGTATCTCTTGAGCCTCTTTGAAGTAAACAAGCAGTTTATTTTTTCCTCTTTTCCTTTTATGATCCTTTGTAATTGTATAGCTTTTTGTGTGTGAGCCAGATTGATTTGTCGTTAATCAGTCATGTATCGACTAAAACATATCTTAGGTACTTTAGAGGATTAGAAAGAGACCTATTGCTGTCCATGGAGACAGCAGCTGGAGCAGCAGGAGTTCTTTATGCTCACCTGTTAGGGAGGAGAAGGGAGCCTGGCCTTTTGTATTCCATCCCAGCATTCACCCACACATCAAAGACAATTTGGACTCTGGTTGCTGGTCCTTGAAGACAGCCTTTGGAAATCTGCCTACCTGAAAGGGATGGGAGTCCAAAAGGGAAGCCATCTCCACTTTTGTGTTTACTCTGATCATTTTGTCTTGGGCCAGGGTGTTGTTCTCATATTCCCAAATTTCTAATGTAATAAGAGTCAAGAAAAAAATCATTTTGAAAGAGCAGACAGACTCTACTCTAAGTTACTCATCAAAGACCTAAAAATAGTTTATTTCGATAGCTGTTGAGTTCGAAGTCTCTCTGGTACCCAAAAGACAATTGTGTACTTTAACAAAAATACTTATTTTGACTGACATCATCTTTCAAATGTGTAAAAAAAACTAACCGATGGGCTGTATCTATTCAGAATATACTCCCTTTCATAATAAGCTCTTCATTTTAGTTGAAGAAGAAGTATAGCACTTCTTACATGATGGTCCTTGCAAGATACTCCATTCTATAGTATTCCAGTCTACAGCTGGAAATACAAAAAAGAAAAAAAAAGCTTGAAATACAGATTCTTGCACTAAAGCCATTAAAAGCAGTAAGAGATTACAAACAACATTTAAAACCTTTGACCAAATGTTTTGCTGGAATTGAAACCTGATTTTCCTAAATGCTTCATAAAACTATAGCTTCATTGTTTTCACTGATAATTTAAAAAGAAAAGCAGCAAGGTACTTTCCCTTGTGTACATTGTATAATATGCAGAAGCTTTTTCAACGTGGTTAATGAAACAGTGTGTGCTGGTGCAGGAACAAAAAGTACACATATTGTCTCCAGCAGGATTCCAGAAGTGTGGGGGTTTTATGAGCCTTTGATTGTTCTATCATTTTAAACGGTAATCCTCTCATGCTGATTTCACTTCATCCTTCATTATCTTATTTTCATTGTATTGATTAAAATCCCATTACTGTTAAGAAAAGCTTGTTTGACTACTTGATGCCAGCACCTTTATGATCTGATAATCTGGTTTATAAAATCCTCCAAAGGATCTCTTAAGTGTGGTCATGAGTCTTAGCACATGGTTTGTGATTATTTTTTTAAGGTGTAATTTTAGAAGTGTTTGGTACTTCTCATTTTTCTGCCCTGCCGAGGTAGCATAGGTCTTTCAGCCTTTTTCAATTCAATCGAATTATTTGGTAATTGAATGGAAAACTCCTTTCCTTCTTCAGGATATTCACTACTTTAAAGTATCATTGTATTGTAATTTAAAACACAGATTACTGAAAAAAGATTATGAAACAAAATCACTTTTTCTTTAAAAATACAAGTCTTGCCTAAGTTGACATTACTGAGTTTTCAAGCTAATGTTTGTCTTTTTTTCTTCTTCTTCTCTTTATGGTGTAATCAGATTTTCCTGGATCATAATTTTTAGTGCATATCTGAGAATTAAGCTGCATTGTGCTGTGCCTTGCTATCTGAGATAGTCAGCATCATTGGTTTCTTCTAAGTAGCTCATCTATGAGCAGCAGCTGTGTAAAAGTATTTGTTCCTTAAAATAATTGTAAGTAGATTAGAGGTAAAGTTCTGGATTTGGTGGAATAGAGCTGTATAACTGATAAGTGAGACTGTACCACAGGAAAAGCGTAATGGGGATATTTTCCTCAGGTGAAAATCAGATGTGTATTAAATTATATGGTTTGGGGTTTTTTTCTGTCTGCCTGCTACCCAGTAGGAAATATTCCTATTTAATCATATCTTAGTTAATGAATTTGATCATATTTGAGCCCTTGGTTGATTTTCCTTGATCGTGCAAACTATGAGGGACTTCATTCATTTATAAGTATGTGATCCAATGAAATCACATGTAATGTTTATTAAAGCATTATGTTTGGAGCACAAGTGTAACATTCAGAATCAGAAACTGATAAATAATATGGATATCTTCCACACGCCTAGTGATACCCCTGAAACTGATGTTATTTGAGAAAAATAGGAATAGCTCTTTATCATTAAATTGACTTGATTGTACTGAATAGTATCTCCTATAAGCATACAAAGTGAGGAAAAAGGAGTATTACATGTAAGTGTAATTACATGTAAGTGAGTACTTCTTTTATTTAAAGTAATTGACTTTAACCTTCATTTTCAAATAGTTATGGGCATTGAAGGATACAGCTGTGCATAAGCAAATGTATCATGTGCTGGGAAAAGAAAATAGAACAGTCTGCTTTTACATTGTATTACTGATTTCCAGAAAAAGAACCTGTTCCCAAATCCGAATGGTGTTAATGGAAAGGATTTATATAGCGATACTGGTGTTTCAGTCAGTTTGCAGGGATTCCTTGTATTCATGCTACCTATTGTCTCTGCAATAATTTTAGTGACAGTTACAGGATTTTTATGCTTGATTGGTATCTGTTGAAGCCACCAGGACTTTTTCTTTTGGCTGTGAGTAAGGATCAAGCCCAAAGCGACTGGCACTGAGAAAAACAAATGCTTATCTGATCCCAGAACAAATGGATTTATATGACACAGCAGTGCGTGGGTAAAGAATGAGAAGATTGAAGCAGACTGGAAAAAAGGGACATTTATACCTTTCTTAAAGCATTTGTCAAAACAGATTATGTCTTTAGCAACACTAGTTTGAAAAAGGCTACTTCAGGGGTTTTTTTAATCTGGAAAAGCTGTCCCTTTCAGTGAACCAGAATGCCATTTCAGTAGTGTTTCCTACAGCTGTCACAGCATCTGTGAAAGCAGATACTGAAGAGACAGGTTTCCCTCGACAGCAGTGGTGTCTCTGTATTGTACATGTTTAGATTGATACACGTATCTCTAAATGCATATGCAAGTGTAATTTATGGTGTTTGTAAGTTAATGTTATATCAGATGAGTATCACAGCTGCAAGTTTTGTGACAAGCTGTCCAGTATCTGAAGTCACTGTTGATCCAACAGCTGTATTAAAAGGAGAAATAATTGGCTGTCAGTCAGAAAGGCTTTGACGTAGGCTCCTTGCAATGAATGGTAGCTACAAAACCACTTAAAACAGACCTTTGCAACTTGTCAGCCAATTATTTTTAATAGCAGAGTCATGCAGTTAGTGTAATGATTTTGATTCTCACTTCAAACATTTAATGGTACCACATGTGATATCAAACACAATAAATGTGACTAAATGCTTTGAAAGACTTTTTAACTTAAATGACTGTGATTCCACTTAAAATATTTTCTTGACATGAGAAACTAATAAAAGCTAAATGAGTTCAGAAAAGTAAAAGATTAAAAACCGTTTTTGAAGTTACCGTCTGGTGGTAAGGAATTAATATGATCTGGATAAACAAGAGTGATACAGATACATTTTAAATGACCGTGATAGAGATTAGGATGATCTGGAGTATTATAAAATTAGGGTTGGGAAGTGGGAATTAGTGGCTAGGAAGTTTCCTGTCACTTGCCACCCATTGATTTGATGCTTTGAATTTTTACCTTCTCTGAAAAGTCCTCATCCGACTGAAAAGACCAAATACTCAGATTTTGTCTTGTCCAGAAGATCAGTAGCATCTTTCCTTGAAAAAGTGACTCCTGCTCTTCTGATAGAGAAGCCACTGTTTTCACAGTGTTTTGTTTCTTGATTGGGTTGTGAGTGTCCTTAACATGAACTGGAAGTGACTGCTATTGCAGGATCTCCATCATAGAAACACATCTAGCTGCTTTCCACTTGAGGCTGTGTGGGACCAGAAAGAAAGAGCAGTAGCAAAAAAAACTCCAATCAACCAAAAAAAAAACCCCAAACACATCAAGAACTAAAAAGAAATGGGGAAGTTCTGGGTTCTAGCACCAGTTCTCCACAATGTTTCTGTGTTGCCTAGTCACCTCCTAATGCAAACTGCTCAACGCTCATCCTCATAACAAATTATTTTACAGACAAAGGAAATTAGTAATGTTTATTTGCACTTGGACAGTGCAATTGATAATAATTACAAGAATAATTTAGCAAAGCTCAAATATCTGTTAGTAGTAAAGGAATTCTGGTGTGGGATAAAAACTCACTGAAACCAGAAGTTAATTAACTAATCAGGGTGGAGGTGGGTTTTATAGCAAATCCTCAGCAGAAAAAAAAAAAAAAAGATAACCTAAAAGTTGAATTTTAGAAAAGTGATATAAAACTTGGAGAAGAGTCTTATAGAGAGATGTAGTGAGCAAAGTAGATCAAGTGCTGATTGCCATGGACATGGGGGTTTAAGGCAGCAAGCACTCTTATGTAATGTGACATGTAAATTTCTGAAATAAGCTTTAGACTTAAACAAACAAGGTTAGTTTGTCTTCTAGTCTTAAAAGGTATGGCAGAGAGGGAGAAAACATATATAAATGGTGTTTCTCATGGACTCTTCCAAAACTCTTAATTACTTTTCTTCCCACTGAATCTGTTAAGTAGGTGTTTTCCATTGGCTTCTCAGAACCAGGAGTTCTTGGAGTTTTCTTTGCTTTGTTGGTTGTGGTGGTTTTTCTGAGGACTTTTTGTTTGTTTTTTTTGGTTTGGGGAGTTTTTTTAGACTGTCACTAACACTGATTTATACCAGTTGCTACAGTAGGGAATTTTATTCTAATACCTTCTTCTTTTTACAGTAATTTATTATTGCATGGGTGGCAGAACTGTAGACTTCCATTCAGGACTTTTCATTTCCTGTTATTTTCACTTTTCTTCAGGGACCTGATTAAAAGCAGACTATGCTGGTACTTATTATCTCTAGCCTTGCTCTGTTGTGTTGTATTCCCTCTTGCTTTTTTAGCCCTTGGAATTGATTAATTAAACCTTTAGTGCATAAAGTAATAGGAAACATGAATTGTTTAGTTTATTCATTAGTGTGCTGTGGGAGACATGTAGGCCTGTGCTGTGCTCAGATAACTTTTATCAGAAATGATTACGGTAACAAGTACTGTTTTAGTACAGTTTTAGATGGTGACACTGAAAATTACCTTTAAACACTTGACATGTCTCATAGTGACACTTCAAATCGTGTACTGCTTAGCTACTCATTGTCTCCCCCTTTCTCACACTCCTCCGTGTCGGTGCGTCCATGTGAGCCTTCTGCTCTGTTGGTTTGCTGCAGCGTGCCAGCGACACAGGCTTTGATGCCCCTTTAGAGCACCAGCAACGTGAGAAGTGTCACAGGGCAGACAGCCGTAAGGAAAGGATTGTACAAACCCTGCCACTAAAGTCCTAAAGAAATTCAGGTTTTTTCCACAGAGAAATGCTACAGGAATTGGACATAAACAAAGCAGCCCAGCAGTCTGAATGGATGGGTAAGAATAAGATACTCTGATTATTTTAAGCACCAATAGACACAGTATCACTAGATCCAGATGTTAAAAAAATACCTATCAGATCACAAAAGAAGTATCTGATGATATCTGGTGGGTTTTGGAGCCCATGGAGGAGCTGTCTTATTTTTATTATCAGCAGCTGTCAGACTTCAGTGCATACAGCAAAGCTTGATCTTCTCATGGGGATTTCAGTAGCTTTTGCTTATTCTCCGATGCTCTCTGGAGACACATGAGATTGTCTCCTCTGCATCTTGGTTCTTTCTGGCATTTTGGTCTCTACTTGCATCTTGGCTCCTCCTGCTGGTAGTTTCTCACATGATGAACAGTCAACCACAGTAATCTGAATTTTCCTATCTCGTTTCCAGCCAGATGATGATGTGCATGTGTCTCCCAATCCAAATGGATGCATCTCCTGTACTGGCAGAAGTGAAGTGGCCAGGAAACCAGCATACATTAATACTGAAACTGCATATGACTAGGCAAATAGACAAAATTAATGTTCTCAGACTAATAGCTCTTCAAGCTACACCTCTTCATTATCTCACTTGTTACAGTAAAGAAAACATTCGTGTTCTGCCTGACATTACAGCATAGAAATTTTTTTATTTGCCACCATAGTGTAAAATTGAGTAACCACTTTTGTTAGTCTTCACGCTGCAGTTGCTGATGGTGTTAATTCACTGTCTGCCTCCCCCTGCTAAGTCAGCATCCTCAGAAATCACCTCAGCAGGTAATTGCTGGTATCAGTCGGCCTTCAGAGAGGGCAGCTCAGCTGAGCAGGAAGCTGCCAGCTGGGCAGTGATTAGGCAAGGGCAGTAGTTACACATTCACTGTCACAGCTGAAAAACTAACCAGCTGTTAGCATTTGCCTAAAAGATTCTCCCAATAAAGAATAAAACAGACATCAAAGCTACCACATAGGCTAGCTAGCTGATTTAAGTTTCTTTTTCTGCCATCTCCAGCTGTCAGGATACTGTGTGAGAGATGCTTAACCAAATTGTAAGCATTTTCCTTTCTCAGAAAAGGGATGCTGTGAAAAAATCGGAGCTCCAGCAGGAGTCTCTCTGCCTTGGTTGATGCTTTCTATGGGGAGATAGAGACCACATAGGCCTGCAAAAAGTTAATTGTCTTTTACTGGAATTTGTACAGTGTTTTCACAGTTGCTACTGGGGCTAGAAATACACAGCTGCCGTGCTAGCCCTTCATGGGTTCCCCATCTGACTTTGCCCACAAAGTGCTGTCCTGGCAGCTCCTGACACTAGACTTGAGCGGAAGAGATGACTACCAGTGGCGCAGGCAAACCTGGGATTTCTGTGTTCCTCTTTCTTCTGTCAAATAGAGGCACGGATGATTTGCCAGATATGGGGGAAACAAAAGCACATTAAATATCTTTGACATGCTAACAAATAAATCATTGATTTCAGTGCTTGTGGAGACAGACTCTTACAGCAAAATCCCATATGCTGTGTCCTTGGGTGTGTGAATAAAATTTAAAAAAAAAAATAATCTTTTGAGCCTGTAATTTATCAAATACAATAGTTGAAACTATGGCAAGCATTTGCCTGTGTGCTCAATGCTTGGGGTTTTTGTTTGTTTTAGAAAGTGTGAAACTATAATAAAATAATTTCATTCTTTATCACAGCTTCTTTATAAATTAAATCATAAACCAAAGTTGATTAGCATTTTTACTTAGCTGCAGAACTAAAAGGAGAAAGATGCAGCACAGCAGTTTGAAGGGAACCTCTTCTGAAAAGTATCAACAGCAGATTGCCCTTTAACGTCCCCAGTTTGGTCTGTGGTATTGGATTTAGCTTCTCTCTCAAGGAGTTGTTAGCAGAGGATGTGTGTCTAACGATCAGCATCGGTTTATGGGAAGAGAATAAGCCATTCTTCATGGTCTTTTTTTTTTTTGGTGACACAGTGACAAATGATTCCATTCAGGGCAAAATAAAAATCATTCTTATGAAAGCGTTTTCAGATGAGGCAAATCTAAATAATGCATGAAGCATTAGATATTCTATGAAAATGACCTCTGAAGATCATCCTTTTGGATGCCGTTGTGACTTCCTTAGCTAGGGGATCACAGCATGCAACTACAGTATCCGTGAAATATTTTTTCCCATTATTTGCTCATTTTTATGTTGCTGTGTGTGTGACAAAGCATATTTAGAATTTTGTAATTGTTTGGGGTTTAGTTCATTCATCTGCTTAAGAAATGCTGAAAGCAATTAAGTTTTATTCTGGGTTTATTTTTGGTGGCACTTGAGTGAGTTCCAGCAGCGCCTTCAGTTCAAGGCCAGGCAGCCAAATGTGTTGCACGGTTTAAAGCCATGACATTTAAGTAAAACACAAACGTGCTCTTTATTTGTAGCCTTTCCTCTGCTTTTAAAGCTTAATGGCTAAGTTTTATTTTGTGTGCGTGGCAGAAATCTCAAAATAATGTGTTAATATAGCTTGTGGGGAAATTAATTTAATGGAGTCTTAATTTCATTATATTGGTTAAACTTCAGTTATAGATACTTGACCTTTTGAAGAAGAAATTTTAATACAACTGAGGTCTTCTACCATAATGAACTAAAGATTGGTTTTCTTGGGGATTTTTTGCTTTGTTTTGTTTTGTATAATATGAGTCATAATTTAACTCAGAAAGAACACCCGATTTTCATGGTTGTGCAAGTACTAACTGATGACTGCAGGGGCTGCTTATGTGTAAAAGTAAAATTGAATTTTTATTTATATATATGTGTGTGTGTTTAATGCTGTTTACAGCTTGAAAATAAGGAAGACATTCCAGTACCTAATAAGTGTATTTATGTCTAACATTCATGCTAATATCATGCTGGTCTAATATGTCATTATTCACCTAGATGCTAGTGGTGGGTAGCTTTTCTGTAATTTCAGAGGGTTTTTCTGAATATTGCTGCTGGAAATTTCAAGGGGAAAAAATCCCACTTTTTGTAATGAAACTTTAGCAGACACTTCATCCTGAATCTCAAGCAGCATTACTTTCTAGTTTCTAGTGGGGATTTAGCAATAAATGTGCTTTTCTCTACTCTCAGCATAAAGCCTGAGATTAATTTTACTGTGAAGTATCTTTAGGTCTTAATTAAAACTGAAGTAACTAATCCTGGAAAGAGTGTCTGGACAGACAGTGCCCGCATATCCTACTCTATTAAATTCTCAGGATATACTGCATGTAGTACTTTTAACTTAAACTATGCTGTATATATGCAGTATTTTAAATTAATAAACAATTGCACTATAGAAGGAAGAGTTAGAATTGGAGAATGTTGTGTTAAATACAGGTAAAACAAGTGAAGTATGAGAACGTTTTTTCATACTCTGTGTTTTTTGTACTGTCTTTAAAGATGATATCATACAGTGAGACACTGGTACAGTGATAGGTGCAATGGAGCTATTCATGAGCTAAAGGATGGGATTGTTGCAAGAAGCAATTGTACAAGCCTAAGCAGAACAGGACCAAATTAATTCAAGGTCCTGTGGTGGAGTCGTGGAAGGCTGCCGAAGCGTGGCTTCTTACACAGATATTAAACATCTTTTAAATTAATTATTTTCTCATGATAAGAGTATATCTAGTACCTGTTACATTTATTAGCATTGCCTTATGTATGCTTATGGTTATTTTCTGTGTTTCTCTTCCCCCCCACCTTAGTGGTATCGGTCGAAATTGGCCATGGGCCTCTGGCGGCAGCAGCATTTTGGCAGAATTTGGGACTTTGCATCTGGAGTTCGTACACTTGAGCCACCTGTCTGGAAACCCTGTCTTTGCTGAAAAGGTTAGACTGTTCAGTCAAGATCACGTTGTAAAAGATAAATCACATGTTGGGAGAAAACTATCTCTGGGGAGAGATTTGGATTTTCCTCAATTTTAAGCATTTGTCACAGGAGGTAGATATTTTCTAGATGTTTCCCTAATCACCTTGGCATGTTTCTGTATTTCAAATCCAAAAATCTCTTCCAAAATCATTGAGATGCATCTTCTTGTGTATAGCACTTATCCAGTCCCATAAAACATATAATTTCTGTTTATGTTCTAAATTAGTATCACATTAAACAATCAGACCATGAAGCTTTCTTCAGTATTTCACCTGAATGGGGTGAAAACAAAAATTGACGTTACATTAGGGATAATATATGATGCCTATGGAAAGCAAAGCACTGTGGCTACCTTGTGTGATTTCAGCAAGTTTAGTCTTCAAAATGCTGTATAGCATCACTACTGTCAGTAAGGTCAGAAAGCCCTTCTGTTGCACTGACCTTTGAGAAATGTGCTTTGAGCTTTCTTTGGGGGAAGAAAAAAATCTCAAAAAACATCCTTTGACAAAACAGTTGTTCTGCTTACTAATTCTTACAAAATTTGATAACATTGTCTTTTGGATACTTTTTATTTACATGAAACATGGAAAGCAACTCTTCTCCTTCCCCCAATTCCCACCTGATGCTTTGCACCTTTGTTTTTTGTGCATAAATAATCAGTAAGTTCTGTTCTTTATAACAGACTGTATCATTTATCTTTCTCATTTTTTTTCTGATTAAAACTTCCACTTGTTTTGGGTTTGAATTCTTATTCCAATTGCCCCATGTTAGCTAAAACTATTGTCTATCTAATAATCTAATTAATGAGACTCCATTTGTTTAGCAGTAGGTTTAAAAGCAATGGTCAAATCTAAAATGAACATTAGTTGTACCAAACTTAAAGGACCGAGTGACTTTTCTGCGATACAATTGTCAGCACTGGAATAAATTTGGTGAAACAAACTCCCAGCAATTTCAATGTATTTAGGGATGAATTTAAAGACAGACTTTCTCTTACATCTGAACTGGGGGTAGGATGGTGGGGGATGGCAGAGCCGAGGAACAGCCAGAAACAAACTTACTAGATAACTTAATTATCTTTTGTTGTTTATGGTAATTTAATGTATAGCATCTGTTCAATTAAGAGGCAATTAAAGTGTGATGAAAGTGTGTATGTTAAAAATCCTAGTCTATGGTTCTCTTTCGAAGTGGCATCGAGCTATAGCTGCAAGATGCTGGGAATCTGTTTATGTAAGCTGCTCTTAAAACCCTTTGGAGATTGCGGTTCCACAGCCCTCTGAGGCAAGCTGTTCCAGGGCTGGTACACTTGATAAAGAAGAAGAAACACTGAAATAAGCTTTGCGTGGAAGTACTCATAGAAGAATTCATTAATTGAGGTCTAGGACTTGTTGCAGTCTGCATTTGGGCAGTTAGCAATGTAGTGTCCAGATGCAGAAGGCCATTTGTGTACCACAATAGAAATGCTTCTGCAGCTTGGTGTAAGCCAATTTATCTTCTTTCTCAGCAGCCGGTTCCCTTGATCTCTGGGCATTCAGGGTGTTATAATGAAGCTGTCAGAACCTTTTTGTTACGATTTCTGGTCTGTGGCGCTCAGGATCTTCATTCTCTCAGGTTGCTACATTTTCCTTTTCTGAGAACGTTAAAATTCAGTATAAATTATTTCATTTGTGCTGCAGGATAACTCCAGCTGCAGAGCATCTGGACCCTAATTGTTTCCCCAGGCCTCTCGTTTGTAGGGAGCTCCTTAGCAGCGCCGGTAGAGTGCTCGGGGCTGCCTGGGTTCCTGCTGGGCAAGATGCTCATACAAAGCTCAGTTCCAGCAGCTCTCTCCTTTCCAGGCAAAAATGACTTTACAGTTTGCTTCTGCATCCAAACTAGGTGATAGGCTTAATATTTAATACCATTTCTGATTTGGGTACATGAGGAATATAATGCTGAAGTAGCTGAGCTCGGCTAAGGCAACTGGTTCCCGTGAATGTCTGTATCCTGTGGAAGGGAAAAATATTCCGTATGGCAAGTCCTGAACTCCAGAGCTTCTTCCGTTGTGTTGTTTCGTTACCTACACTTGACACAGAAACTCCAGAGGTTTTGAGGAGCTCATTTATACGATGGTACCAGCTTAGAGGATCTTTTTTAATAGTAATATGATTGCACAGAGGTATTCAGGCATATGTGCTGAATAAGACTATTTATTTTATTTTTAGGGTTATTTGCACTTTAAGGCTTATGTACCGACACTGTTTTATTTTGGGGGGAAAAATGGAGCAGTGCTCAGTGTTTTGTACCCTTCCAATAGGTAATGAATATTCGAAAAGTTCTAAATCGACTGGATAAACCAGAGGGCCTTTACCCCAACTATTTGAATCCTAGCAGCGGCCAATGGGGCCAGCGTAAGTACATCACTTCTTTGGTAGTATGACCTGTCTATCGGTGTGCTGTTTGCAGTCCTTAACTTCTTGTAATCACAGTTATGTGGGGGTTTTGTGTATGTGTGTGTGTATATATATATATTAAAAGAACTTTTATAACATATAAAATCTCACATTATATTTGAGGTTCTATAAAATATAAAAAATTCTACAAAAATAAAAAGAATAATCCTGCTTGCTGTATTTTAATGTACTTTTCTTTGGTCTTTCTGTATGGTTTGTGCAAGCAGGGAAATCTCTGAATATGTATCATTTTGGAAATGAATTTGTAGACTACAAAAGTCTTTTATTCAAAAATCTAAAGTGCTTTCCAAAGCAGCTGTTTAAGGAAGCATTATCAGTTCGTCTGAATCAAATTCCATATTGTTAGAGTGGTGTGGCTTCACTGAAGATAAAACAAGTCTTTCCAGTTAATACCAGCTGTGATTTGTGTTGAAGTTTGATGCCAACAACTGAGCAAGCAAACTAAACAGAATTGTGTCATGGCATGTGTCCCTTTGGAACCATTACTGAAGGCACCAAAATTAGAATAGAAGGAGCATAATAAAATGCTTGAAGTATTTGACCTTCTTAGCCCCTTCCTGATGACTGAGCCTTTTCTAGTTGTACATTGCCTTCTCCGATCTTCATAATTTTCAAAGCCTAGTGTGCTGGATGACAATTGTAGAGACCCTACTTCTTTTTATTCCACTTTTCCTCCTTAGGTTCAGTCTACCGCCATCCTATTCATGTGACTCAATGTTCTCGTATTTTTACCTCCCTACATTACTGAAAGAAAATCAGCAAGACAGCTGTCTTGGTCTGAAAAGACACAGGCAGATGAGATGGTCCTGTAAATTCTCACTGTTGGAGCTGGTTAGGCAATACAAGAGAGGGAAAGGACTGGAGAAATTTTTTAATATAACAGTTGTTTGAGATGCAGCTTAGGTGGAATTGAGGTTCTGGAGTCCTCATGGGACTGGCCACTGTCTGGGTAGATAAGATAATTTTCGCAAAGGCAAATAATGAGTGTTTTATTGAATAAAATATATTTTTGAATGCTTTGTTTCGCTCTCCGACTTAAGACATCCAAAAAGGTTGTGCAGCTCAGCTGTATTATTCCATCAAGGCAAAGGCCATTTCCCTTTATGAATTAGATGTATGGCCATCAATTTAGAAAGCCTTCCAGTCTGCTACGCTGTGAGGCTTCCTTCAGGTCACCATGCCACAAGGCCTATGGCAGCTCAGCAGGTATAACCATCAGCTCCAGTTGGCATGTTGGTGTAAACTCTGACATATACAGATCTGAGAGACATGTGCCCACTTGTTACTCACATTGGCTTAGCACAGTTTGTAAAACATCAAAAACTCCCACTGGAAGTGTTGATCCTACAGCAGTAGGCACTGGATTTGGTTAGAAGGCCACCTCAGCATCGGTGAGCAAGGTCCTCCTTCATCGGCTTCAGTCAGCCATAGAAACTCAGCTTTTTGGTGAGCTGCTTGAGAGCACATCCTTCTAGTGGCTGACACCATTAGTGGCTCTGCCTTATTTATTTTAAAACAGTCAAATACTTACTCTGCCTTGTGGCCTTTGTCATGTCCCTATTTTTAATATAGTTGTGTCTTATGTACTCCTCGTTCGCATTAAATGCCAATTTTGTTGGTGAGCCCAGGAAAACTTACTGTTTATACCAGCTTTGCTTTCTAACAGCATGTATTAATGGCAAAGAAATAACTTCCTGCACATGCAAAAATGGTGTACCCAGATGCTGATGCAGGTCAGCCTCTAGCATGCTGAAACAGCAAAAGCAAATTTGAGCTTGTTGCATCTCTTCCAATTCAGTTGCCTCCATTCGCAGACACTGATTTTATTTTTTTTTATTTTTTTTTTCTGTCCATAGTAGAAGATCAGAATGTAAGACTTGAGAGATGTTTTATTTGAGATCGCTTTTCTAGGCTGTTTGCAGTTGATTGCAACAGAAAAAGAAAAACACACCCAAGACCGTTAATTGGTACCAGACACAGCAGTATTACCTCTCAAACATCAAGTGGGGAGGGGGGAATAGTTTCTGAATGTTTCTTCTCTAGCCGTGCTGTAACTGTGAAGGACACTGCTGGATCCCTGCCATTGTTCCTGTTAATTCATTTAGCCCTTGTTATTTTGACAGTAAACTGACAGTGATTTGCTGCAGCATGCGTCAATTGGATTTGTCTGCTGCAATAATGTATATAATAACAGGGCTTATTATTGATGAAACTGTGCTTGTGCTATTTAGTTTGCAAATGTCAGAGGTTTCTATGGTAATTTATTTAGGAAACCGTAAAGGTCATTTAAATGCTGCTGTTCAAAGATCAGCCTTCGATCACAGAAAATGCTCTCTTTTTTTTAAGAAGCCTCTTTTTCTGTTGGATCATGAACATTTAATTAAATAAATGGTGTATTCTTACCATAAATTTAATCTATCTCATTCAAAAGAGGAGGGGGGGAAAGCCGTTTATAACCCAAGTTTGATGGTACAATGTATTTTTTAGGCAAAGGGACAGGATACGTTTGGAAAACTAAATTATTTGTTGTATGTTACAGGCTAGTGGAGGAAAAAGACACTATTAATGAAGTCTGAATAGAAAAAAAAGAGTCTATCTTCTACATTTGCATGTCTTTGCAACCTGTTCAGTAGGCAAAAGGAGGCATTCCAGGAAGAGAAGATACAAAGGAATTTCAAAATAAACTCTATGTGTTCTTTTGAATTCCACCAGTGGAAGCATAACTTTGAAGCTAAGATCAGAGTTAGGCATTGGGAAGCCTGAGCCCTGTACCACTAACCCTTCTGCATCTCACTTCACGGGCCTGGGTTACCCCACACGTGTTCTGCTCTTCTCATGCCCAGAACTTTGTGATATGACTCGTGGACTCACTGTGTGATATATGTAACCACATCTCCATCCTGGACGTCCTGGGTGGAATTAGCAGACCCCTTCCTTACTGTAAAATTGACAATTAAAATTATTAGTCCTGGTAAAGTGCTTCACTGAAGACTGAATAAATGGCAAATCCCTTAGTGTTACCGGGCAGCACCAACTTAAAAAAGAGAACCTCTAGCAAGTGTTCTTAGTTTAATGGATCTTAGAGAAACAGTTTATATATATATATATGATTTTAGTATTTTATGTGTTATGGGGATCTATGCTGAAATCATATGATAGCCCACTAAAATTTTGCCAAGAATCTTCTAGGCTCTTGGTCAGCAAGTGAGCGCATCCCTGTGCGAGCAGCTGCGAGCATCAGCAGCTTTCCCACCACTGGTGCTACTGACTGCCAACCCTCGGACTCGGCGGGGGCTGGTGCTCGTCAGGAGTCACGTCTGAAACCTGTGCGGTTGAATAATCACAGCGTCTGTAGCACCAGATCATTTCACACAGCAAGCGTAAGGCAGAGTAAAGCAGTGTGATAGCAATAATCATCTCTAGGTGTGACAAAGTCTTTTTTTTTCCCTTCTAGAGCCACTGCCGAGTTCTGAGAGGAGCCAGATGTTCAAAAATGTAGTATTATTTTTAAACATATGAGTCAGCATTTTTGAAATACCATAAAATAACCTGAAATTCAACTCTTCAGGAAGGAGCTAAAACATCTTTTTTTTTGAAGTGACTTAAATGGAGCATAATTGAATAAAAGAGCAAATGAAAACAATGCCCGTGTGATAAAAGCAGAAAGCCTTTATCAAATTAGAGAGAACTTTCTACTTCTTTTCCTGTTTTTAGGATAACAAAGAACTTAGATTAACACATTTTTGTATGGGATAGACTACATGAATTAGATGTTAAACATATAAATTCTTATTTCTTTGCCATGAACTCCTGTGGCTGTTAAGTAACTATGATGTTTTCGCTTCATGGAAAACTTAGCAATTAAAGAAATCATTCACTGTATATACCAGTTATATTTTTCCTGAGGTTCCAGGCTTCCATTTATTAAAGATTGTTGTAGTAAGAGATCATTAAATGCACTGTTTCAAACTGTAATTGTATTTTATCGCCCAGGCTGAAGATGAAATTGCTGTTGAATCTCTTTCTTCCCTTTCTAGATCATGTCTCCATTGGAGGGCTTGGGGATAGCTTTTATGAGTATTTGCTCAAGGCATGGCTGATGTCGGACAAGACAGATGAAGAAGGCAAGAAAATGTATTATGAAGCTGTTCAGGTAAATAAGATATTTAAATCTTCCTTTCCATAATAATCTAATCTATAGTAATCCTGAAGAGACAGGCTCTGGGAACAATGTGAGGGATTTATGTCTTTGCCACCACAGTGTGGTTTTTTTTAAAGAATTAGTTTCTCTTTTTAAAAAACTTCATCAAATATAAATGCTAGAGGAATACAGATACTGTGGGAAAAGAGAAAGTCTTGAAGCATCGCTATTTTTTTCCAACTGAAATACAGTCAGTTCTCTCAAACACTGGAAGAGGAAAGTATAAAATATGCAACAAAAAATGTATCTACAAGTAGCTCTCAGGTAGAAATTCAATTCTTTTTTCCTCAGTCTTCACTAAATATATTCCTTTTGTGCTTTTTCCTTATATCCAGGAGGGAGTTCCTCTCTTGTGTTTCGACCTCATATTTCGGCCATTAGAGTATTTTGATTGTGGTCAACACAGGGAGCGATATATTATGGTAGATAATTATAAATGAAAATAGAAGGTTTGGTTGTACAATGACTTTTTGTCACAGGAGGCATATATTTGCCAGCTTCTCTGAAACTGTCAATTATTCAAATTGGACACAGGAGAAAGTTTTCAAAAATCAGAATTGTTCATACTTATATTTTTATCCAGTATTTTATTTGTGATCCTTCTGGGCTGTAATTTGCTTTGTTATTGATGGTATTTCCATAATATGCTGTTTTGGGAGAAATAATGGTTTTGTGACACCAGACTGAGACTTGAGAAGTATTAAGTTTAAATTCTTATTTACAGGCTTTCCTTCCAGTCTTGGGCAAATGACCTATTTTCTCAGGTCTCGCTTTCATATATATATATATAAAAGAGGATAATATTACTTCTTTTCTCTCCATCCTTTCATCTTTTTTGACTGGAAGCTCTCTAGGGCCAGGACTTTTATTTCTTATTAACGGTATGTACGTACAGTGCCTCTGTAGACAAGGCTTTGAGATGCTGGGCAATATCTGCTTATTCTTTCATACGTCTGGAAATGCGCTGTCCCTGGGGAAGAGACATAAGTCTCCTTTTACTTCCCACAGCACAGAAAGTGGTGACATTAAAAAAAAAACAAAAACAAAACACGACCCTGGCTCATTGCAACTACATTTTTTTCATTAGAGAAAAAAGTCGTATGTGATGATTTGAGAGAGGGTGTGATCTCTGGTGGTAGTAAATTTGACGACCAAGTATCCTCTGCTACGAAAATCCTGCCTTTAATTTTGTAAGTGCCTATTTGGATGCAGCCGGCCTCATTTTCACTGCTAACATGGTTTCAGCTTCAGAGCAAAAGGTGGATTTTAAATTAGGTTTGGGTGCATTTGAAGCTATAACATAAAAACAGTGATCCTGTAATAGCTCAGCCATTAGCTTGGTAGCCAAAAAGAGAGAACAAAGTGTCTGATAATATGGTATCAGTTCATCTTACCACGGAAGGCATTTTGAAGCACGTCAAAGCTGCTTCAGTCTTCTACTTCCACTGGTTTAATACCATTGTTTTTTCTTTTAAATACGTTCTTATACAGGGTAAGCACTAGTGCATAGACACGTGTGGTAAAAACATGCTATTCTGGAAACCGCTGCAGGTAGAATATTCCAAATGTGGTGTGACCATCACCCTCGTTGGCAGGAATGAGCACGTTGCCTTCTGTCCTGCCGGGCAGCAGCCAGGGGCACATTGATCCCAGATGGTAACAGGGTCCAAGAGAGCCCGGTGCCTTGATGGCCAGTCCTGGGCTGCTGCTACTAAGGCTGAAGGTTCACCTCCCCCTGATTTGAGCGCAGCTGGAGTGAGGTACATCAGGAAGGCCCTCCTGCCTTACGCCACACGAGTGGGCCTGCATCCTGTGGCGGCGTGCCTGGGTTCCTCCTGAGCCAGCCCCAACCGAACTGCCCAGAGGCTGGAGAGCCACCTGCTGTTGGCTGGTCATCAGGGAAGAGGACCAGGAGAAACTCCGAGGTGTGTCCGTGCAGGGTGCGGTAGCATGGCTTTGTTTAAATCCACACCTTGGCTATACCAGGATAACTACCTTCTCGGGTACAAAAGCTGTCATGGGCATCCCGAGGTCCCAGCAGGGAGCAGAAGCAGTGATGGCCACCACACTGCACGGCCAGTTCTCCCTGCTGGGGACTGAGCTGGGGGAGCAGAATTGCCTGGTCAGCAGCATCCCTGAGTGTGGCAGTATCAATGGCAGGGTCTGAGATCTGCTGTGTATGACTAGACTTAAAGTATCTATTACCTTAGTATTTTTTAGTAGTGCTGACTGTTAAGCAGTCCAAGCATCGTGTCTGTCCAGAGTATCAGTGTTTGAGAGGGCCAAATGATCACTAAATATGTGCTAGATTTCACCATGCTGCTGGAGGAATGCTATTTCCAGTATTTTCTGAGCGATGGTATTCATGTTCTCTGTTTTCTATAGCAAGGTATATCTGTACCAAAGCTGAAAGTGTACGTGCAGCCTCTGGAGGTACAGCTTGATGTTCTCACGTAGCTCGTTCAGAAAACTGCAGGGAAGTTGCAGTCTCATAGAAATTGCAGACTGTTTGGGCCCCATTGAGACGGCAGGTTCTTCACCAGAATAACTGGCCCATTTTGATATTGGCTTTATTGCTATCGATCCCTTACTTATCTAAATTAAAGCTAATTTAAGTGTCTGCACAAGCAGTAGTCTTTCTTTATGACTAAGCCTACACAATTTGGGCGTTCTGAGTCTGCTTCCTATTTTCTTAGATAAATTTCCCCCGACACTTTCAGAATCTTTTTAAGACTACGCCAAAGGGAACGGTGTGATTGTTCCTGGCCGTTGGGTCCAGCACATGCTCACCAAATTCTGAAAGAGCAATGTGAAGGTTGGATGCCTAATTCAATATCTTCTGCTATTGAGAAACTACAATTGAAAACACACTGTGAGTTATAATTCACTGTGAAAAGCTGAAATTTATTTAGATAAAGCTTTGGGGTTATTTCTTACATTGTTCTGTAACTCATCTTAAAAGCAGAGTTCTTTCTATGACAATTTTTGCAGCACCTATAGATTGTTTTATGGCTGAAGTTAAAAGCAATAATTAAGATGTCAAACTAGATTTAAAAACTTCTTCTGCTTGCCATGAATAAGATGCGTATTCAGCTGATGCCATTTAAAGAAGAATTTATTTCTAATGGGAAAAGGGACAGAGATAGTCTTATTTTGAATACAGAACATCATATGAATGTATTTATAAGGCCATCAGAGGGATTTATAAACTCTAGAATTTGCACAAAAAGACAAGTGAATGTCTTTTTAATGTAAGTTATTTTTCTCTTTTGAAAAGAAATGCATATAATGTCCCATTCCGCATAACACAGGAAGTAAGAGATGTTCTTAAACTGGTTTTAATGGACAGCATGCAACATTTAGTTGCAGAACAAATGTGTATTCAGCTTTTAGTCGTATTTTGAAAATGTAACTGCCCATAGAATAATGTATCGGTCTTTGCAAGTATCTGGGACAGGAACCATCCCATCATCCCCCAGCTCTTTTAAGTTAACAGAGCTGATCTCTGAGACACAACTGCATAGGTTTAGAACGTGGTAATGTAGAGCAAAAATGGACCTTGTTGGGTCCATTTGTATCTAGTCTAGCAACAGCAGTGTCACAAGCAAATGCATCAAATAGTCCGCTCTTGAATGTGTCAGACCTCATTTTCTAAGTTGAAGGGCAATCTTCCCACTACTCCTGTTACTAGGTTGTCTCACACTTGATGTCCAATGGCCAGGTATCTTTTCCAAATTTTCCCATTATATTTATTTGTTGCCATTGCTGCAAGCTTTCAGCATCTTAAATATTTCTTCTCTCGCTCTATCCCTTCCTAAGTGTATTTCTGGACAAGTGACATATCTAAAGGCTGTAAAAAGAGCAGTAACTTAGCCCAGAAAAACTTCACAGGAAGAGGGAGAATCCCTCACCAGCACTTCCCGAGCAGCTCAGTTCAGGGCAGCCCAGGGTGCCCCCGTGGTATGAGAGAGGTAAAGCCACTGTGATCTGCAGCTTTACCTTTAGAAAGAGGCAGTTTACTTTTTGACATTGACATTCCTTAATTTTTCTTAAAACCGCTCACAAGAAAACGAGTGATCTCTGGAGAACCTAGCAGGTGGAAGTAGAAACAATGGAACTAGCAAAAAGAAGAATAGGTGTTGTGAAGCAGTGCCAGGGCCATTCTCTGCCAGATTTCAGCAGCGCTCCTGCCAGGCAGCCTTTTGCTGGGCTGGGCTGTGCAGCTGAGGAATGCACTAACCATTTTGTGGGTATCAAAAGGTGAAAAAGTCATTTTTAGCCTCAGGATTTTGAGCATTCAGACAGAAAATAAACAGGGTCACTTTTTAATTTTTTATAGTTTTTGGGGGTATATTGTCAACTTTTGAGACTAGCCTTGATATACTCAGTTTGTGCTTTGCCAAAGGATGCTATATGGTTTTGATTTCGGTTTGGGGCGCTTTTTTGATATATTTAATCGTCAGCATTAAGTAGAGAACATTTTTCAGAGCTGTCGAGATTTCCGCCCTTGAGATAAATAAAACAAATCCACGTAGACTCCTTTCTCATTGAAATGAGGGAGAGAACAAAGTGGTGTTAGCAAAATGAAAACAAGATAGTGGCAGATAGGCCCTTTTCATCTCCAGAGTTTCAGGAGTCTGTTTAACTGCGGTGACAGTCTGGTGGCTGCTCTGTGCCGATTGCAGTTCCCGTTACGTTGCTCGAAGCCACAGTGATCTTAAAAACTGCTTAACTAATGTGGACAATGACAGAAGTGCAACAACTCCAAAGAGTTTGTCATACTGGGTAAAGCCAAAAGCGTATTAATGAATTGAACGTCCGATGCTTGCACGCTTCTTGGCCTTGAAGGAACTGCGTCAATGGGGCAGGCAGAGCACGCAGTGGGAGCCAGCTTCAGAGCCAGACCGTCGGTGCAGGGGACCCAGCATTCCCACTGCAGACTTTGATTTTATTTTTTTTGCGGGGGAGAGAGGAGTGTTGTCTACAACTTAAATGTGTAAAAGCGAAGGAATAAGTAGTTTCTTTACATATTTTGTCAGCTGTCATTTTAAAAATATTTATCACCCAGCTGCATTGGTGTTGTGCACATAGCGATAGCGTAACTGCGTTCTGTAGGAACACAAGATTTATTACATTGAACAGATGAGAACGTTCAGAGGACTCGCTGCTCCTTTTTATCCTCTTCGTTGTATTTCCCCTCTTGACAGGAGTTTTGAGGCTCTCTAGAACTGCTTGCATCAAGACTGAAGACAGGCTTCTGCAGATTTTTAAATTCTTAATGATTTGCTTATAACTGCACAATGCCTATATTTTGGACTACAGAAAGCATTTATTAAAATGTTTTGCTTGTTTATGGACTGTCAGGAGAAGCAGCGAGCTATAATGTTGTTAGAACTTTTTAAGGAGGATTTTAACTAGAAAAGTCCTGTGAGAGAAATTGTCCCCTTTTGGCTCGTGGCTTTGCTCTTGTTGTCAGAGCAGCCGTGTCCCTACTACTCGTGCTATTTTTGACACCAAAAAAATCTTGTCAGGAGCCATAAATATTCTAGAATATTCAGGAAATACATAATGTAACATTTTGAGCGTGGCTTGCTTTGATTCATGCCATTCCATTAATACTGTTTTAAGAATATGAATACATCTCATCTTCTGGTAGCAGACAGCATTAAGTACATTTACTGCAAGAGCATTGGTGCTCTTAGAGACACTAATAGACCTATACGGGGGGAAAAATAGTATAAGTAGATTTTCAGACAAAAGTAAATTATCGGCTTTACCTTAGAACTTAATCATCTTTTAGTGGTCAAATGGATAGGTATCATAGTAGTTAAATACTTACCAATGTTTCCGTTTTAAAAACTTTGGCATCTCCTTTATAAGAATTCACATTTCATTTCACATGTGAGCTTGTCTGTGTAACACGTCCCAAGTCCAAAATCAGTCAGTGCCTTATTGCTTTCAAAATGTTTCTTATATATTGTATCAAAGAAATGAAAGTTCTTCTGCGTTCAGATTTCAGTTTTGATTTTCAAAGTGCAGTTTAGTAAGCAGTGAGGACCTCAGGATAAGATAATGGCATTTTATTTAGCAGAAGTATTTAAATAAATTGTAACAAGGGCTTAAATTTCCTATTCCATCCTAGTTTGTCTGGCAGCACGCTTCCATGAATCTTGTAATACTTATTTAAAACCTGTATGAAGGATATTTAAGACAACAGAATCAACTACTAAATATAAAGCTTTACAAAAATTGTGCAATCTTTTTCTGCCCTCTCCAAAATGGCTATAATAATGGCTCAATGTAAATCTTAAACTTTCCACAATAAACTCATTGGATAAATTTAATGAATTGTAAAGATTGCTGAAGAAAAGTATCTATTGCATTAGATTAACTCAACAGAGAAAATACGAGGGAAAGTCAAAGTCAGGAACAGGCAGTTGACTTATAAACTCAGAGCATGCAAACCCACAGGAATCCTGACCTCTCTGCTGTGTGCTGTTTCAAAGCAATAAAAGGTAAAGCCTTAAATATTAAAATAAATAAGAAATTGACATTATATGTATTTGAATTATTGGAAATATCATGTGATAGAATTCTCTTTCATACTCACTGTTGCTTCAAATTGTCAAAATACTGTTTATGAAGAAGATTCCTAGGGAAAGAAAAATATATTAAAAGTTTGGACTGAGATAATTTATGGTGCCTTGTTGCACAGAAGCCTGCAGAGTTGTAATTATCCCCAAAGCAAACATTATAAACCCCGGAAATTTAGAACTAGGATCATATTTTTGAAGTTTCAAATTTATTAAGGTATGGAAATATGTAGCTATGACTTGCAAGACAGTTCTATCTCCAGCTACAGTGACATCTTGAGGTGGGAAACGAAACACCTAGAATTTGTGTTAAAACAACAGTAGTCATTGAAATTTATTAATCATAATTGAACCATTATTCTAAAAGGAGAGGTAAAATGCCTAAGTGCTAGAACTGCAGCATATTGCATTTTGAGGTTAGTAGTTTGTTATCCCTGCTCCTTTAGCAGAGTTAACTTTTTTGTGGCCTGTGTTTATTTTGAATTGAGCAACTTTGAGGTACAGAACATTTTTCCTGAGAAGCCTACATCTGTGCGCTGCAGGGATCTCGTTAATATTTTTATTACCTGTCAGTATAATCCACCAAGAGAATACCCTCTATTAAAAATAAGCTTGTTGATGAGGTTTTTTTACTCATTTGATCAGGGAGATTATTTCAGTTCTGTATCCTCTATAAGCAATCCAGTTCAACAGCCTGAACAGCTCAAAGGGTAAATGAAGGACTTCCCAATCACACAATCAGGTCGGAGATTGAGGAAGGGGGGGTAAAGGCAGTGTTTAAGCTGCTTTTTGTCCTTAGCAATCCCCAAAGGCAGGGAGGAGCTGACACAGTAGTGTGTACGAGGGTCCCAGCTCCCTGACACACAGGTTCTCCTGGTGACCCTAGGGCACCAAAGAAGAATGGAGGAAAATGGCAATTTTTTAGGAGGGACCGGTTCTGCTTCATTTTGCAAGTGCGAGGTAGTATAATATACAGCTACAGAACAGGCTGATAAGCAGGGAATGCAAAACACATCGCCTTAAGAAAGGAAGCAGGAGGGGGAGGAAATCAGGTTGGGAAAAATTGAAGAATTTCTTTCTTTCTGGTGCTGTCAATAACAGAGATTACAGACACACGCAATGTGCAATCCTGTAACCTACACTATTCACAGTGTGACAGATAGGCAGGGGCATAATTTTAACATGTGAACTCATGAGAAAGATGCCAGGAGTAATACAAGGTGCACCTGAGTCACAATTCAAACGCTAAAAGGGACTGTTAGCGTTTCTAATTGAGTGCTCAAGCGTTTTTACAGTTGTTGTATAGAAGGAATAATTTCCCACAAGACGGAAAAAAGTAATTTAGCTAAAGGCTTTATTGCAGTGAGGACTGTAAGCAGCACCTTACATAAATGTACAAAAAAATACAATTGTCGGGAACTGTTTCAGCTGTAAAAGTCAGTCTGGCTGTAAGAGCTTGCAGGTACACTGCAAACTGTATGCCGTATCAGCTTTACATGTAGTAAATTGATTTCTTTAAATATCTGGCAAGTGTTGTTTATTTTCCTTTAGTTTCCCTTCTTTCCTCTCCTTTTTTATCCACTGCAGTCTAAAGGCTCCCAGGCAGCATCTGCTATTGCTCCCTTTGGGAACAAATATTTGCAGCCACATCTTCTTTGCAACCTTCTGCTTTACCTTGATGAAAAGAAAGAAATTACTGTTTGAATTGCAGAAATACATTCTGGAAAACAGTAACATGTAATTTCCATTTACTTAAAAGAAAAACTGTACAAGTTCCAAACAATTTTCCATCAATAATGTATTTGCAGCTAATCAAAGACCACATCCTTCTAGCCTTTTTTATTCTTTGCAGATACTGTATATTGGTTTATATTGACAATATTCATCACAGTAAAATGAAATAATAATTGCTGTAGAGATAAATATGACACCACCTGATCTGCATGCAGTGCAGGAAGGAATTATTCGTAAGTGGGGACCAAGTTGTAACAGAGCTGCAATTCAAATAAAGACATCCCTTTTTTAAGCGTTTCAGGGAAGCGGCTGGTCTCTCTGGTCTCAGTCAGAGGGCAGAGAGAAGGGAAACCTATTTCTGATGAAAACAGTTTGTCCAGCTCAGACAGAAAATGGCCCATGAAGAAACTTCTCAGATTTAGTTGAAGCTTTCGACCACCCCACCGTAAGCTCCCTGGTAGTGGTTTTGTGAGCTCTGCTTGGTGAACCACCCAGTGCCACAAACAGCCTCTGGGAAGAGACACTCCTCTGCCTGTCACGCTTTAGGAAAGCTGTTTGGTTGAGGTCAGTTTGCTTAAATCATGGAACTTCTGCAAACTATTACTTCATAAGCAAATAACTTCAAATGAAGTTTAGGCTTTACCAAGTTACAGTATTTGTTTTTCCTGTTTTCCAGAATAAGGGTTTGTTGAGCGTTGATGGACTTGCGCATTCGGCCCCCTCAGGCTTATGGCCTCTGAAGGTCATTTGTACATATCAAAGGGTACCTGGATTCCAGGTCTGGGCAGGAATGCTTAGCTGCCTAGCACACCATTGATAACTTTACATACATCAGTAGAGGTATCATCTAGCACTCGGGGAGCTGTGGTTGTACAAAGTTTGACAAGGCAATTTGAGAGTCTGTAATAGATCAAATAATTACCTAATAAAAATAGCTTTAAATAAGACACATAAGAAAAATAACTTTTAATAGGCATATGTACTAGTTCTTAATAGGACCCATTTATAAAACCAAGATAATTTGCTTTACT
>JAOXJM010000023.1:68546878-68599494 GCA_026413425.1 Tringa solitaria
TTTGCAAGCGAAACAGATATGGTTCTGAACAGTAATCTTTAAAGGTAGTTAGTAGGATAGCTCACATGTCCAGCCTAGCTAATCACACACCTGAGGAAGCACATTTGTTTAGGCATTACAGAGTACATTTTTTCTGTACTGACAGAGGTCTGTGATGTAATTTTTCTTAGTTAGAAGCCAAGAGCGAAGATAACAGATTCCTTTTTTATGCATAGCCGCTGGAGGCTGACCCATAAGCCTGACCCTCTGGAGTCTGTACAGAGAGCGCTGCCTCCCTGCTTCCCCTGTGGATGGAGAAGGTGGCATGTGCCACATGAGCTGCCAAAGACATTTATGTAGGGGGCAAGGCAAGAGGATCTTCAGGGATGCTGATCCTTCCATCACAGGCCTGGCAGAACTGGGCATTCATAGATGGCAGTTAATAGGAGTACCCTGCTCAGCATGGGCAACCCAGAGCTGGGAGAACAGATACAAACGTACGTGCATCTGCCTCAGATAAACCTGCTTACATGGAGACAGCATGGTGAGTCAAGACTTTTTGCTTTACTGCTTTGTTTTTAATTATCAATTTTTTTTTATTATTTTTTTTTTAAAGTGTGGATTCCCTCATGTCACAATAATGGTTTTCTAAAACTGAATGAGCAAGGATAAAGTCTTGGCTCTCCTCTATTGAAAAGCAGAACTCCTGCTGATTTTGATACTCCAGCATTTATATTGTTGGAGGACTATAATATTTCACTATATTTCTTCAGAAACAGTATTTATAAGGGAGCTTCACCCCTTATAAACACCACAGAGAATTTATAGCTGTGGAATAAAACCAAAAAGTTTCTTTCCTCTTTAACCAAAAAGTAACAATAATTACTTTTGTCTTCGTTGTTTTTATTGGGTCATCTGCTGCTTCCTACCACAGGGCTGTGCATGTGCTACTATAGGCCTCCCATCAGTTAATTAACTACAGTAGCTCAGACAAAACCAGTCTCTGAGCAATGCATTCTGTAAGCCTCTTTTTACGTGGTTTTCTTAACCACAGTACGCTCCCCCCAAATGTGTCTGGTGACCTTGTCTTTACCTAACAAGCTGAAGAGAAATAGTGGAGAAAACAGAGAGCTCTTCTCTGGGTTTCAAAACGCAGGCTACAAACTCACAACTCTTGTATGCATTGGGTCCTATGTACTTATGTATAAGCTTCACGACTGTTTCCTTGTAATACAAACATTTAGTATGAATATATTTTTTTTTTCTTAGTTTGGGAGTTCTGATTATTTGAAAGAGCACAAACTTGACATGACTGGTATTGGTATTCAGGTTGTATGTACAAACTGCACTATACTGTACTTTTTGTAAACTAATGTAAGTAGACGAGAAGATTGTATAACGTGTAGATCTGCCAATTGTAAGAAAAAACCTTTTCATAAACTGAGAATATATTGATTTTTTTCTTCCTTTTTTTTTTTTAAATAACCCCCAAACACCAAAGTTAGAGCAATCATTTTGAAACAGTCAGTACTTACCACTGCTTGTTAGATTGCTGAGATAACATGCGTTTCATTTCTCATTCCCTTAGCTAGCTGCATGGAAGTGGCTAGTGATGGTCACTTTGTGTTCCCAGTCATTCACAAGAGCAAAAGAAATTGGTGGTGGACATTATCTTTGCACAACCACACTGCCTGTACTTTTTCCATTTCCTTGTAGCATAATGATGCATTTAAATCTGCATATGTTAAATCTTAAGAGGTAAATCACTTTTAATGGCACCCACATTTTTTCACAGGGAAAAAAAATACATTCTGATTGTGAGATAAGTATTGCATATGTGTTGGTTGTACACAGATTTTTGCAATGCCCAATAGCTCACTGTTTCTATGGTGACTTTATCATACGTATTATTGATTTCTATCATGCATTTAAATTTTTTTGTGATTTGTACATAGTCCATCTAGTCTTTTCATCTTTATATAAACTGAAATTATGGAATACATAATAGATCAAGATGCTTAATTTTTAAGAACTTATATTTGTAAAAATTTCTCTATTGTGAATAAAGTCTTTTAATATATCTGTTCAACTTGTTATAATTTTTCTTAAGTGTATTACAGAAGTAACTAGAAGAATCTGCTGCATAGTCTGGTTTGGCTGCTATGCTCATGAAGTTTTGTGAGCAGATTGGTTTGACACAGATTAGTACTCTATGTACTTGTTCAGATACTATTGTTAATTAATGGTAGACAGTGCATAGAATTGCTACCAGAGAAATCAATTTCTAGAAATTTTCATCAATAAAATTCAGCATACCAAATATATTTTGGTAGAGCTTACTAATGAAGTGAGCTTACTAATGAAGAGTGTGAAGCTGGGAGGTTGGAGGTGGCAGGCAGCAGGCACAGTGAAGGTCAATCACTCCAATTCATGTTCTGCTCAATACTAAATACCATTTAGAAGCGAACACCGGAGCAGAGCTGACTAGGCTGTCACAGTGCCCAGCGTTACATGACCGTGTAATGAAATGCTATCGTTAGTCCATGCTCCAGAGGAGGCAGGAACAGTTGTCATAGGAACTGTGACTAGATTTTTGTGTCAGAAGGATGTATTGGCAGGATCTCCAATATAAATATTGAAATAACAGCTACACCTCGTAGATAAACCTTATTTTCTCCGTTTAGTAGAAAGCCTTATCCAAAGATGATAGTGAAATAAACTGCTGTGATTTTACAGAACCATCTCAGCAGTATCAATTTCTGTCAAAGGAATTACTCATTAGACCTGCTTAAGTCTTTTTTGAAGGTAGCTCCTAGACCTGGTGTCTCATTTTTCCAGCAGGGTTGTGGGTGTGCAGCTCTACAGCGCAATCCTTGGGGTAGTCAGCAGGCAGCCCCCTCCTGTAGCTGGCTGCAGGACCACACAAACCTGCTACTCAACAAGTTAAACATGAACTAACGCAAACCGTAGTGCATATTGCTATTCACAAGAGATGTAAATACAAGCCTGGGTTAGAATTTCAACTGATTTGGTTTCTTAATTGGAGGCTTGGTGTGGTTTGTTTTCTGCAGGGGAAAAGAGGACTAGGACTGAACTGACAATTAGTCAAGACAAACAAGATTTGCCCTGCCATCTGCATTGCCCTATGGCCTTGCTCTGTCACAAGAGTAACTCGGCACTCGTATGACAGCATCTGCTATGGAAACAGCCCTTCATCTGATCCGCCTTAATCTTCGGATTAATCTGTCCTGGTTGATCTCAAATGCAGGAGGAAAGATTATGCATCAAAACGCAGTCTGGCAAATCCAGGGAACGGTCACCAAGACTCAGAGTTCCCGTCTGAATACTGTGCACAGAGATAAAACACAGGGTTTCTCTCTCTCCTGGTTTTATGCATTTGTACAGGCACAAAGTGGTGACTGGAGCAAGTCACACAGCTGCAGAATCCGGTTGGAGCCCAGCAGGCTGTCAGCATTCAACAGTATCTCAAAAGCCAGTGGTTTGACCCTTATTTCTCAGGTATCTGCTCCTGTCTGCACCAGCTCTCACTCACTTTGCAATTAAAGATCACCATCATCAACGCTCCCTTTGGATGCCCCTCTCTACAACCTTCACATGTTCTCTAAACTTTCTGTGCACACCTTGTGACCGATTAGCAGAAGGCTGTTCGCCTTTCAACATTCCCACGCTGCTATTTTACAGGACATTAAAGACTCCCCTCTTATTAGTATTTATCCCATCATTTCAATTGCCTGTTGCTTTCACACCATCAATCAGAGCAGCGCAGAGCTGTCTGGGTGTGCACGTGCCTACTGGGAATACGTGCTGAGCCCCGCTACTGGCTGGACCCGGGGCACGGAGCTGCAGCAGCCTCACCAGAGCCAAGCTGCTGGATTCAGGTGCCCCAACACACCATGGCCCAGCAGCTACAGGTAAGGGCAAGGCTTTGGGAGTACCTGTGTGACAGGCAACTGTGGCACTGGTTGACCTCAGCTGGTTTGAACTTTCTTTACTAAAATACACGGTCAAAGCTTTTCAGCTTTCCTGCACTGCTGTAAGATCTCACAGTTATGATCCTGCTGCTCTCACCCAGCAGTTCAGATGTTATAATCCATCTTTTATCTGTAGCTGGAGGCTACTACTACCCTCTACCTGCTAAACACTTGCTATTTAATAACCAGCACATTCAACAACTTTCTATTTTGATGTTTGTTTCTTGAAGAACCTCAGTTTTGTGAAACATTTCTGTGTTTCAGTCCTACTTTTCTCAGTCCAGCACTTTACACTTACTGCAGGGGACACCTCTGCTTCCCTTGGCTCTGAGTACCTCCGGTCCCCCCAGCCCCTCTCAAAGGTGGAGGCCCTTCTCACAGAAGTGCCTTCTCAGAGCTCACACCTTCGCTGCTCTTGAATCTTACAAGTCACTGCTGCTTGCTGCTGGCACGTTAAATCCCTCAACTTCAAAAAAACCCTCAGACTAGAAGGAGGCTCATAACCTTGCTGCTTCCACATTTGCAATGTCTAATTGTGTATTCAAACCCACGTGAAAAATTGTTGCTCTGTACTGTGGAATGCTATATCCGTAAGCTTTGTCCCGTTCCCTCAATTTGCAATTTAAAATATTACAATGCTCTATTTCAAAAATAGCATGCAAAGAATTGTATAGCAGGGGGACAAACTAAGGGATGAGCAACACTATACCAAACACTGTATTTACAAGAGTTTTTAATGATAATTTGATTATCTTTCAGCTACAGCTAAGTGTTCAGCCACAGTTGCTTTCTATTCCATTTGCTTCTGGGTTTGATGTAACTCCCAGCTCCTTCTGCATGTGTTTCGAATCCTTTTCCTTAGACTTTTGCATTTAGCTTTACACTGGTAACAACTAGCCATAAGTGCTTCATGTTTAAAACAAAACAAACAACTAAAAAAAAACCCATCCAAAAAAAAACTACTGCAAAACTTTATGTTACTTTAAATATTGAGCTACAATTCCATGGCACACAAGTAAGCAGAAAGAGAACTTATTCTAAAAACATATTTTTCATGCGTGGTTTCAATCATTACAGTTTATACAACACCTTCTAATCCACAGCTGCACAAGAGTGTCAGGATTTGTCTCAGCCATCCTCGAAGATGCCACCCAGAGCTACCAAGGGCAGCAGCAGAGCATTAACAGCACAACGCTCCACAGCCATCCTGGGCAGGAGCTGACAAACACCAGATCGCAAGACAAACCCAGGAAAAGCAAAACATAATGGCTCAAAATACCACCGAAAGAGTCTAACGTCCAGACACATTTACTATGCTGTTCCCTGGAAGTGCAGAGGGAGAAGAGACTCAAAGCATCAGAACAAGCATCACAGAGCTCCTTCTTTGTGGTTCAAGAACCAGAGAGCTCAACCCTGGTGTTTTCCTTGTCTAAGGAGGAGTTTGTCAAGTCTTCACTGCCTGTCCATGCATAACCAGTGTCCCCCAGTGCAGGTGCCCCACAGTCTTGCTGCCTAACCTCATGTCACTACAGCGTGGCACAGTGGTGGTTGGCTGCTGCAGACCAACACCTTTGGGCATGCCACAACAGAGCCACTGCTGGTGACCCTAAAGCCTCTGCTCCCAGTCCCTTGCTTGTAATCCGGCTGATCACTGACTCTAATGAGTGAGATTTTTAACCCAGAATCACACAACAGAGAGGTTTTGACCACTTCTGAGCCTTCCCTGATGAATTGAAGGCTGTGGCACCTGCTCGTCAGTGAGTGCCTTCTACTCTGTCCGGAGTGAACTGAAACCTACTGACATATATAACACGTCGAAAGAAAAAATCCTTCATTCCCTGCTGCTACAGAAAAAAAAGCTGAGGCAGAGCTAGTTAGGGGAGTACATTTACATCTACTAATTGCAAAAACACATAGTTCTTTGCAAAGTCACCAATTTCAATGAACCTTTTCGTTATAAAAGTTTTCTCTAACCACCACTGTCATCTGCTGACCAGAAGTGCTGACCAGCCAGCCAGAGGCTCAGGTATTCACATGAGCAGCAAAAGATGCAGGTCGAGTGTCCGGTCAAGTGTCAGAGCTCTCCCCCCCACACCTCCCCTCTCCTTGGTCCCACCGAGGTAGCAGAACAGGACCAGGGACCCACAGTAACATACCCCCTGATCGACCACCACCTGTGGAAGCTGGGAAGAGGGTGCTCCCCTCTCCACAGCGACAAACTGTGCCTCCTGCCTCTTGTCACAGAGTGTAGAAAAGTACAAGAACAAGATTCCTAAAAGCAGGAACAATGATTTCTCGTGGCAGGGCACGGCACAGCTGCTGCTCAGACAGCCCAGGAAGCTAATTTTGGCAACTTAGCTCCAGTGCAACCCATGCCAGCAAAAGAACAAAAAGGAAGGGAGGAAGCGACTCAGCAGGCTGAGAGAGAGGAGCTTAAAAGAAAGACACCAGAAAAACCCAAGAGTCTCTAAAGAAAAAGAAACTTGTTATTTCCTTATTTTCTCATGAAGCACCTTTCTACTGTGTCATTGCAAGAATATAGATAGACAGAAAACTAATTAAAACACACCTTCACGGTCCAATGGGATGGAGATAGAAAAAGGGAGTTTATCATCTTATTGATCACCCCTCTCCTGACACCCACGGATGCAAACAAGGGGGAGAAGATAAGCCAGGACCTAATAATGAGCAACTACCTGGGAGGCCTCCCTGGGGTCTCCCAGTAAGACCAGCCCAGAGCAACGCGAAAGGGCCTCTCATAATTTCTGCAAGGGCCCTGGGCTGCTACTATAACCATTTCCACCCTGAGAGCTCTAGAGAAAATAAGTTTGTGAGTGAAGGCAGTTAGTATTGCACCCACATCTAAAGACTAAAAAACTACATTAAATTACAGGAAATTGAGGCCACAGAGAAAAATAATCCTGTTTTTCAATTTGCCATTTTTGTCTTATGCTTATCTCTGACTGAATAACCAATGAAGCGTTCTTTGGGGGTTTTTTTTAGATCCAAAATTGAATACATTTGTTTCAGTAAAATGCTATTGTCCACATCTTACTTTAATCCAAAACCTGAACATTTCTCAATAAAAAAGTGAGAGTACATATAGATTCTATTAGTGCTTTATACTAAGATATATTTACAGATATAAGCAATCCTTACAACTATCCACTTCTGCAGTAGGATTTGATAGTCTATAACATAGATCCCAGTATCTAATTCTCATTTCTTCCTCTTCCAAGGCAAAATGGAGGAGGAAACAGCCTCACACTGAAGCGTACAAACATTTTCGACTAGATAATTAATTCCCTAGTTTCTCTCTAACTCACATTCACAACTTGTCTGGGGCACCACATCTTCTATCTTTATACCCACACTATCACCAAGGTGGGCTAACTGGGGAAAATTACTTGCATCAATAAGTATTTTTCTTTCTAAAAATAACCTACACAGCAAGAAAACCAGCTCCATTTAAGTCAATGGTAAAACTCCCGCTTGTTTTAGGCGAGTCAATTTTTCACCTGGAGAAAACAATTTCATAGAATTTCACATGGAGATTTATGAAGCAGATATAGCCTAAGGAACACTAAAGAACACTTAAGGAAAAGAAAGCATAGGTGCTCTGTTGCTTTATATTGGTTTCTGGTGGTGGTGGTTTTTTTTTTAATAGCCTATGGATGATCTATTTTTCAAATGTGGTTATTTCAGACGATAAACACTATGTCTGGATTTATTCTCTCTGAGCAAACTATCCATTTTCTTATCATTAAGAGCTAAGCTGTACCTAGTGAAAACAAATCAGTGACTTCAGTTCAGCTGATGTTTGGCTTCTGTAATTAAAGTTTGCATGTCTTAACATTAATAGCTTCAACAAAATTTGAAGATTTCTTTTCTCTATCACTCTCAAATGTTTTAATATATCACATCTCAGGCTCTTTTTCTCTCCCTCTCCCAGCACTGGCTGCCAACATACATAAAAAGCCGAATCTTCACCTTTCATAATTTGCATACAAAATCTTGCAGCCTCTTTCCGTTTCTCAGCAAAAATTTAACAGCCAGACACAGCAGCAAGCTCTCATTTTGTGGGACTCCATTAATTTTATAAAATATGCTGCAGAACACTTACAAGCATGCCATAAATATTATATATTAAAATAAAAGTACACTTGTCAAATAAGAGACCATTTTGAAATGCATTATTAATAACAACCATTTATACGCTATAATGTCATAAAGGCAGAGCAAGTTATAGACACGTTCTCTTCCTGAAAATTTTTACAATAGAAGATAAGATAAATGTAAGTCACTGAGCAATTATTCAAATGAGAAAAGGGCACAGGGAGATCAGCAGTAAGAAGAATAAGCCAAAATGAGTTGCAGAAAGCATTGGGTTGAAAGGAAGGTAGTGAAGAGAAGATGATGTAACTTTTACAAGCAGAAGCCTCTATACCAAGCAAAGTGAACTGTGATTATGGTGAGATACTTCAGAATGGAGAGGGGAAAGGAGTCAGAGGTAACGGGTGTGTCTCCAACACATATCCAAACTGAGCACTTAAAAAAAAAATCATCTTCAGATAAGCCAAGAATTGAATTAGGGTGAAAACGGGTCTGCTGTCTCAGAGATGCCTCCTCCTTTTCAGAGCTGAGGAGTGCAGAACAGACACGCTGTGCAGAGCAGCCTCAGCCACCCTCTCTGCAGCTGCAGGGGCACCCCCTTTGGAAACCTAAGGTAAGAGTCAATTGTTAAAAGCATGACCTGCTAACTACAAGCAGGAAAAAAAAAAAAAAAAATCATTACCCTGATATGACCCTGCATTGCAGACTGGCCTGTCCTCTCGCAACTCCAAAATTCCCTTCCCTCATCCTGGTGTGTCCACAGGCTCTGTGCTTCTCCACAGCACCAGTGGGTGCTGGTGGCACTGAAAGACTCAGCTGCCAGGAAAAGCTGAAAATATTCATGCATAACTTTCCTTCCCTGGCTTATTAAAGTGCAGTATGTGTTACATCCACTTTTTTTCTTACTTTGTGCTAAGACATCAAAAGGAACAAGCAAAACCCAGGAGTTGATGATTTTTTCCCCTGTTGTAAAGATGGCAGTCACAGGTTGCTGCTTGCTCATCAACACAAACATGACCCAGCAGTTTTTACTGCTCCCCCCCCTCTCTGCTTAGCCTTACACACTTCACAGCCCGCTTGAACCCCTCCCTGGATTTGCCCTTTTGCTGGGAGGTAGGTATCTATAGACCGTCTTCAAATAAATCTCCTAGAGAGAGGTGCACACAGATCTTTTAAAGGTTAGGAGAGATGGAGATTTCCCTGAGCTCATACGGCTCTTTCCTGCCTTCCCACACCCCGAGCGTTTGTACAGCTTCCTAAATTTGAATAGGCTTTTTAAATCCCAGTGGTAAATCACAGCCCAGGCTGCAAAGCGTGAGGATTAGTGCTCAGGCTAGAGCCATCTCTGTAGACTTTAGCAAGTCCCTGGCCAAAGCTGTTTGTAGTGTTTAGTGGAGAGCCCCAAACTGTTGTAAACAGTATTATTCACAAATTTGCAGCATGATGAGCTGTTTAAAAGCACAGAAGTAGTGCGTATGGTAGCACAGCCACAGCAGTACTTCAGAGTAATTTAGGGGAACGTTTTAAAGAAGCACAAGTCATCTTACTGTCTCCGGTTACCAGCAATAACGCGTAAATAATTCATTAAGAAAGGGCAGCCTGCACATCATCACCACTCAGAGGAACCAGAAAGCCCACAAAAATGAAAACAGAAACACAATCATTATATTAATTACTGATAATGTAAGGTCTAGCAATTCCATTTTAGACTATAATATCCCAGCTTTGACTGATAGCAAAGACTTCTTATGAACCAAATGCCAATAGAAATAAGCCAGTCTCATTGTTTAGCTTTCTTAAGTGTCTAAAACTGCTGAAAGCTACCTGGAAAGGCAGAAAAATAGACATTTTGGGGTCTTTATCAATTCACACCACTAAGCAAACACTGTTTTGCACTGTGGAACCAATGAATTTTTGACAGTCCCATGGGTTTTCATAAAGCACAGTCATGAGCCTTTGAAAACCAGAGGCCGTATCAGAGCCAATCCAGCTTACCCTAAGACCTTCTCTTCTGCCTCCGTTCCACCTTCAAAAATAAAATACACGCCTCAACAAAACCTGTTGGCCTCCTTCACCATAGGGAAACAAATGGCTCCAAAGACAAGTTTTGCAAAATCTTTACCTTTTTTCATGCCTTTGCCTTTTTTTTTTTTTTTCTTTTTTGGCATCCACCTCCCCCTTGCCAGCTCTGTCTCATTTCAGGCCATATCTAGACCTTGAGAGGGAGCCACTGTTCAGACCACACCACAGAGCAGCCTGGCCATCCTTTAACTCAGGGGCTTTAACAACATTTTCACTAGTAACAAGGGTAAGTTTTTCTTGCATAGTTTTACTCATTCTCTTTTTTGCTTTGTGCTTTTTAATAGGGAAGTCCTGGGAAAGAACTTCCCAGGGCACACTTCATTTGTGCCTTCAGTCCAGCCTATTTGTCCAAGAAGGTAGGTACCTTAGAAGATCTTATGCTTTATCCGAGTCTCATAATGCCTAGTCCCACAGGCCCTAATCGTTTTATCTTACTATTAAATATCTTTAAATCCAAAGGATATTTGCTTTTCTTTCAGGATTATACTCCACTCTCTCTGACCCCAGGAAAGATGTGAAGGCTGAAATACACTTACGGAGCAAATATATCAGCCACAGGAGCAGAAAAGAAAGCGGAGAAAGCTCTTATTCAAACCTGGCAATAGAGCAGCACCATACTGGAGTCTTATTTTTTGGTGCTTCACGTGGGGAGAACAAAACCCTCTACAAACCAGCCAAGAATTAGACCTGTATTTACAGACGAGAGCGTGTACATCAGGCACACAAAATGACTCACCCAAGGTTGCGGAGCCAGGCAGTCAAACCCCCTCAGCACAGCTGCCAATTCTCAACTCCACTCCACTTACCAGCCACTAACCAATATTTTTCCTCCCACTCCCATGTAAGACATGAGCCAATTTTACTTTTATGAGACTAAATTACCTCTATTCATCTCCTGTCACGGTAAATGAGTTACCAGCGAACTCTCTCATTTCTCAAAATTTTATTCACAAAGTCTTGTCTTTATAATTCCATTTACCTGTATGTGAAGAAATACATGCTGTTTATACAAGCATGAATAAATCAGGTATGATTTCCTTCACATTAAGCTGCTGTTTCTTTTACTGCAGGGGAAGAGATAAGCATAAGTAGTAAAAGAAAAAAAAATAAAAGATTAGAAACATAGATATTATGGCTAATATTCCTTAAGTGGGGAAAAAAAGCATTTACAGTTTCAGGAGACAGACTCAAAGAGACATCACCATGAAGTAACAACCACAGAACATGTCTCAACATGCAGGAGCTGCCTCAAGATGCCTCCTGAATCCTCTCTTTGATTTCCTGTGAGGGAAGGTGGAAAATCCATACACTACAGAGATCTAGCAAAATAAAAATGAAATCTCAATTACTAAGTAAGCATCTTATATGACTACAAGAATTTTGTTTTCCTGTCCTGTGAACTTTTTCTGATTTTTTTTTTTAATGTCTTTTCTGATGACTTGGAAACTGTAGTTACATCAGCATTTCTGTAACCAAAAGTTAAAAAAAAAGTCCTTGTAAATACTATGTAAAGGAGATGAATATTTAACAACTTTTTCTCCTTCACTAAACAGAAATAAGCAAGGCCCTGGGAGATGTTTGGGCTTGAGCTTTGAGCTTTATTTTAGGGCAGGGAAGAGAAGGGTCTTTTAGTAAAAAGTAAGTTTACTACAGTTCAATGGACTTTGAATTCCCAAGTTTTTAATTAAAATGTGGATCAAAGTAACAAGGAATGCCAGTTGGAAAGCCTGAATTCATCTGAAAACAGAGACCAACCAGTCCAGGGCTTTCCAAACCCATCACACAACAGCCCCACAAGGGATGGAGGGGAACAGCACAGACCTGCTCAGCCAGCTGGGCTGTCAAGTGGCTTTTATTTCCCCATGCGAGAGAGCAGCAAAGGTGTTGAGCAGACAGATGATGAAAAGATGAGGGGGAGGAGGGCAGAACATCAGAGGAAACAGATTCATAAGAATAATTTAATTTAGAACATAAAATTAATCCAACAAAATAGAGGAACAGATGCGAAGGGATTTGAAACTCCTTCTTGGATCATATCCCCTTAACTTTACTATACTCACAATCTGAACACGATCTTATTTATTCATAATATTGAAACTACATTAATTAAGAAATAAAATACTCCAGACAGCTTATTGTTAGGATTATTTACATAATATGTGTATTAAAGGGGAGGAGGAGAAATCGGTGGCTCCATCCTGAGAGGTGACTAAACGCTGCAGGAAACAATTCCTGGCTTTTTATAGCATGAAGGATTCCTCTTGCTGTTGGAGCACTTGCCACAAACAGTTTTTCAAAGAACTTTGCTAATTAAGATATGTATTCATATGAGCAAATATTTGGCTCTCAGTGTTGCTGTAATCTCCCCTGTGAAGCTCAGAAAACCAAGGCAAACAGAGAGGAATAAGGAGATCTGAAATACGTCCCATCGCTGACCCCAGTAAGTAGGCTAAGCCAGTCATCTGCTCTAACCACGAGGTGATTAGTACAGCAACAACAAACAGATATAAATCTGGATGAGCCCCCTAGGGGGGCCTGCCAAGGAACATGCTGCCTTCCCAAGTGGAAGATGTGCTACTCTTCACTCTGCCATATAACTGGTGTGTGACCTTGGGCAGCAAACCACGGATCTCGAGGATGCTGGGTTTGCCTCCAAGGCAGCAGAATAGAGGTGACATCGCAGCCCCCCCGCTAGCATCTGCAAGCCAGGCCTGTCAGTTCTTACAGAGCCATGGTGTGCAGGACCTGGCTGAATTGTACCTGTACAAACAAACTTAACAAACAGAAATTAATTAAGAGCGGGAAGGAGTTCATCAACAGATGCTTACCTGAATATTTAGGCCAATAGACGATACAAAACTCATTTTCTCTGTCCATGAAAAGAGCTCTCTTACCTTACAAGTCCCACACTACATTCAAGTTTAGAGAAGGTGGAGCCACAATTTCTTCCAGCTGAATTCAGTTTTGAGGGGCACCACTCATCTCATTAGTACTTAACAAGTACAGGTGAGGTCATCATGTCTGTGTAATTTACTAATGAGACATCTGCATCTGCCCTCCAGGTGCCTCCGCTATTACTTACTTGTTTTACTTTTGAGGATGAACTACTATAACCTGAGTTTTTCTTTATAGCTTCTATATAGTCTTCCTAATTCTGTGTGCCAGCCATTCCCTGCAGAACAGTGAGGAACAAGAGCTAACTGATGTCCAAGCAAATACAGCTGCGGGAGGAAGCTGGAACATAATGTCTCTCATGGGCATGGGCTCACTCTCCATGACAAACATCAGCAGAACAATGCTTGAGAGAGCTCAAGTTTTAATAACCTCAGTGACTAAGTCAACAGAACATTAGGGCTGAGTGAAAGTACAAGAATACATGACCAAAAAAAATAATTAAAAAAAAAAATCTTGTTTTAAACACTTCCCTCTTCCAAATATAAACATTTACTCGTATCTTGGGATTTGAGATTGGTAAAAGCAATGACATTGGGGAGAAATATTTTACTATCTTCTTTAGTTTGTTTGCAAGTGACTTAAGAGAAAACTTGCTTTTTAAACGTAGATAAAAGTACATTGTATGAGGAAGACTCAGTCATGCTGGGAGCCCTACGTATATATTACAGTAGTTAAGAGTGGAGACTTCATCACTGCTGTAGACAAACTGTTACTTTCTTCATTGTAAAGTCTAGACACATCTTTACTCTTGGAAGAGAAAACTACTTTATTGATCTTCCTTCAGAGACTAATTGAAGGAAGAAGATTTCAAAGGGTTGGTAAGAAAAAAAATGATTCAGCCACCAAGCCATTACTGACAATACGTTAGGACGCTGCAATTATTCCATCTAGCTTTTGATACAGCCGCTCAAAAAGATCTTCCTTCCCTGAATCATTTCAAAAGATTTTGGTTTTCTCTCCCAACCAAAATATTTATATTGAAAACTGTATTCTACCTTGCCCTCAAATCAACATCTTGTCTATACATACAAAGGAAAGCCTTACAGTCAGCTTGCTATACTGAAATCCAGAAAGCCTATGCTCAGGCAGTCACAAAAAGACATGGCTCTGAGGAATGAATAGAAGAGTTTCTATCGGAGCAGGGGATTACTGATCTAACCCAGTTATCTGGGAGTCCCAAGTCTGAAATGCTATTTTAAATTGTGTCATTAAACAATAAGGAATTAGAATTATTCATGGTGTCTGACCTAACCTCATTCGGCCTCCATCGGGAATAATTATTTCAAAACATCCCTTGCTCTTCAGGACTGAAGGACACAATTCTTGAGCCTTCCTGAGCTTCACTCAAATCACTTCTCTAAATTCTGGGAAGCTGCTCTGGCTCCCACACAAACTGAACCCATTTAGGAACTAATCTTATTTGCAGCAAAGAAACACAGGTGGCTGCTGCTGCATTCATGTATCTGCCCGACCCCAGCCAACACCATTCCATCACAGCCTGTGGCCGTGACTCTTACATCCCCTTCCATCACAAAGATTAATTTCCCCAGGTGGGGGAATCCCACCTTTCAAGTCAGGGCCAAGTTACTGCTACCAAATAGCCACAAAACAAACCTGCAAAAATTCAGGTGCTTTCCTAGTTTGTGTAACCCTTTGCTGCAGAAATGGAAGTGTGTGCCATTATATGCAACTTGCAACTTTCTGCATCTTTTGGAGAAACACCTCACACATCCTGCATCCAACCCCTGGCAGACAAAGCTTTTCTAAAACAATGATTCAGAGGGGGCACAATATTTCATGTGCAGAAAAATGGTCATTGCAAATATTCTTTCTGATTTGTGAAGATCTTGTCTGATTTGTGAAGACCAGAGTGTACTTAATGAGAAATGTGATATCAATGAAATAAACTACATAAAGTTCCAACCTCATATAATTCTCTGATTCTGGCAATAATGTTAGCACAGCTGCAGGAGATTATCAAATTGCTGTTAAAAGGAGTAACTAGAAAGACTCCCTCAGTAATAGTTCAGATTCTTTTCACAAATTATAGTTCCAATGAAAATGTGTGCTGTGGCTTCTGTCAGTCAGGCCTTGACTTGTCTAATACTATTTTCTTTTTTATTAGTGTAAATTAGCCCATTTAAAGCTCACCTTTGTCCTATCAAGGATTTTTAATGCTTTTATGAAAAGATCTAGAGAGCTGCATCCAAAAGGAGTTGAGTTAGAAGATGCTCTCCTCTGGTTTTTTATACTCAGATGCACTGTCTGCTGAAAAAAAGACACTAAAAAACCCAAAACCACCTCAAAACAAAAAGAAGTAGTGATGAAGCTAGAAACAACTTGTAAAGAGTGACTGAAATCAGAAAAAGTGAGTCAACTGGAAGAGGTAATCTTTTCTTTCCAGTCTTCTGAGTCATACTGGACTTCAGTGGAGTTAGTCTACCAGTGGAGTAAGTATACATCTTTTACTGCTTAAGTGTGAGAATAATTGCTCCACAACTAAAAAGCTTTGAAAGTTTCCAGAATATCACATCTTCAACTCAGGAATCTTCTTTTGCATTGTTCTGATCTAAAATCATAACTGATGTGAAATAGGTATAAAAATTGGTCCTGTTTCCCAGTAAACTACTTAGTGTTCTGGGGATGATTCAGACCTCATATAATATCTCCTGGGATTATCAGACATAAAATAATTTCATCTGCACAAATAAACAGATTGTGGTGCATTTCCTGTTTAGCCAAAAGAGCACAGCAAGACAAGATTAAGTAAACCAGCTGATGTAAAAGCAAGACATAACATCTCATCTAAGTGAACTGTTGAAGTGCTAAACAAAATGAATGAGGAAAAGGGCATTTGTAAAAGTAGCCCAGTGTTTGTGTGTATGGTTTTTGCTTTTTCAAAGAAGCTCTTATATTATAACACAAGTCACAAATAAATGAGGTTTTACTTCTATGGAGTTCAAGTAAACACCCTTTGGTAGTTATGTTTGTTATCTCAGATTTACAGTCTTTTTCAAGCTACGTCATTAATGCATAACAGATCCAAATCACATCACCAATTTACAGCAATATAAATAATCATAATATAAATAGTATAATCACATCACCAATTTTTAACAATGTGAAACTTTTCTGCTTGACCTTCAATCAATGTGCCCCAGAAACTTTGGTCTGCCATCTGAAAGCTGACCTTTCATTCAAAAAAGACTATTCCTGTTAATGGAGGAAATGGGCAAGGTTTCCTTTCAATGCTCAGCTAGCTTCTTTTAAAAAAGCTAATTTTTGACACTCATTCAGGAAACCTTTTATTAGTACTAAGAACTCTGGATTATCCTTCTGGAATTCTACTTGCTGTTTTTCTCAAAGAACAAAGAAGGTTCATGACTAATGTTTTGGACATATGCATATCCTTATAGCACATTATCAACAGCCTAATGCCTTCATTTCATTTAATTGGGAATGTGAGAGAGGGACAAAGATTGTACCAGTTTTTCAATGGGGGATGTAGACCTGATTTTGGTTTAAGGGGCTTGGGGGCTGGTGGGTTTTGGGTTGGTTTTGCAAGTTTTAGTCGTGCACTCAGACCCATAAAATTTCAACCTGTTGCAGCAGCACATTTGTTATTTCAGTTTCTCCATGGAATGGAAATGCAAAATGAAGCATTTTAGGGCTCCTGGAAGCATGACTCCTTCTACAGTCCTGGTCCATTCCTCCCTATTATGATTCTTACCAAAGATTCTTCATTCCACCCCCAGGCTAGAGCCTCAGTACCACAGTCACTTTTTTACTCTTCCTTATGCTACAAAATTGCCTGTTTGTTGTTGTCAGAACGAGCAGCAATTTTATAGCATTTAATAAGTAAAAGATCTGTGACTGACCTCTTAGAGGCAAGTTTTGTCTTTGCATACATACGCTATACACATGACTCACAGTTTTAAACCTCACTGTCTAAGCTGAAGTCAAACAATAAGATGCAGTTTAAAACATACCAAAACACACCAGGCAAACAGAATTATTTTTGCCCTGTTGTGAAGCAAAACAAAAAAATATGTACATTTAATTAGAAGCAATTGTGTGTGAAATGTTTTACACCCACTCGGTGCTGACATAGGCTCTGCAATTTGTGTGGGTGAGCTCCGACAGCGCTGTGCTGCCACCCTCTGTCCTCAGTCCTAAGCAGCAGCAATTAATATTGGGGCAATATTAATTTCTCTTCAATCTGGGAATCTGTGAATATTAAAAGCTACATCATACAAGCAGCTGATGAGTTATCAGGGCATAAGAGAGCTCATTTTGTTTCCCAAGCCTTGCTGAGCATCCTGTGCTATCCGTAACACTGTGGTTTACGGGACCATTTGGGAAGCCCGTGGTAAAAGGTCTTAGCTTGGTGGAAGAGTCTCAGTGAAGCAGGCTTGTGTGTGCCTTCAGCTACATTCAGTGTATCGAAAAAAGAAGCTGAAGCTGACCCCACATTCATAAGGACCCCACCACTTCTGCTCTGGTGATTTTGTTTAGGTTCTTAAGGTCACCAGGTCTGTTTTACTGGTCCACATTTACTCTGCGATGGCCTTTAGAAACAAATACAGTTAATCATTGTTACATACGTATGTTTCCTGTATTCCAGGGTATTTTTATTCAGTTTTACTCATATTTGAAACAACTGGAGAAATGTGCTTTCCCTTGCATGTCTCAAAATGTCCCAAAGGACCACGGTTTTGCAAGGCTTCTCAGTGTAAAGAGAGGCTCAGGATCTTCCCCATCACACTGACAGGCACTGACTGGCACAGGGTATTTTCTATGAAGTTGAGAACTAGGATTATTTTGTCCACAGAATCCTCTGGCAGACTGGAGTTCTTGAAGCATTTCAATTGAACATTTGTCACTTTGTGAGAGAGGGAGGAGCACTTAAAGTAGCCAGAGAACTGAAAACCAACACAGAGCCTCAACCATACAGGCAGAGGAGCAATATCTTAACAACCGAGCAGAATGGCAGAACAACTTCCACCTCCTGGCTAGAGTGTGCCTGGCTCCAGTGCTTCAACTCAATACCAAGTAACTCTTCCAGTCCCGTGTTTAAGCAGGTTCCATCAAGAAATTAAGAATTTTGACAAAAGTGACTAAATAATAAACTCTGAGCAGTAATTAGGTCAAGCTACAAAACAGCAAGGAAGAGAGTCCTGTGGCTGGTGACATGGGAGACCTGAACAGAAAAAAAAGAGCCCTAAAGTGTCCTCAGTCTGTTAATCTCAGCTTTCCATAAGAACTGCCAATGTTGCTTTTGAGGAGTCTGCTCTGAAAGGGACACATAAAGCAGAATGTAAAGCTGAAAACGAGGATAAATGCCAATAAGACTTTCTCTTCTTTGTGCTTTTTTCATGGGAAGGGAAAAATACAGACCGTAATCTGCTAAAATTAGCCAGAGTCCAGAGAAAGCCAACTATTTCTCAAGAGGTTGTCAAGCATTAATAATATTCCACCGGAGAGCAGCAAGCTTACATGGAAAGGATTTTGCATGGTGCTAGCAAGGCACTAACACTTTATGAAGTCTAGCTTTAGGCACACTTGAAATACCTAGGCAGAGCTTTACAAACTACAGTAGGGGGGGGTGGAAAGCTAGATATTCAGGATGAGGCAAAGTCATTCCAGGGTATGTAAATATTTCTAAATGGCTTTGCAGCATCCTGCTCGCCCTTCAGTGTTCTGCTGTTTCTGTTCGGTTTTAGATTGTCTCCCCCACAGCACTATTACGCCTTATGATGTTTGGAAGTCATAAATGCCCTTTTGCACTCATTAAGCTCTCAGCAGAAAGTTGCTGTAAGTGTAAAATAAGACAGGGTGTCAAAGTGTCTGGCAAGAAAAGAAAGCAGGAAGCATGGAAGGAGTGCAAGGAAAACACAAGGGCATGTGTCAGCCCCTCCTTTCCAGGCCAGGGGAGAGTTCATAAATTGTCCAGGGGTCACTACACAATTGCTAATGCCAACCTCCTGTTAGCAGGCTGCTAAGCTCTGTTTGGGCAGGGAGCGGAAGGGAAGGACAGAAAGTCAGATATTCCTCTTTTTTACAGTTACAGCTCCCAGACACGCCAAGCAGAGGGATAAAAACACTGTCATCTTACATTTAGGAAGGTCACTTTTGCTGGTGCTTTGGGTTTATCACAAGCTGTTAAGGGCCACAGTGAGCAGTAGACAGCTGTGTGCACACATGCACGCACCCACATACACAGGGAAAGGTAAGATCTAAATAAAGACATTCTAGCTACGCATGGACCTCTGAGGCTAAAGGGACACTGTAGAAACTGTAATAGGTATGACTCCACTTGTAGACCTTGAAATCACAGTCCTCAGAAACCCCCATGAGATGCGAGTAATGCATGTATTCACATGCATCTCTGCTGGTACATAAAATTTACTGCAGAAGAGAATCAACAATTTCACTTACATCAATGACAGCCCTTTCCCTAGATGAAAAAACTTACCCTTTTATAAAAATATCCTCTATTCATTTACCCTAAGACATAAGCAAACATTGCTTTTCTCCTCCTTTTGCTCAACAGCAGCTTCAAAATAACTCTAGAAGACAAGAGGTTTCCTAGCTCTCTGACCCAGAACTGCTCCTTCACTTTTTTTCTTTGCAAATACATTGGTTTCCCAAATTAAACCACAAAGAACACCACCAGCATGAAGACGGCCTCTTGACTTTATACTCCTTCCCCTGTGGCTCTCACAACACAAGCATGTCTGAGGTACCACAGTTCTCAAATAGGTCTTACTAGAGACTGAAGTGAAAGAAATTCTACCCTGCTTACCACCTACCTGCAACTACTACCTCAATGCCATTTGTCTATTACACTTACTACCTAATTTTCTCCAGTTCAGCTTTCACAGAATGACAGAATGATATGGGCTTGGATATGAGGTTCATCCTTTTCAGCACCAAAATCCCTCCTGAAATTCCAGATGGCATCCTCCTTAGCGAAGTTTGTATTGTAATACTTTAGCTTATTTTGCCTTGTCTCAATTTTTTGATTCATTTACATCCTTAATCACAAACCAGCATGGACCTGGTCATGACTCTTGAGTACACTGCTCCCTCTGGTCCGAAAATTTTTTCACAACTTCTTATCTTCAACAGACATATTAAAAGAAACACAAAACCCCCCCACATCTATAAAAAGTTATTTGTATTTTTATCTTCTACATCTGTAGCAATGAGGTCTCCATCTTCAGCAGACACTGTGTGAAAGACTGCATGTCCTCTGCTCTAAAGCTGCTGCCTGAGTTTTACAGCATGCCTCTTACTCCTAATGAAGATGACAAAGGCACACAAGTAACAGTTCACTACAGGAGATACACATGCAACCCACAGATGCCCAAATAAAAAAGACATTGCTCTTTCTAATCGACTTCGGCATGAAAGCTCTTTAATCACCATTATTTATAAGGTCAATTAAGCACCCAAGTTGCCTGAATTCAGTAAGGTGAGCATTTCCCTCCCAGTCTCCCATCCCAGACTTTGCTGTTTGGAAGGAACATGTCAGTGGCTGTAGCTTCCAAGCCCAGACTTCAATTTTCTCCTAGCAGTTAGAGTTAGCTGGCAGAGAAGGTGACAGCCTGACAGCCTTCTGTTAGTACTAAAGCACCACCTAATGCACCTGCTATCAGAGGTAATATTGCAGAGAAGCCTAGAGATAATTTTTCAATTTGCTGTCTAGTGAATCAATCGCAGCTCAGTAATCAAGACAATGGCTGTAAAATGCAATGCATGGAGTGTGTAAGTGGAGTGATGGTTTCACGCTACAAATCTGAATCAGAGCAGAGTAATAGTATTTTCCCTTAGGCCTACGGAAACCCCAGAAGGACCTCTGAATTTAAATAGGTAGAAGAAAATTACAGCTGCTGATACTCTTAAATTTGTTACCTCTGGTGGAACTAGCAGGAAAATCAGTGTAGAAAGGCTTCAGCGAAAGCAGTGTGCTGTGGGAAGGCATATTTGAGATCATACCCTTCTTAAAGAAGGACTGAAGGAAAAATTTCGAACTGATGTAAATTGGGCAATCCCTCCAATTCACAGGCACCACTGCTGCTGTTCACTTAGAAGATCTTTACATGAAACACAGCATCCCATTCAGCTATGCCATTGTCATATCTGTAAGTCTCAGGCAAATAGTTTGGCTCAAAGTTCTCACTGGATTTTTGCTCCGATTTTTAATATATGTTTGCTTGAGGATTGAGGAAAAATAGGGTAAATGTAACTAGAAAAGAAATAAGGCTATGTACTTCATCCTATGACCTTAAAATGCAACAAAGTTTTTTTGTGTGTGTGTGCAAAGTTCTATCAGGTAGAAAGCAATTTTAGTTAGAAGCAAAGTCCTTTCTGTTTCCTCTGGTTGCTACAAAATAGGGTTTCTTCTAAGACTGTCAAACTTCCAAAAGATCATTTGCAAGGCTCCAGAGTTTGGCTGACTAAATGAAAGCTAAAATTTCACATAAAATTAGAAGAAAGATTATATACTCTGCACTTCTAGAGATAGAGAGGTCCTTCTGTATGCACTCGTTTTTAATTCATTATGTTTCTAAGTTTACATTCAAAAGGTTCACAACCAAAAAGGCCGAGGATGTCACAGCAATCTTCTGTTTCCTTTACTCTGAATTACACAGGGAGGGTAGGAAATTACACGTCTTTCTAAAGAAGAGAGATGAAGAAAGATAAAAAAGGAGTGGATAACCAATTTCCATACTAATCTCAGAGTACGGGTAACTGAAAAAAGTTCCCCTAATGAGACTAACTTCTCCTAGAGGCAAAGACCATGCCACTACAGCAAAAAAATACATCAGTTTTCACTGTTTACACAGTTATGTTCTCCAGGCTTGGACAAAGCAACTCCTCACTGAAAATCGAACAGAAATCAAACAGGCTACACCATGTCCATATGTTCAAAAGGTTTTACCTAAAGGAATCTTAAAAGCTGAGCAGTTATTAAAATACAAGAAAAAGACCAGCAGCAGAAACAGGCTAGTTGCCTGCCTAGAAGCTGGCATCAGTCTATCTTGTATGGACCCCGTAAGAAATGGTCTCCATCTCAAACAAGTTATAGCCTACTTGGGGAAGACAGAGAGGAAGCAATATTACTGGAATGCCAGCAGAAAAGTGTTTAATCTGTTTAATTTGGCCATAGTGACACCAGAAGGCTACAGCCAAGTGAAGGATTCTCTGACCAGTGCTTTACACAGAAGCTTATCCTTCCTTTTAGCCCCTAAAGGAGGTTAAATATCTAAAGGATGTTCGAATATTTTTCTTTTATGCTGCTGAAACGAAGCTGAAAAACTATCTGCAATTTCTTGTGGAATAGTGCAAAAATTAACAAACCAGGATAGATGTAGATAATACTACAGTTACACATGACATATTTTGCCCATGAACATTTTCAAAAAAAGAAACCAGATGTTTCATCACTTTGGGCAGATGCACCACTTTTAGAGGCAATAATTTAAATTCATTGTCAGAATAAGCATACTTGCACTTTAGCCTGGTAATTTATCTGCCTGGGAAAACAGCTTTTGCATAGCGAGCGCTGCCTACTTTGTCACCACGTGCTTAATAGAATTGACTCTGCAGGCTGTTAAAGTCCAGTTCATGAACACACAAGATCGAGAAAGATAGTTTGAAGACTCTTCTGGTTTTATTAGTACATTGATTTGTAGAACAGCTTTTAAAATCAGATGTCTAATCTTAGAGATAAATTAAGACTACTCGATCTAAAACCACCTATTGGATTGCTGGTGCTATCAGTACTGGATATTCGCTTCAGGTATAAAATGTGGAAAAAAAAGCTGTACTTCCAATTTAAACAATTTGTTGGCTTTTTTAACCATTTGTAAGCCAGCACATGGGCCAGGTATCCATCCATTTGTGTAAAGTTCCATGCCAAAATACGTGTCTGTGGCAAATTATTTATGTCAAAAGGTTTTTTGCAAATTAAGAAAACAATTTCTAGGCCCACAAAGTTGTTTCATGCAATTCCCAAGACCTCCATTTTCCCAGAGACTGTCTGCTCCATAAGTAGTGCCACTGCAGGGACTTGTATGAGAAAACAGGCATGGTAGACTCAGGGTGGGAATAAAAAGTAGTACCTAAAATACCTACAACCAGGAAAATCAACAGCAAGACTATGTGGGACAAAAATTTAGGTCAGTGCACGAAACATCATAAATCAGTTTTGATTTTCTAGTATTGCAGCATTTTCTCTCCCATTCAGCCTAACCTGTGCTTACTCAAATATTATACTAAACACCTGAAGTCAGAGCTTGTCTCTGCAGCAAGGATACAAACCTTAGTTTTTCACATCACAGGGGATTTCTCCCTGTTTCTCCAATGTAATTCTCTCATTTTCTCCCTTTATATGGACTGAGCCATATAGTTTGCTTCTATCGCCCAGCATGTCCAACATGGCAAAAAAACCCATGCAACCAAAAAAAAAAGTCACTTTATTTATACAAATCCATAAATCCAGAAGACAGAGCAGTCATGTGGTGTCAGAGTTCACAGCATCTAGAAAATTCCTCTGGCAGGTTTCCTATACCACTGTGCAAAGCTTTGACCATTGTCAAAGCTGCTGCAATGAATCCCAGTTTGCTCTCGCCATGCTCGGAGCAAGGCAAGCCAGTCTTCCTTCCAAGGGAGAGTGTGCAACTGGGAGTTACATGTGGAATTAGGTACCCATTTATCTTCAGCATCTCTTGATGCTTTGCTTCTCTGACTCCACTGGCACCCAACAATCCCTTTCTTAAGCATTTAACCACTGCACATCACCTGGAAAGCCCAGGAACCTAGCTCCAGGTTGAATATTCCCTTTTTTTTTTGTCATCAAAAGGTCACTAATGTAACAGCAGCTCCTGAAGCTGGATTATTTGAGCTAGTCTTATTAGCATACCAACAACAATCTGACAGTTTACCAAGAGTTTGTTTCCCCTTCTGGAGACTAATTAAAACAAGGCTACTTAAAAAATTAAGCTGGAACACCGCATACAGAAGATGCTGTTAAAAATGCATCCACGTGAAGAATAGGTGACTAACCTGTGCAGTACCCATGCAATACTTCTAGACTTTTAGGTTGGTTACATTTTACCCTTAAGCAGTTATTAGCATTTTATTGGACCATGTGTTTCACTGTGTCAAGTTCAACAGAAAAATCAAAATAAAATGGTTTCCTCTCCAGCAGGTCAGGAAGGATCACTGCTTCTTCACTCTATTTTAAACAGAACTGTAAGTTGTTCCGCACTTAAAACAGCAGTTCATGTTATTTCCCATTTTGCCTGATCAAGGTAAGAACCTCTAGAACAAGAATTTTCAGGTAGTTAAGCAACTTTCTTGCAGTAAGTTAATGGTCTTCACACTGAAGACTAAGTGCTCTTCTTTGGCAAAATCACTTTCAGGCAATAACTTGGAATTTAGGGGTGCTAATAACTTCTCTGGTTTCTGCAGAAGAATTTCCACACATCACTGAAGGCTGTCTCCTTCACTGACAAAACAGCAGGAGGAAGTTTAACTCCTTTGTAAAGATTTGATTTTAATGTAAAAGAGACAATAACAAATGGTGTCTCAGAAAAAAAGATAGTCCTAACCAAAGAGATCTCTAAATAGAAAGACTGGCACAAATAAATAGAAAAAAAGGCACAAATTCTAAGAATTCTTTTCGGTTTCATTTTTTTTTAAGAAAGATAGGAATTGAAGATTGCAGTCATTCAGCGCTGCCCCATTATTTGCTATTTTGCATCACTCCTCACAACTGGGCTTCAACATTAAAAGACAAATGTTGCATAAGAGGACTCTGAGATTTATTTGGTGGAATTCACCCTCGAACCAAGAATCCAGCACACACACTTTCACCCACAATGATTTCCCCTCTCTGTACTCTTCCACACTCCTCTACCTGCAAGGAAACAGCTGACCAAAGATCACAGGAACAAACCACTGAGTCAATATCCCTTAGAGATAGTGTATACATATTCTGATTGTATGTGCTTGGAGTCATCACCAATTATTACCAACACCAGAGAGGGTATGTTTGGGGTTTCTAAGGTGATGCTGTATAGCTTTGATTTTGAGCCAAAAAAAGACTAGAAAAACAGCTATACAAAGTCCAGTTTATCTTTAAAACTTCTACCTCAGAGAGCCATTTTCAATTGCCTCAGGTCGGTCACCCCCGAGAATAGCTATCATAAATTCACACCACTGATGTTTCAGAATGGAGAAGGGTTTGCTTTTGAAAAAGATGCAGACAATTAAAACGAAGTAAAGTCAAGGGACAGACAGCGGTTGGAAGTTACCTCAGCTTTAACCAAAAAGACAGGAGAGCCTCTTCATAAAACAAAGCAGCCGACCTCCATGTATTTATACCCTGTTTCGGCACTCCCGAAGTACACCCTCTCTGTGAGGTGCCAGCTCGTTGCAGCCACTTCCCTATTGATCTCTCTCCCGCATCTCTGGAAAGGTCAAGTAGGATGAGGGCCCTTTCCAGTGCTCTTTCAAAGCACTTCATTCCCTTCCAGAAAGGGCGAAAGCTCTCAGGTGACAGGCTAATTAATTCAGTCTTTTCAGCTGTGTAGAACTGTGACATTTATAATTTATTCTGAAAGGAAAATAAATATAATTTAATCCTGTTGAAGACATTACCACGTCCCTTACCAAAATTTTGTATTCCACTGTTTTTCTTTATTCAGATGACACTTCAAACCTGTCAGATTAACACTTTGTACACAGTTGCATTCTGCGTTTGCTCCTTTCAAATATGGCTACCATATACAAATAACATATGTATTTATATAAAAAACAATGTTCACAGCAGTGGCTACGAACTCCTAAGCAGAGCTATTGCAAATTATTATTTTAGGACTACTATTGAAGTATGTGCCGTAAAACAAGGGTTTTGATTTCTACCCATAAGACTGCTGCTTCAAAAACAGTAGTTACTTATTTTAGTCATCCATGGCAAAGGTTTAGCTTATTTTATATAAAAATAAGTATTTTTTGTGTGTTCAGAAACAGAAACTGAGATTCTCCTTCAGGAAATGTGAAGGTCATCCTTGCAAACAAGATATATATAAGAACATGAGTACTGCAGAGCAGTTAAGTTTAGGAAAACTTTCAATGCAGTAAATATTTAGAATAATTTCTGCTAGATGCTCAGAGCTTAGACTAAATAAAAACAAGCCAAATGCAGACAACTTTTTTGTTGTGTTCAAAAGTGCCTTTTCTTTCCTTAGATGCAGAAACACACAAGGATTGCTGTCTCCATAGCAGGACGGGACCCTTGTAATGGCTTTAAATGGACAAGGCTGAGTCAGCTATTAAAACAGGTCTAGTTGAGATGCAGTCTGTCCATCAGATAAAGGGATTCCTGTATACAGTCTGCCTTCCGTCAAAACCAGCATCCAGAGCAATTTTTCAGCTGAAGGTACCTTTCCCTTAGGCCAAGGCAGAACATAACCATTTACCATGCAACTCTTCATGGTAGAAGGCCATGACAGCTGTATGGATGCTGGTGCAGACAGTTCTTGAGTCTAAATCTCCTTGATAGTTAATACCTCTTACTATTTTCAGTGGTTCAAGATGTCCTAGATCCTTTGGAGAAATAGCAACCCTTTAATAAAATGGCATTTAAGAATCACAGTGATTTACTGTAGCATTTCATCAAACTGCTCTGCTTGTATTTCTAGAAAGACAATGTCCTTTCCAGTCTTATGTTCCAAAGTCATCAACTCTTGTCCTCTGCTGTCCCCACAGCCATATCAAATAATTTATTTTAACAGCAACTCAAGCACCAGCCAAGGCCTAGATAATTTTCAAGCCTTATTATTCCTGCTGTAAAGCTATTTCAGAACTTTAACACTATGATAGTTTGTAACTCTCTTTAGTGTTGACTAACTTTATATACATATGTTCTGGTGCAAACTTCATAGACTGTATCATAAACAGGCTTTCTTCTTTCATGACGTTTACCACCTTGATGTACTTAAAATTGTTAAACATTTTGTTTTTTGGTGTAATCTTCCTAAACTAAATCAGTCAAGTGCTTTCAAGAAAATGAGGTCTTCATGAGTTCTTGAGGAAGTTATTCAGGCTTGATTTCATCTTTCCTGATAATAGCTACAGGAAGTGCTTATAAGTCATCTTACAACTGTTTCTGCCTTTTCCATGGCACTGGTGGAAAGTGCCAAGTCGTGTGGCAGCTAATACCTCCTCACTCGATTATTTTATTCCCTCCAAAATTTTTATTATCCCCATGTTTTTTTACATAGCAACACACAAAATTGTTTCACTGTTATAACTCCAGTCTTATTTGTTTCTGGTCTATATACTAATCTTACTACACATAAGCAGTATTTCCCAAATTTTCTCAGCATTCTCCAATTGGAATTAGTGAAAATATTTTAAGAGTACCAAAAATCCATGCTTGCAAAAATACACTGATAACATTTAATTAGTATTTCCCTTGTTGCAATGTGTATCTTTTGCCTTTCATCCGACAGCCACACACCTCTGTGAAGAGTCTGGCTCCACCTTAACTTCACCTTCCATGAGTCCCACATTTTTCTACTGATTTGCGTCTTCTCATGTAATGATTTACTCCATAGCATCTTACCAAGTGCTTTACTGAACTACGGAGGACTAATGAAAAGCTCCGTATCAGCCTGACACAATCTACTGCTAGTAAACACACACACATCGCATTTTAGCTCATTTTCTGTTTATGTGCAAGTCTTACTTCAAAGTTGGCTATAAAGGCTTCTATATATTGACAGTCAAACGGGCCTGTAGCAATCTGGATCACATTTTCTTTGTTTAGTAACATATGTGCTATTTTCCCATTACTTTAGGATTGCATCTAAGCTTTTTAAATCCAATAGACTCCTGTTTCCAAACATTCTCATAGAAAATTTTGATTTGAGCCTCATTTAACTGCCTTCTAACTGCATTACTGTACTAAACTGCATTACTTTACTGAAAACTGAGGGAAACTGTCCCCTTTGTTCTGGTGCCATACTAACACCACCTCTAATTGCTAGCCCAATTTCTACTGCACAGTACCACTGTATCATCCCTCATTCTCTTTAGTTACCGTTCTTTCAAAGCAAGTCAGCTACAGCAACTTTTGGCCAACCTAAAAGGCCGCATTGGTTGTTTACTGTTTAGGTTTAATGCCTTTAAACTAGTTCAATTCTGCCCCTTCTTTTTACCCAGCAGGTCCCACAACTCTTGTTAAAGATAAAATGCCTCCAGATACCTTCAGCTGCAAAGCCTCCCATCTTCACATCAATGCACAGATCTCAAGTAGTGTGCGAATTACCACCAAACCAAACAAAACCCCACAAAGATAAATTACTGTATCCTCTAGAAAACATAATTACCTCTTCAGCAAGAACAAGTTTCATCTAAACATCCTTATTTACTGCTTTCTATTCCTCAGTCACCTCAGTAACCGCCAGCTGCTTGGCTTTCTAAAGCTTTTCCCTCAGCTGGCTCTGCCCCATCTCCCCTCAGCAGCCAGCTCTGAGATATCTTCCAAAGCAGGGAGCCTCATTATGTCAGCTTCAAGGTTATTAGTTTATAAAAGCGAACTAAACTGCAATCAAACCCACCATTGTACAACACACAAGCAAATTCCCTTCACCCAGAGAAACCAGGATGGCTCCTTCCTCACCCAGGACAAGCCTTGGGCAGATTCCTTGGCTCACCATGGCTTGTTCACTGCACCCACCCACCCCAAAAAGCAGAATGCTTTTTACTAATGCCAGGCAAGTCTGATCCACTCAGAGGCCCATGAAACCAGAAGGGCTGCTGGGAGGCAGCTGGCCACTGCTGAAGCCTCAGCCAGCCGAGGAGATAGTGAACATCCTGGTATCACCACATCGGTGCCTGATCCAGGCCTGATGGCATCAGCAGTACCCACCGCTTCATATTATTACTGTAATTCTTGCTGGCATGTCTCTGTTGAAGCCCATCCATCACTTCTGCAGTGCTCTTCCCAGCCCTTACTTCTGTTTACTCAGAATTACACGTTTTCTCCCCAGACCATGGGAACAGTTTTAACAGCTCCCACTATTTTCCCCTCCTAATCTTGCAAGTTAGATGACACTTCATGATTTTTTAGTTTCCTCCTCTCCTCGCTCCTCTTCCCTGGTCAAGTACTAGAGTGTTAAAGGAGTGGGAGCAAACTCACCTTTTTCTCAAATAAGTTGATGATCTTTTATTCCCTGTTTCTCTCTCTTCTCATGTGTACAAACATTATCAACTTCATCTGATGGCAAAGGAGAGTTTTGCATGATTTCTGTGGCAGTCTTTATTGATAGGTCTCCAGAAAAAAAGCAAATGGGGACAAGTGCAAGCTCACAGAGATTTTCCCACTGGGCCAGCCTTGGATTCTCAGGAGGAAGAGTTTCAAGCACCAGCATATGACCAGTGTCTGCTTTGGGAAAGTTCTGTCACTGATTGAGTACAAAAAAAATCACTTCAACTGGCATTGTAAAAGTCTGCAATGCCTTAATTTTTCTAGACACAGTCTATCTTAATTTGCAAATAGTGCCAGGCAAATTCTGATAGGCTTTAGTTTTAAGCTGCTATTAAACTTGCTGCCTGTAACACTCAACATACTCTAATGGTATCTTAGCTGATGACTTTTTAATTTATATTATTGTGTTGGACAGAAAGACTTTAGGTACTTTTTCCTATAGGATAGACAAGTCACTGAGCTCTCCTTAAGGAAGAATTTTTCCCCAATCAATTCAAAATCAGAAAACATGGCCAAAACCTGAATCTTGGATCTAAGTGATGCTGAATTTCTAAAACACATTTGCTAGGTTTATGGGAGATACACCAACTTGAACCAAGTTACAAATTAAATCTTTCTGATCTCTCAGAAACTTTGTAACAGAAATTTTGTAGTACAGGACCAGCCAAAACAACATTAGTGTTAGTCACTAAGAAATGTAATACAGAACATAAGGTATTTCCTCATATATTTCTTTTATATATGGGCAACACCAGTAATTCAAGAAACAAGCAAACTAAAGCTTATTTCAGTATTTGCTTTGGTTATATTCTTTACTAATGCAATCTGGGAAAAGTGGCTTGCACTATCTTTTTTACAAGATACAATTTGAATGCATTACAATAAAAACTTCAATTAACTAGCATAGTTTTACAGAAGAGAATTTTTATAGCTACAGTTTTTATGAATTCTGAATGTGCTCATTATTGACCAAATCACATAATACATATTAAGAGCTCTTAAAGGACACTAAGTCAAAAGTCTCAGAGCGTTTTCATCAACTAAACCTTGTAATACACTGATCACCCAGGTATCACTGACTTTCTAGTGTGAAAATAATACCTAAATTTAAACACTAAAAAGATGTTAAGTGACTTGCTCAAGGTCCTAGAGTAGATAATAGCCAAAACCTGAGTTCCTGGATTATGCTGAACAAAAAGCCTGTGCATATATGAGGATTGTGAAGTCTTCCCATGGACAGGAAGAGGAGAGAATTAACACAAACAAGATGATTTCCATTTCCTTAGTGAACAGAAACACTCCCAGATTCCCTGAAATGCCTTACAGCAAATTCTCAACCATACAGACAATTTGTTGAAACTGGATTGACAGTGGCTACAATTTCTGACCTTGACTGAGCAAGTGGCTATGTGGTGCTTGGTTGGGGTTAAACCATGACAGCATTCTTTGGAAAAAGACAAGCTGGCAAAATTTAACCACTCGTGTTTCATCTGTGCACCATCTGCATAAGTAACAATATCCATATGTCAGAAGAAATTAAGACATTGCTTTTGTATGACTGCAAAAATAAACTGGCAGTTCACTCAGTGATTAAACTGCAGTAATTTGATGCACTTCATGCTGATCATTGTTATATTGTACTTTTATTATATTTGTTGATACTTTAAATACTCTAAATTGGGCAAAAGAGCATAAACTATAATACACAGACAGCAAACTATTATTTGAATCATCATGTATGTTTCTCAGTTTAAGTAATTTGTTTACGAAACACTTAAAATCCAGGGCTAGATCTTCTGTTTCTATGTATCAGTGCTGCTCCATTGCCTTCAGTGAAGAAACAGTGATTTACAGCCCCTGAGGATCAGGCTTATAATACTTGTTCGTTTTGCTCAGGTTTGCAGAGATGGGAAAATCAAAAGAGATTGTCATATTAGATCCTTACTAGTACAGAGATTTTTAGCTTGTAAATGTGCTGTGTTAGAGCATTTAGAACTAATACCTGTGAAATGGGTAGTTCCTTTACTGGAGTCCAGGAAGGACTTATAAATAAACTAGTACCGTGCTTTCTTATGCAGACAGTCAAAAATAATTTTTTACTGCAAGACTTCCATGAAGTTGCTTGACTAGATTCATTTGGAAAAAAATTACAAAACTATCCAGCCATACATAGAAAATGTTCATGCCACAACAATTTAATCACCTCTATGCATTTCTCTTGTGCCATTCTCATTCTTTTATGCAATTATTTACTGTGTTTATTTGCAGGATGTGTGAAGAATTACATTAATTTCTCTCCTACTATTTTATATGCATTACCTATAAAATTGTAAAATATATAGAAATATTAAGTGAGTGCTTTTGTAAATTATCCCAAACATCCTTTGATGCATATAGATTTTGCTGGATATTTTGGTACCTAGAATGATTGCAGCACTGTAGAGGTAAATCTTACTTCTGTTATTCAGTCCTACACCAGCCTGACACATGCAGGCTTTAATGCCTTTCTCTTCTGTAGTAGGATCCACCATACATCTGAATAAGAAAGCCCATTACAGTAGTACAGAGACAGCTAGTCTCTATACAGTACAGTAGTACAGTACAGCTAGTGCAGAGACAGTGGTAGAGCACTGGAACAAGCTGCCCAGAGAAGTGCTGGAGTCTCCTTCTCTGGAGACATTCAAAACCTGCCGGGACAAGTTCCTGTGCAACCTGCTATAGGTAGAGCCGCTCTGGTGGAGGGGTTGGACTAGATGATCTCCAGAGGTCCCTTCCAACCCCATATGATTCTATGATTCTATGATTCTATTCTACATCAGCAGCTGTCCTCAACTTTCTTTTAGAGATAAAACAAGGAGATAGTCCAGTTCAGAAAATGCAGATGTTCACCTTCTACTCCCAAACCACTCAAGTTCTTATATTAAAGCTGGAAAGTTTCTGGAAAAAACCCTTCCTGGTTGAAGTATAAACAGAGGGATTGTGTCATCAGTGTTCATAGACTGGAAATGAAGAAATTGACCAAAAAGAGAGCTGAAGAGATGACTGCAAGGATTTATTATCTATTTGGATTGTCAGTGAACTTTACAGCCAGAGTAAGTTAAATAATTTTATGTAAACACTTCTCCTTTCTTCTGCTAGCGCAGGCAGTCAAGACAGAATGACAGTGACTAACGCATGTCTTGTTGCTCGTCTGAGATTTTAAGGTCTCTGAAGACACTGGGAAGCATGAATCACTCACATAAACTGGAATTAATATTAGATTTCAACTGCAGATGGCAGCAAACCCCCAAACATATCTACAGTCTCACACAGGTAATCATTGATCTATATACAAAGAAGAAAAAACATGCTTTAGCATATTGGAAATAAACAAAACTATATTTAAAAATGAAAACACATTTGCTAAATTAGAGGGTGACATAGCTCACAGAAACATGCAGGATTTTTTAGAAACATTCAAATGCCAGTGGATGATGAGAGGTGACAGCTCCCCCAGTGAAGGTGCCAATCACTTGCATAAAGAATCTCAGAAAAAATGACAGTGAGCATGGGCTGTAGATTCTCCCTGCCTTCTGTCAGTCCCTCTAGCAGTCCCTGCAGCTTTTCAGTTAGCAGAAGGAGGAAAGAAGTCTGGCAAAACAGGGCACATACATGTCCTTGCTTCATAATTTAATTGAAAATAATCAGGGGACATCTACTGAGGACACTATTATTGAGACAGAAAACAGTCAAAATGGAGCCAGCAAAATTTCCAGCCAGGAGACTGGCCTCAACACCTACACACTGGAAGCAGACCAAGGGGAGGTGAAGAAATTAAAAGAGCAAAAACTATAAAAGGCAATTCATGTCTGCCTTCAGAGAGGAAACAGATGGTGTGGCAGAGTGCATGCACCCTAGCAAGAGATGGGCTGAGTTGGGGGTGTGCTACAAGTAGCACTGGCAGCATCCTGAAGCCAGAGGGGGAGGAGGATCTGAATGCATCTGAACCCAGCAGCTTAGTAGGTACATGAGTGAAAAGGTGATCTTGAAAAACAAGGAAAAGATTCCCCCCAGGATACAGCCTAAATGGTGCTTTTCCAGACTGTCTTTCCATGAAGCCTGAAATTGTTTAATGGCCTTGGGCTATGGGGACAAGCTTGTCTCATCGTTTAAACATCTGATTCTTTATTTCTGTACTTTCCTAAGACAACTTACAGTAGTAGAGATATGACATTCAATCCATCACTGAAACAAGGAGCAGTGAGACAATGTAGGTGTAGGCAGTGATCAGATCAGGTTTCGTATTTTGAGGGGGAATTTAGGGCTTATTTTTATTATCCTCTCACCCAGGAGGAGGATCACTCAAGGCAGGCCAAAAACTTCTATTCATCCGTGCTGTTGACTAACCCTTTTTCATATTCAGACAGGCCTATACAGATTCAAGTGGCATATTCACACTCTTCTAAACCATTAGGTGAGTACCAGTTATAGGTAATTATTAGCAAAGTCTCTGAAATTTCACTGACATCTTTGCAGGTCATCTAATCTCTAGTCACCACTCTTTGATATGGCACACTCTGGGCACAACCCAATCTGCATCTTGAATAACATCTTTAAGGCCCATTTGGGAAAAAACAATTTTATTTCCATCTGCATGCACAGAGTTGAACAAATTGGTTGAATTCTAGAGAAGCAACAAATAACTGCACTCGCTGGATGGTACTGTGAGACTACAGCTTCTTGAGGATCATTGACACTATTGTCTCTAAGCTGAACTCGCACTATCTTGTTTTACAGCCATTATCATTTTGCAGGTTACAGACTTGAGCTTATTCAGTAACTACCCAAACCTCTCTCGGGAAAGAAAAGTGTATATTGTAACTTTTGTCAAACCTTCACACTGAATCCTGGCAGTCTTCAAATATGTAGCTTTCCCTCACTCTATCACAGGAACATGGGGGTTTGTATCTTTTCTTCTCTCCTCCCCTATGTGTTTTAGCAGCAATGACCTTTTCCATGTCTTTAAATACTGCCTTCAAGCTGCTGGGGGCCAGTACGTGAAACAATGCGGCTTTTTGGGTGCAAGACTCCTCCAGAGGGTATTCATTAGGTTGATGTGCTTTCCATTTTTGAAAAATAACTCTAAAATGTATTCTGCTTAGAATGCCTTTCCCTAAACTGAATTAGGTGAGCCAATAATAACACAAAGAAAAATGCAACCCACATACATGCACATCACAATATTCCCTGGGAAAACTAAACAAAGCCAGAACAAAATTTGTATTAAAACTGAGCAGAGCTGATACAAGGTTTTTTGCTGCCCTAGGCAGATAAAAATTGCTGTCCTCTTTCCTCATCAGTATTCGCTCTTTTTCAAAATTTTCCACCCTGCTCTGTGCAGCTGTTACCTCTTTGGGCTCTGACAGATGTCCTCTGGCAAATCTTGTAGGGAGATCTAAATCCTCAGATATCCGCACTGTCCCTGTGCCAGGGGATGATGCTTCAGCAGCAGCAGTGGAAGAAGGGGATGTGTGTCTACATTTCTACTGCCCTGCCCAATAGTCAAAGCTACTAGCACAAACCCAAGCAGTGGGCACCCTAAGTGGACAAACTAACTAACAAAGGATAAAATTATGCCTCAAAAATAACAATATACCTGAAACAGTGTTAGAAACTACAGTCTTGCTCTTATTGTGTCGGTCTATGCCCCTTTAGTCTTTGGCCCTCAGTCACCTCATCTAGTGCATTCATCTCTGACGTGACAGTTGAGCAGCGCTGAGAGAATTTATGAAAGAAAAAGTTTCATAACACACACAGGACACACACACATGTCAGATTTATGTCACATTTGTCACGTATAGCAGATTCTGGATATATAAAAGAGGTTCCCACTTGCAGACTTGCAGATTCAAAATGCAATTACTTTTTTTTTCCTGAGTTGCCCCAGACTTCTGAGAAAAGTTCCTTGAAAACAAAACAGCTGGTTCCTTCAGAAGACTGCAGGGTCTTCATCAGAGCCTCATTACAACACAAATTAATGCGTTTAAGCATAGGTATTACTGGCTGTGAAGAACAATAGAAGGGCAGTACATGCTTTCCCCAGGCAACATATTTTGAGAAAAAAATCAATTCTGATACACACAGGTTTGTAATTTCAGTATTATTTCACATTCTAAATACAGACTGTGAGACTGGGTAGCTTAAAAGGCAATTGCAGGTTTTCCTGTACAGTATTTCCTGAGAAAATGCCAGGGTGTTTTATACTATTCTTACCACATCTTGCAATTTTTTTGGAGTAACTCCATGGATATTATTTATAACTATGAATTGATAAATAAAACAGCCTTAGGGAAAGCTGAATGTCTGACATGGTAAATAAAAAGAAAATATTTTCTCTTAATTTCTGTATATTTTAAATGCATTTCAAGCAAAATGCTCTTCAAGCAAAATGCTCAACTCTTAGAGACATATACTAGATTCACTTTTCAGCATCGTTATATACCAGAAATACACAGTGAGGCAGAATTTTCCCTTTTCTTTCTGTTTTATGCTTATTTACAGTATAACTTACTCTATATGCCATTTATTTATGTCTGTTTAGCATATGCCTGCTTATGCATACCTGTCGGCACTTTTTAAAAGGAGGGTTTACAGTACCAGGAAGCCTCACTGCTCACAAGATAGATTTTCAGAAAAATCTGACTTATTTAAAGCTGTGAGAATTCGTATGTTCAAGGATGCCAGTTTTTGCCTATAGACAGTGAGTCAGAAATACAGCCAAGCCTGCAGCCTGTAAGAAGGTACACAGGTCACAGAACACTTTCCCTCCCAGGACAACAAAAGCTTTCCTTTTCCTGTCATGTTGCTCAGTGGCTGACAGCATTAATGTCTCACAGACTAAGGCTTGGAAAGGCTGGAACATGCTGGGAGATTTTGGTGTGAACATTAACTTCTGGACAGACTTCAATCCTCTTCTTCTGTGCATTTCAGTAGGCAACTGAGGCACTTGCTTCTCCTGGGTTATCTTTCATGGTCAGTGGACACGGATCAGAGGCCCACAAGTACTGCCCCTGGGAAGAGAAGGCACCAGCAGGAGGAATAGAGCAATTCATGCATTGCAGAGCTCTTGTCTCTGGCTGCTTTCTCTTCCATACGCTTTCATCCAACAGAGAAGATCTTTAGGTGAATAAACCACATCACTCCAAAATGCAATTCATTCACAGTTTAAACCAAGCTAAATTGAGTGCTTATGTGACTGGAAAGGGAGCTGGTTCAGGAGCTGGACCATTTGAAAATTAATCTTAACAAAAACCAGTAGCTAGTTTTTGGCTGATCCCTGTATCAGTGCAATTTCCACAGATGCGAACAGCTATAGGAAGAAGGTGCAGGAACAAGCAGCCAGGAAAGAGAAGACAGGACTGCAGCAGCTTAGCCTAGGTAAGCTTTGACTGCTACAAAATAGTTTTACTTCCAAGATAATTTAAACCAATAGAAGTCAGATGCTGCAAACCTACCTACAGCTTTGCATTGCTCTCTCATACTGCTGCCCATAGTGTTCATATTGACCTTCTGATGAGTCTGTTTGGAAGGCTCACTTAACAGAAAATTAAATCTCCACCCCTTTCACTACCCAAACTAGCTCACAATGGGGTAAAGAAAAATCCTGTGCCAAAGAGAAGTAAGGTGAGAGTGTGCAGCTTAGGGAAAGAAGAAAATGCCATGGGGCCATAACAGCACCAGCTTAGCCCTCAGTCACTGTGGAATTGCATACCCAAAAGCGGTAGTTAAATGAATACCTTAAGCCAGCAGAAATTGGCACTGCTACCAAAAGCAGCAGCTCTGTCCACCACCCAAGCCCTGCCCCGGGGCTGGCACAGCCATTTGTGCCACCCTCCAGCAAGCCTCATCAGAGAATTGATACAGGTTAAAAATGCCATCTTTTCCAGGATAAATTTTCTGACCCGGTGTGCAAATTCTGAGAAAAATAATTTTGTAATCAAGATCATGAGCACTAATTCTGAAGAAGATGTGCTATATTTTTCATAGTGAAGTGCAAATTCAGAGCTGGGTTGTGGAATTTTTGGTACCTCTTGAATTTTGCACTATGTCTATGAAATGAGCATATTTAAAAGGTCTCCACAGCAAGAACTGTGTGACTAGAGTTGATAACAGAACTACATATTGAAGTAGTACCTTACTGTCATATGCAAGGAATACCTTTTTAAGATTTTTTAAACATCCATTTCCTAAATTTTAACAGCACAAAAAAATCCACTTGGGCCTCTACATTAGAATGCAGTATAAAAGATAGGACCAACGACATTTATCGTATGCAGTATCTGCTGCAACTGTAAGCATACTTGAGGCATTTTATACTGATTACTTAGTTCTGTATACTTACACTAATTTCGCATTAATGGTCCAGTACCTTCCTTATTGCTTAGCTGTATTACTCCCAATTTCTTTCCTCAAGAATGTATTTAAATAACATTAACACAGTCTGTGTACCACATATTTATTTTATGTTAGCTATACAAGCCTCCTTAGGTAAAAAAGCAGGCAGTGAACTGTGAAACTAACTTGCACAAATAGGTGACCTATATTTGCCAGAAAATTTTCATTGCTCTTCTTTCTCTGCAGATAATTTTAACATGTTCTGTACTTTCCACCTATGTGACATCCATGAGCACTGTGTAGGAAACAGTCCCACATAATATCACAAGATATTATATTTCTGTCTCGGATATGAGAAAAAGTGTGTATGATATTAGTTAATGGAATGTGCATAAACCAAAGGGTGCATGATTATATGTACTGACAACAGGATGTAATCTTCTTGATATCTTCATGTGTAAATATATATCCTTCCCTATAGTGTTGCAAAGGATTTTACAATGCAACCTTTTTTTCCCCTGTTGCCAAAGGCAGCTCTGAGGAGGAGCTCTGTAAACTCCAAACTTCTGCGCATGAGCTTGGCATGGCTGGACCTACCTGCTGCCTGTGGGAATTGAACTCACCTCAACGCAGCAGACAAGTGAGCACAGTGTCAGGCACATCTGATGGGTCTGCCCAGGAGCAGCCCCCAAGCAAGCCACACGCTGGTGGTCAGGCAGTTGTGCAGTGAGATGAGAGGCCCAGCACACTTTATCTTCAGCCATTTCAGAGACCACTCTTTCTGCAGAATATAGAATTCACATTGATATGGGTAAACATATAAATATATAATTCCATAATTATAGAACTTCATCTTGAAGTTCTGTATCTCAGCTTCTCGGATTTTCAATACACTTCATAAAAGTCATGAGGTACTTCCTAAAGTTCTCAGAAAATTCTTCCAAGCCTCCTAAATCCTGTGATTCATAGCTTTATTTTTGGATATTTGGAAATATTTCTTCACCGAAAGGGTTATCAAGCACTGGAATAGGCTGCCCAGGGAAGTGGTTGAGGCACCATCCCTGGAGGTGTTCAAAAGAAAGATGGGTAGACATGGTCCTCAGGAATATGGTTTAGTAATTATTTATTCCTATTTCTTATTTATTTTTTTGTCAGAGTTAGGTTAATGGTTGGACTAGATGATCTTTAAGGTCACTTCCAACCTAGACAATTCTATGATTTATGTTTGTCCATTCTTTTGCTAAGCATCTGAATTCCAAATGCATGATTAACAATCTCTTTTTTAAAACTGTGTGCTATATCAGTTTTAATAAACAGTTACAACTGCATAAGTAACACGTAATTTTTGAAGTCTCAGTAGTATTATCAAATAGAAATTAATGTTCCCTTTAACAAGAAAGTACATTCACTAAGACTATTTCATGCCACATTTTACTTTGCAGTTTGGGCATCTTAACTGCATCTATACAGTATGGCATGCTTTTTAACTTTTAGTTTTCAAAAGTTGCAAGTTAGTTACAGTCAATATCATTATACCCGATTATTACATCCTATTGTTGGCATTTCAGCCAGAACACCAGAAAATTACTGATGGTACTGAATAGCACAATTGAAGATTTCCATTTGTTTATTTATTGTTCTGGCAAAATGTATACAAACATTAACTCAAGCCATTGACTCTTTTTCCCAGTGACATGTCAGAAATCAAGTTGAAACTCTTATCCATTATTGTCTTCTCTCTATATGTAAGATGTACAATTACCAGAAGACACAAATTACATGCGTCAGTGGGAAAGGACGTTATTTTCTATAAGAATAGCTGTAAGTGGGTGGATGGCTTTAGCCATGACTGAACAAACTAATTTGTAGCATTGTACAGCGATGAGCAATCAAAGAAGAAACTTGGGAAGCCTCCAATTGTTTGTGCTAAAACTGTGTGGGCTGCCTCAGACTGGGGAGAGATACAGCCTTGAATTCATAAAAATTTGCTTTTTCTTCTGCTGTTTGACCACTTCTTTCAGATTTCAGATGGTTACCAGGCCTGACACAAAACCATTCTAGAAGTAACACATGTGGGAAAGGAGTAGTGATAATCACAATAGGTATAAGCCAAAGGAATCGCAGCCCTTCCAGCCACCATGTTTGAAAAGCGTTATCCATACCCCAACCGGCATTTGCAGGCTGCTCACGCTTCCTTGTGGTAAAGCATCTGAACTCCAATTATGAGAAATCAGAAAAAAACCCCTAAAACTTCCCCCGAAAAATCAATTACCGGTAAGCATGGATCTATTGCTGCATTCCAAGAGCCTCTGAATGCCCCCCAGGGCCCCCAGGGGCCGTGGGTGAACAGGGAGCTCCACGTTTCTCCACAGGCCAACGGCAGCACCAACCATCCCGAGTTGCCCGGGAAGGACTAATGGACAGCTCCTACACTCCTTGGAGAAACAGGCCAAGCTTTAACAACACTTGGCGCAACAGTAGGGAGGTGACACCGAGGGTCCGGACGGTCCCACCCGCCCATCCCACAGAGGTCTCAGGGACGCCTCACTCAAGCCCTAAAACAACCCCGGGCCGCACCTGCTGTGGGCGCCACAGCGCATGCGCGCACTCGGGGCGGTGTGGGAGGGGCCCCAAGGGGCCCTAGCAACCAGGGGAGGACCATAGCAACGGGGCCCGGGCTTGCGGGCGGCGCTGAGGCGGGCACCGGGCGGGAAGATGGAGGTCCCGGGGACGCTGCGGTCCCTGGGTAGGGTTGGCCCCGCTGCCGCCGGGTTCGCCTACGCCGTGGCGGGCAAGGGGCGGCTGCCTTTGTGGCTCGTTGTTGTGCTGGGAGGGCCCGGAGCTTGGCAGCAGGCCGGGAGGGGGCGCGGGCGCCGCCGGGGGCGGCAGGGAGAGGTCCCCGAGCCTTCGGGAAGGGGGACGTTGCTGGGTGAACCCTTTCTTGGAGAGGGCTGCGTTGGAAAAGGACACAGAGGGAGCAAGCGTCACTGAGAACTTGAACGCTGACAAGAAAGGGCTTACTTAAAATCGTATTGGAGTTGCATTGTGTGCAATGAAACCGTTCACTGAGTGGGATTTCACGATACGGTGCTTCCCCTGTGTAATCAAACCAACCTCAGAAAGTTCAGTGTGGCATCTCTAGAGAGGTCTTTTGGAAGGTAGATTTTTATTTGGCTGTAGGTGATGTGAAATGGCCTGTCCCTAGCCTGTGGGCTGGCAATGTTTGTCTGGAACATAATTCCTGTGTAGAGGCATTTCCATCATCTCGGGTCAGCCTGTAAGGAATATATATGCAGGAGAGAGCACTGAGATTTTGCTGTGGGGCTAGAAATTTTCTCTTAAAGTTGTATTTTAAGTCTCACTGAGAACTTTAATATTCAGAAGCATTTTATGAATAGCACCTTGAAAATAAGGACTGAAACCGTAATTTGTGCCTTCATAAAGGAAGCTAATGTCAGGAATAGAGAAATGTTACTTTCTCTCATAGTAGTCACTGCCATGGATACGTGTTTCAGATTAGGCTGTTTGCTAAATTGCTGGCTCAGCTACAATGCAACGCTGCAGTCCTGCTGGGACATAATAAAAATTGTTTTCTAGATGAAACCTGTTCTGTAACCCAGAACAGATATTCTACAGAGAATATAAAATGTTATTCATGGGTGTCATGCACAAAGAGTTTATTCTGACTAGAAACTTACTCCATTTGCTTTTGTCCTCTTGATGGCGGGCATATAGCTGTTCATTGTTAAGGTAGAGGGACCCAAGGGTTACCTCCATATCTGTCTACTTCTTCACATAAAAATGATATAAAAGTAGGCACTGAAGAGAACTAGAGCCAAGATTGATCTTTCTGGGACTCTCCCAGGTAGTCTTTACTGTGAAATGCCAACTGTATTCTGCTCTTGTCTCCAAAGTTTTAGAGGACTACATATTAATATATAACCAGTCTAAAATGGGCATAAAATTTCCTAAAATAATTCCTTCTATTGTCAGTCAAGGAAGAAATAATTCATTCACCATGGCCCAACAATGTTCACTGCGACAGAGCAAAGACAGCCCCAGGTTACTGAAGTGACCTAGTTTCATCCTATATATTCACCACAGAGCAGCATTAAAAATTCTCTGACAAGTCAAAGACAGACTGAAATTTGAAAGTGGTAAACAGGAAGTTTTACGGCAGGAAGAGGCATCCAAATAGCATGGTTACCTTTAAAAATGTTATAATATCACCTTGAAAAAAATTGAGTGTTTTTTATCACTGCAAGTGTCTGCAGTGGACAGTTCTTTAGCAAACAATAGTTCCTTCACTTCCCTAAATGAATGAATTCTTGTGAGTATGGGAATCAGGAACACAAGGCTGATATGGTGCCTCAGCCAACCTTATCAGGGAGATCCCAGCTACTTTGTGTCAATCTTTCTATTGTGAATTTCCTCTGCCAAAACCTTACAAAAAGAATGGAGAAAGTTTATGTCAAGCTGTAACCATTTTTGTAGTGTATCAATACAGTATTTAATGTGTTAGAAAAAAACATCATTTCTGATATCGTTTGGAGCAACCTGAATTCTGAACCTGATTCTGCCTGTAATAGTAACACTAGTATCCTCCTGGCCGTGTGAGCAGCTGAAACAGGTTCTTGGTATAACCCTGAGCATAGCTGACTTGCTTCATGGCTGTACACAGGTGAGGTTGTAGAGAGGAGCCCTCTTTGAGTTTTGTCCTGCACTTTTCTGTTGGCAAGACAGAGTAGAGCAGGTGAGTTTCCCAGTACATCTGTTGTGTTGGATTGTTTAAGACAGTATTTTCACGATGAGAAAGGTTGTATGTTGGAAACCTTTAAAAAGGACTTGCTCAATCCTGTAGATTCTGGGCTGTTAGCAAATATTATAAAGGACTATGAAGCAAGATCGCTACAGAAAGAGATCTGATTCATCTTATATGATAATTTTATATGAAACTATTTCTGCTCTCTTGGTCAGGCTTCACTTTGGTATCATCCTGCACATCTGCAGGGAAGCACTTCTTTTTGTTATATAAAATTCTTTTGTGTCATACATACAGAAAGAAATCTGAGAAAGAAATCTGTGCATCATCTTTCTACCTCCCATACAGAGAGACTTAAAGGAAAAAAGCTTTCCATAAAATTTTATTTCATTGGAAAAAAAAATATCCATTTTTTCCTCATTGCTCTCCCCCTTCTCTTGTTTTTTGAACCTTGGCAATAGAATTACCTCAGTTCTTAAATTAGAGAAGTAAAGGCACAGAAAAGCATCAATATCTTTAAATACCTGTATTTTGTTGAATTATCATTTTAAGAATATCGTCTGTTGTTTCAGATATTGTCCTTTGTTAGGAAAAGGGAATGTTTATCACTTAGGAGGATGAGTCAAGTAGTATGAGACGTGTTAAAAGCTGCAGTATAAATACCCTCTATACTGCTGGTTCACCTAATAGCTACTTGCCAAAAGCGAGGTTCAACTGGTCCTAATAAAAGCAAGGAACCACAGGGAGGGACGCGTCAGATGACCCTTTAATAAAATGAAAACAAAAGCCATAAATAATGCAAGCAAGTGCCTGTTGATAATCTTTCTTTTGAAGCTAGTCAGAATGGATTTGCAAATGCATTGTTGGACTGTGTTGAGCCTGGAGAAGAGAAGGCTTAGGGGGGATCTAACAGCAATGTGCTAATACCTACAAGGGTGTTTTCATGAAGTTGGAGCCTTGTAGTGGTGCGTGGCAGAAGGATTTATGACAGCAGCCTAAACTGAAACAAGAGAGGTTCAAACTGGGTATAAGGAAAAATTTTCCATGAGGACAGTCTGGCAGCGCAGCAGCAAGCTGCCTGGAGAAGTGCTGTCTCCATCACTGGAGGTTTTCTAGCCCTGACCAGGCAATGCCTGGCCTCACAGCTGAGCGTGTTTGGGGCAGGAGGTTGGACTAGAGACCTCTTGAGGTCCTCCTAACCTGAATTATTCTAGGAATGCTTAGAATTACACACCTGTCTGGGTATGATTCCTTTGTGTCGTAACTACTTAGCAGAAACATACTTGAAACAAATTGTCTTTTGGTTTAATAAAGGGGTTATTAGGTGATGTGATCTATTGACTTCATGTCTAATCCTAAAATTCCATAAGAGCTATTCCACATTGTAAGAGCTAGGAGAGAGTGGAATTGTCATCATAAAAGAAAGGGGTTTGCTCCAACACCTGGCCTTCCATGTGAGACCCCGCCTTTTCCTTCCAAGTGGCACGGGGAAGTAAAATCTATGAAATGAGGTTTGCATATAATAATGCATGAAATTGCTTTCATTCTCAGACACGTTTATTGCCTTAAAAAGGAACTATGGAAGAGCAAGTTATGCTAAAATGGATTTACGTAGACATATATCAATTATTTCAGAGCGATATGTAATCCTGCTTTTTAGCAGTCATTTTACCAGAAAACATTACAAGTATAATTTCTCAAGTGATTTGAAATAGAGCTTTGGATGCATTTCTTTAAAGCTGGTCTGTGAATTTTAAATTTGTAGCATTTGTGTGAAATATTTTGAAGTGGAGAATGTGGCACTACCATAGAACTGTTGCAAAGGAGAAAAATACCTTACAAAGAAAATAATAATGAAAGAAATATTTTAGAAGAAAATGATGGAAGACTCATTCGTTACCACTGTGATTTTTTTTTTAATACATTTGGGCAAGACTGGAAAGGGATGAGTGACATGCTGCAGTAGAGAGACGCTGCTATACAGAGGTACAAAGGCACTGTTCATACCTGAAGTGTTTAGGAAGTACAGGAAAATATCTCAGAGGGAATGAAAGGGTCCAAGAAAAGAGAGAAATCTTTGCTTCATTATATAATAGTGAGGTAGTAATACTTGGTGAACAAGTAACATAAAATTATTGCAGGGATTTCTCACTTGTTAAGATGTCAAATCTTGATTACATTAGTATTATGTAATTAGACTCCTAGATCTGTTCTTCTATACACTTGCCTTGGGATCATAACATGAAACTGATATCAGAAAGAACTTCTAACAGCATTGTAAAAATAGTTTTCTCTAGGTGATACAGATTGAACGGAAGATCTGAAACTGTCTTTGAAAGAGAAAGATGTTCAGTCTCACTAGCTCCTCTGGTGTCCCGCCAAACAAAAAATAACCATGTTGCCCATACTCTAAATTAGCTCTACACCAGTAGCACATCTTTGAAGTGCTAGGTGTCAGTTGAAGTGGTTTGTCAGTGGTCGTTTGTATCAGCTCTGTATCAAAACCAATGCTGATAGTGTATTTGTTCCTTCTCTAGGAAGAAATTACATTTGGATAAGTTTGGATCTTCTGGTCCAGGACTAGTATCTGGTGAAGCCATCTTCACCACTGTGCTCAGTGTGGAGAAATAAAACGCAGAAGCTGCAGGAATTCAAACAGAGGTTAGTATTCTTGTCTTCAGCCATGTCAAACCCATTCCAGTTTTCCTACTTAGTTTCTCAAATATGGAAATAATTGGAGCTGCAGAAATAATCATCTCTCCTGAGTAAACATGCACCTTTTTTGCATATGGCTTACTCCTCTCTCTTTTATTTTTATAAAAATGGTGTGACACAAAAACATGTTTTCAACAGTGCATTACATAAAATATTTAAAGCAATTTTTTATAAATGGATTTTAAAATTACTTGCTGTTTGGCGCAACATTTGTTTCTTTAGCATGGATCTCCTACCTGATACTGAGAAAGACAGAAGTGTGCTACATAGCACACTATAGAATTTCTAAGACATATGCATAGAAGTAAATTTGTATTTATACACAAGTACAAATGTATAATCAGCTGTAATCCTTATTATTAAAATAGAAATAAATTTAATTCAGCTCATAATTGAAGGTATTGATAGCCTGATGATGACATAGTATTTAAACAGACCCCCCCCCTCTTTTCCAGCCATCATACTTTCATAAGAGTAGTGAAAATAAGTATCTTAATATTCATTTTAGTATAAGCTCATTGATTTTGTTTTTCCTAAATACTTGATCTTAACAATGCTAAACAAGTTTTGTCAGCTGCAATTTGGAATTAGATTTTTCTTTCTCCAAGGGGAAGTTTAGCACGAAGCTAAATACCATAAGGTATTCACATTGAAATGGATTTTTCTTTCTTCCACCACTGAGGGGATGCACCTGCACACTAAAATGGACTGGTTTAGCTATTGCATAGCTCCTTGAATGACACCAAAATATTTACAACTAACCTGCAAGAAATATCCAGTTTAACTAAATATTTATGAACTAGCTAAAGTAATTGAGGACTAGGATAAAAAATAGGCAGTGGTACATTTTGCTTCATTCTTCATTGTTGAAAAGGAAAATAAATGGAAGGTAATTTATAAAGCAAACATAATGAGAAGTGCATGATAATCCTGTAAGGCTGACTGATCATTCTGAGAGAGCTGTCTCATGATGAGAATTCAGTTTGAGTGGTGGGCATTGTTTCTGAATCAGACACCTTTATCCCTGAGTGATGGTAGATGAGAGTTGAGCAGCTGAATTATGTATTATTATCAAATAAATATTAATTTCTTTCATGAAGAATTAAAATACCCATTTAATTAAAAAACAGCTGTGTATAGATCTCCAGTAGTTTTCATACTTTGCATACCTACCAGATGACAACAACTGTCTATATTCTTTCCCCAAATATGAAGTAGATCTTTTACTGGGCTTAGATATTCCTAATTTCTCAAATATAGAATAAGGATTGTGCCACAGTCTTTTTACTACAAGAATTTTATTTTAGAGTATGAGTATTGTATTCCAGTGCATGTCAAACAGGTTATAATATGTAAACTGGAAATCTACATTTACCTATGTATTTATATAGTTATGAGCAATAATATTAATCAACGTTTTATTAAAGTGGCCTTCCACCTAGGCAAGCACATGAATGGGTTACAAGTGCTACTGGAGGTCTTCTGTAACACCAGGATATTATAGAGATTTACATTTAAGAATATGGCTTTTTCCACTGTTTCTGCAGGAGATGATCTGAGCCTATTTTTATTACAATTCCTGCTCTGGCAAATTTGACATCTCTCCAGAGTACACACTGTATGACAGCTACATGGAATAGAATCAGTCCCTTACTTCTCAATATCTACTTGGCCTTGCTCTCTGTTTTGGGTGCATGCCAAATTGAGAGCTACTTGCTTCTATGATGGACCCATTTGTGCTGCAGCAGAAGCTCTGGCTCAGAAAAAAGCTTCCGAAAGGCAAATGATTTTTCCCTGAGTTAAACCAAGTGTTAGAGATTTAGGTTGTCTTTATAAGGGTTTATGTGATTTGTAATAAAAATATGTGAAGCTACCATACAATCTTTTTTCCCAGGCAATTTCCCAAGATCCTCTCTAGGTATTCATTAAGTAAGGAAGTGTAGTCTGGCACCAAAAAGCTTCTGTGGCAAATCATGCAGAAGCTGCACAGTGCATGGGAGGATTCAGTTTTCCATAGACATGGAGTTTATTCATTATAGGAGATCTGTAAAACCGTGATCTGGTTTTAGTGAATGAAATGTTATCCTCAGTTACTGTTGTGTATACACTATAGTTACAGTTTTAAAATCTTCAAAGCAGAAACCTGGCACTTGAAATTACACAGATATACTTCCAGAAGTACTTGAAAAGAAGTGAGGGAGTTTTAAAGACACACTAGACCATCATAAACATTAGAATTACTGGATTTTCTTCAAAGTTGGGTTTGAATATTAAGTTTCAAAAGCCCACAGATTTTAGATTCCAAAAGATTAAAATGTAATTATTCCTAGTAGCTTTACTGTTATTTTGGAATTTCAGTCTCAAACAATTCAACTGGTTCTGATAAGCCTGGCAAGAAAAAAAAAACCAGACCTTTAAACTAGGATAACCCCTATGAATGTCATACCTGGATGATGTTAGAGAAAGCCATGGATAGCTTAACTGTGGAGAAATAATATCCCTGATTAAAACAAAATCAGAACCCTTTTATCCGTCTGTAAAAGGTTGATAAATGGTATCTTTTCTGTTTAACCAGATGAGCTGGGAAGAGGGCTCCTTGTTACTAAAAGACTGAATTATTTTTTGTTTCTCGGAATGATTTCCATTCTAAAATTCTCTGAAAGTTATAGTAGGCTTGAAAAACTGATTAGCAAAAATACCTAGTAGAAGTCAATTTCTGCATTTGGCTGGTAGAATGTGTGGCAAGACTTTTATTAGATGAAAACTGATCTTAAATAGATCACTTGACTACTCAAAACTAAGCATGTACCTGCTGGACTGAGGCTCTAATCGCCAATCTTGATCTAACTGGATGAAGACTTGGAGTGAATTCTTTTTATTCACCTTCAGGTTTTGTACTTCAGAGACACCACATCACTTCATCACAATCTTTGACTTCAGAAATTCTTCCTGGAGTAACTCTTGATATTCAAATGCTGGTGTTTATTACTTCCCTTGCTAAATGTTGTAAATATTTTATTTGCTTTTATTTGGTTTTATCTAGTTCTAATCTTACAGATCAGGAAACTTAATATTAAAACCAAGGGTTTATGTGAAAGCTGATAAATTCTGTTGTGAGTAACCAGTTAAGCCTTCAAAGAGATATAATAATGATTTCAAAATTATTCTCTTAATATCTAACAGGATATGCTAACAAGCAAGTATGCTAGATTTTATTATAGTAATTAGGGGCACTTGTAACTAAGAAGTAAAGTAAAAATTAAGAATGATGTAAAAAATTACTATCAGTGATATGTAGTCTCTACGATTTGCTCTAGTATTCATAAATATCAAAAGATGTTTCAAGAGTGCTTTCTATGCTATGTGTGGAAAAACATAGCTCTTAATCTCTTTGTCTAAAATGCCTGTTCTTAAACTGCATACGCAATACTTTGTAAATTTAAGGACTATTCTGGTCATAGAAATCATCTGTATTTTTTCTCTTAGTCTCAAGAACATTTTTCAATAAATTATTTACAAACTTTTTGCATCATAATTAAAAATAGTCACATTTCTGTGCTTATAAACTAGCTTAATTATGCGCCAAACAGGATACTATGCCCATTATGAATTATACTGAAACAAGTTTATGCTGATTTTGGGAAGAATGCATTTTAGCTTTCAAACGTAGCCCATTCTCAAGGCAAAATCTCTTTGGTCCAGAACCAGGCCTGTGCAACACTAATCCTGATCCCTTCTAAATTTTTAACTATTTTTTAAGGAGTTGAGTTCCTGTCAAGAACTGGGAACCCAACATTCTGCTGAATGCAAGCTGTGTTGCGTTGAGTTTGAGCATAATGGGACATTTTCCACCCCAATGTACTTTAATCCAGACAAGTGATGATCCTGTAGCCTTCCCTATTCAAGTCAAATCTGGATGCCTGGCAAGCAGGTATCAAAACATCACCGCTGTGAATGGTAACAGTACACTCACAATATAATAAGCCCAGTCACCAGAGCTTACAGTTACAGCAAGTTATCTTATTCAGGGCAGATAAACTTTGCTCTTTTTCCTCTGCCCCTGATGGTTTTAGTTCAATCAAGAGGTATGCCTCTTAATTTTGACAGGTTAATTGAAGATCAGGAATAAAACTCAAAGTGCTCTTCTTTATCCCCCCTTAACCATAATTTTTATGGAACACTTCTACAAAATGGATCTTTCAGTCAGCAACCTGCATAGGCATATTCTTAAAATATTGACGTTTTCAATACATTTAATTTCAAAGAAGCCTTCAACTATTTGAAGGTAATAAAAACTTTACAAAAGCCATTTTGATTTGAATATTGACACTTGTGCAAAGCTTTTGGGGCTTCAACACAATTTTAGCAAAACCATAAATCCGCCACTTAATTTTCTGGAAAGATGCCAGTCTATCTTTCTTCCTTCTTGAAGCATAACCAAAATCCTCTCCAGTCTCCAAATCTCAAATCCCCCAAAACACATTGGCAAGATGCATTGATTTGAATTCATATGTGTCGGGGTGTAAACCAGTGATGACTATGTGGACCAGAAAATCCTGAGCCAATGTTAGAGATTAATTAGCCACGTTCAAAGTAAAACCCTTCAAGCAACCAATCTCTCCATTTCCAATACTGTCACAGTGAGAAATCCAGATGACAAATGTTGTCTGTGTTGCTCTGCAGAATGACCCTGAGGGCAGGATCAGCACTGCACCAGCCATCTGTTTGAACTTTCCTACCGGGGCGTTTCTGTGACTGCTTCCAAATGATCCCATTGGTGCTGAGGGAGAGGAAAACCCGAGCAGTTCTGATGCTTCCGATGCCTGTACTTGCACTGCGGATAAGATGTGCGGCTTTCAGCTGTCCCATCCAACCTTTCACTGATGACCTCAGTAAGAAAAAAATATCTGTATTTCATCCATTATGCCTGTTGCAAGACTGCATGAATTTGATAGGCAACCTAAAGTCTCAATGAGTACATACATGGGACAATATGAATGCCAACACAGAACAAAGGGAATTAAATCCTTGCCCACCTTAACGCTGCACCAGTGCTCCTAAAATGAATAGGTATATGATGTTAGATCAAGCTGCTGAGAGCAGTGACACTTATACTGGGGGCTGTCGCTACAGCTGCTTTTTCCTACTGGTGACTTTTTCCCTGTAGATGAATAGTATTTTTATCAGTCAGAATTATTTTTGTATTTTATCCTATAAAGCTGCTTTTCCTCCAAAAAGAAAACAAGTGCATTACGTTTCTATACAACAACTCCAGCATATTTAAATAATGTCAGGATTGAGCTAAGGAAGTCATACATACCAAAATAATCTTTACCGGTTGCTACTAAAAGGCCATGACAGATCTCCTTGTATTTGTCTCCTTTTTGAGTTCATTGTAACATTTGCATTAAAACAACCCAGCCCCATGCACAGCACTCCCTTGCATTTAATTCTGTCCTTAGAGGAGCATTACCAAAGTTAGCAAGGTTACTAATGCATCCCCAGAAAGAAGCTCCGATAATATACCAAAGGTCACTGCTCCTTTCAATAGGAAAGCTTTCATCCTAACGAAGATAAATATGAATGTATTAATTGAATTAACTGAAATGTATTCATTTTTTACTCTGAAGTCTCCTTAATGAGTTATTGTCAGCGGAGTATAAGAATGTAAAAGATCAACAGTCTATGATAAAGACTTTAAAATTCAAATGTTACTTGATACATCAGTTTTCATCCTATCTGCCATTTTGTCCATGAGCAAAACCAAAGCCACTTTCTAACATCCTTGGATAAAAGTGTCCTAGGCAGCTGATTACATTTATACTCCAGTGTAAAAAGCAAGACTGGATCTCTCCTCTGCAGAGGGAGGAATCTTCTCTGTAGAGAAGTCCGCATAATAAGAATTATGCTAAATTTAGCATATATTGATAAAATTGTGTTTTCATGTGCAGAAATGTGCCCACAACTTGAGTTTGAACAGAGAAATTAAATTAAGCTTTCTTTGCATCACTAAATTTATTTGTAGCACAAATCTAGAAAGATTGATTTGAAACACTGAGATCAGGATTTGGTGTGCTGTATTTCAGGGAATAGAAAACAAGGTTGATTTACACAGGTTGTGCAGGGAGGGTTGGCAGTTCTTTTAATGTCTCCAAAATGCCCCATGGGGGTCCTGCTTAGCAGACCTGCTTTGAAAAGCAAGTTCCTTGGCCTCCTATTCCTCACCATAAAGGCCAACCCTGCCCCAGAGGGCCCAAGCTTACACAGCGAGACCTCTCTGTTCCCTTCCTCCTGTCCACTCACCATTCCTCTCAAGCACTTGTTCCACGCAGAGCTGCCAACTTCTCTGGTTTAGTCCAATTTCTTCTACTTGAAAAAACATGCATAATTTTAAAAAGGAGAACAACATAAAATGAGAAAAGTTTTTAAGAAGAAATGTGAAGCAGTAGCTAATATGTTAAATCTTTGCAGGTGATGTGAAAGGCTGTAATGACTACTATATACTGTTTCAGGATTTTATTGGAAACTTAGTGCAAATGCATACCATTCATCAAAAAAAATCCTTGGGAAAAGGCAAAATGAAACCTTATTTAAAGTAAGAAGGTTTATTTCAGTTAATATATCTTGTCAGCCAAAATAACTTTGGAAATGAAGTGACTAATTACCGAAAGCCTGTATCTGAGAGGTTCTATAGGGTTACATGCTACATCTTGATGCTGAAGGCTGGCATAAAATATGCTGTAAGACTACTATTAACACTTACATGAATTTTCGCATGAGCTCTGGCTTCATAATGAGCAGTTGTCTTCCTAATTTTCTGTCCAGTGGCGAGCACCGATAGGTTTAGTTCTCTGTTTTGACAGGAGAAACACAAGTTGTGTTTTTTATGTGTCTGGGTACTTTCTCGATGTTGGTAAATGCCTTCCTGTCCTGGTAAATTAGCAAGGGACTAGACTGAGCTAGAACTTTACAAAGAAAAAGGTATGAATCAATAGAAACACTAAGTTTCATACTTAATTGAGTATTCATCCAGTATTTTCCCCATCTGTGCAGCTAAGGAGAACAGAAATGTACCAGATAATCTTTTCTAAAACAAGAGAAAAATAATATTTTATACTAGGTAGACTCTTAAAGCATCTTTTACCCAGCTGTATCTCAGCAACTTCCAGAAAAGCAGTAAGTGATATGACCAACCCTTACTTTGTGTGGCTCTCACCTCTAAAGAACACTCTAAAGGACACTGTAAGCAGTGGGATGTTTTGGCAAGACATTAGTTTTTCTTTGTTCTCACTTCTGTTGCTTTTTTTCCTTTGTAAACCATCTGTGTTTTCGCTGTAATTTTTATTTATTTTCTTTA
>JAOXJM010000023.1:68604861-68623659 GCA_026413425.1 Tringa solitaria
GGAGGTTTAGATTGGATATTAGGAAAAATTTCTTCACCAAAAGGGTTATCAAGCACTGGAACAGGCTGCCCTGCCTTTTAATACCTGGAGGTATTTAAAAGATGTGTAGATGTGGTGCTGAGGGACATGGTTTAGAGGTGGTTTTGTCAGTATTAGGTTGATGGTTGGACTCAATGATCTCAAAGGTCTCTTCCAACCTGGAGGATTCTATGTTTAGCTGGATATGTATCATGCTATGTAGCATGAATCTCTATGAGCAAGCGAGGCACATGGCTCTGTAACACGGATCTCTTCTTGTAATTTACTATTCCACCAATTTCTGTCAATTGCAAGTTCCAAGTGATGCTCAGGGGCCAGCAAGGCCTCGCCCACGCTAATTCCTTCACGCACACCGCACCGCCGTGCCCCCGGCGCCCTTCCCGCGCGGGGGAGCTCGGCCCCGGCCGCCCCCGCCGCCTTTCCAGGCCTCTCTCTCCCTGAGGGGAAAGCTTCAGGCGGTGGGGCCTGCCTGCCCCAAGCCTCTGAGGGGCGACCCTGCCTAAAACCTCTACCCACCTCCCGCCATGCCCCTGCCCGAGCCGGCGGCAGCGGCTGCCCCGTGGCGGAAGGGGCCGGAGCCGCACAAACAGCCGTTAACGGCTCCCGGCGCCGCCGCTAACGGCCTTGGGGGGCGACGGAGGGGACGGGCAGGCAGCGCGCGCCCCTGCAGTTGGAAGCAGGGCTGAGGGGAGGCGCGGCCCCAGCTGCTCCGAGGGCGGGCGGGCAAGCGGGCAGGCGGGGCCGGCGAGTGACGCCGGGCTGCGCGGCGTAAACAGCCCGGCGGCAGCCCGGCAACCAGGCAGGATTGCTGCGCCGCCGCTCCCGGCCGCCCTGAGGGTCGGATAGGACCGGACCGGCCTTCCCCGCCCGGTGCCGGCCGCAACGGACGGGGAGAGGCTTCTCGCAGCGGCCTTGAGAGGTTTGAGGCCGCAGCCCGGCGCGACTGGTGGGGACGGCGGCAGGAGGAAGCGCCCGAGGCCGGTCTCGGGGAGGGAGACCGCCGCTTCGGGCAGCGGTTCGCGGCCTCGGCGCGGCTGCCCGGTAGGGCCGGTGCCGGTGGAGCCCGAGGGGCGGCGGTGGCGGGGGAGTGCGGGTCCGGTCGGTGAAGATGGCGACCCCGGGGATGGGCTGGCAGCAGCCGCAGCACGGCTACGGCGGCGGTTCGGCGCCCGGCGCGGGAAAACTCGGCTCCGGCTCAGCCCAGGGTGGTCTGGGCGGCGAGCACAGCCCGGACCTGCATTTCAAAATGAGCAAGAAGATCGCCCAGCTCACCAAGGTGAGCGACCGTCCGCCGCGCCCGGTCCCTCCCCGCCTTCTCTCTCTTCCTCTCGGTATATTTTTGTTGTTTCCCTTCGCCTCTCGCCGTCGCCTGGGCAGAGACGTGGCGGAGGAGAGGCAGGCTGTCGGGCTCGGTGTTAAATCCCGGTGGGAGGCGGCCGGGTACGTTCTCCTAAGGCCGGGCCTGGAGCGGCCGCCTTGCCCCGGGAGCGGCCTCGGTCCCCGGGGACGGGAGCGCCCCGTGCCGGGGTCCCGCGGTGCGAGCTCCGGCGTACCGGGAACAGCGGAGGGCGGGCAGGGACCGTCCAGGGGAACTGCCGCAGTACCCGTTCCCAGTTCCTTGTGTCCAAATTCCCTCTAGCACAGGCAGGTAGCTGGGTGTGTGGGAGGTGATCCCTGATTGCCAGGCTGATCTTTGGTATTTATTCTGTGAAGATTTTAGCTTCTCTTTTGGAGGCCGTTCTCTGAGTCTTTTTAAATAGGGAAATTAAGGTGGTGCCTGTTTTCCTTTTGCTGAAGAGAAGTACTGCTTTTGAAGTGTCTGGTAATATCTTAAATGCCTTAGATGGTGAGGGAGAAGTGTGGGTATACCCCTGGTCTTGTATTGCTGATTGAACAGTTTTCATTATATCACCCCCTTATATAGAAAATACATTGTGTCTTTGTTAAAGGCTGGGGTCAAACTACAAGGAGTTTCAAAACCTTATTGTTCAGGCTGGTAGGCCCTGTGTTTCTAAAGTGGTTGTAGCTATGATTTACTTAAAATAACTTAAAAAAAAAGCTCTGGTGCTGTAATCTCTCTTGTATGATGCTCAAGCCATAGGTGAATAGTATTGTTCAGGAAATGAAAGGCAGGCTATCTTTGCTAAAGAGGAAGGAGAAGAAATAATTTCTGTGAAGATTTACATAGCTAAAACATTTAAAGATAATTTAAAAGCACTGTGGGACCTGCTAGTATTCTTCAAATATATGCTAAAATGGATGAAGGTGACATTTCGTTGGAACTAAGAATGAAGACTGCTGGCAGTCTCACTGTGGAGGTAGTTCATATTTATGCACGGTTGATGCACCATCTACCAGTTAAAAATAGTATTTATTGTGGCACACTGTGCACCTTAATGTATTGGAAAACTGATGACTGAGGGGTATTTTGTCATGTCTTTGAATTCAGAGTCCAGTTTCTTTACATGTTAACATTGGTGGAACTAAAATTGTAATTTCATAAGGAGAAAAGTAGAATTAAAATAAGCTGAAGAATCTCTTTGATTTTACTCCATGTGCATACAAATGCTGAATTAAGGTATTAAAGATATTACTACAAACTTCTGCTCCCTGAAAGGTACGAAAAGCACCTAGAGACCATAAATGTACTGTAGACTTAAGGCGTAATGCTTATGCAAAATACTACTTTCAAAGAATAATTGTTATTTGTGCATGTGTCATTTGATATATTCCCTTCCTTTCTGTAGGAATTTACCCAGCAGTTTATAGCTGATTTCAGAAACAGTGTTCCACTTCTGTTGTGAAGTCATTTGTGTATACCCATGAGTTCCACATCACTGGGGATGTGCCCTATGCCCTCTCAGTTATTATGTGTGAGATGTCTTGAGATGGATGCGAGCTAAATATGGATTTAAATGCGTGGTGCGGGAATATTATGAATTTCTGTATTAGAAAGCATGAAGAGAGGTTGTTTTTTTACGAACCATAGTAGAATTCTTCTAAAATTCTAGAAATTGTGTGTGTGTTTGTCCTGCCAAAGCCTTCAAAGTAGTGCAAATAAAAGCTATGTATTGTCTTACTGTAAACTATGTGCTTCTACAGGGGGTTTACATCTGAATTATACTCTTACAGGACTGGAATATTGTGTTTCCCAGTGACTTGCAGATTCTGGTAATGTTTTAGTTTGTGTGTTTGTGTTCTGTTTTCAACTTTTAGGGAGAAAAGTTGGAAAATCAGCCGATCTTTGTACTGACTGAAGGTCTAAAGTGAAAAACAGTATTTCTAGATGTAAAACAGGATGTGTAATAAAAATATTTTTCCTGCAGCTATTGCAACAATAAAATTAAGAATTTAAAGATTTAGATAAAAAAAGTATTCTATAACATTAATTTCATTGAGGTACAGGTGCAAATTTTGACAATTTTGTAGTTAGAGTGCTCAGGTCCTACATTTCTGTTTGTTACTTGACCTTTCAGAAAAGGAAGCTTAAAAGAAGTATAGAAACTTTTGGGTAAAGTATAATCTGGACTTTCTAACCTGATCTAGAATCTGAAGCCTGATTTGATAGATGGCTCCAGAAATTAATCCTTGAGGAAGGACTCTAGCTGCAGGGAAAATATATAAGCATGAAACTTAATTTCTGTGAGAGTTAACTGTCTGAGAAGATTTAATTTCACTTTGCAGAAGACTTCTGAAAATTAGCTGATGGAAAAAAAGACATTAGGATATTTCTATGAAGGTCTTTTGACCAAATTTTGCTGCTCTAGCTTTGCCAAATGCTAACTAACTTCTGTGTACAGAATTCCTCTTTGGTAATCTAGGAACTACTTATTAAGAATACCACTTCTTAATTGTGCTTCTCAAATTGTTTAATGTCTTACATATGAGATGCTTCTCACACACCTTCCAACTGTTTTCCCCATTTATGTTTGGTTTTTATTATTGTCTTCTAACTCTTCTGTGAGACTGACTTAAAGATGTAAGTCTCTCAGTGGATTTAGAGCTGAAGACAGCTGCTTTACCAAGTCAAAACAAACCCAGCAATATATTGTAGTAAAAGAAAATCTAAATATGCATGGGGCATTGCCAAAGGGATACACATAGTTAAATTATCCAGACAACTCTGTCTTCTGACAAAAGAAACGTGACTCAATAGTTTATTTTTGCTTATCTTTGTACAGTTTGTATTACAAGCTGCGAGTAGCAGCAGAAGAAAATCCTTTCCCCGCGGAAGATGCAGATCACTCATGAAGTTCATGTAAAATTCCAAAATTAGGATTCCTCTGTTATGTTTTCACATTATTTAGAGAGAATCTGATGTTTCAGTCAAAACAATTCAGGAACATAAAGAAAAAGGTGAAATTTGTTTAATAACCAGATTTAATCAGTAATTCAGAGTGAGGCAAAATAAGATACAAATCCGTTTCACTAAGCACAAAACTTCTGAAGTACTTAATATATTTTTACTTTTGGGTGGGGGTTTAACTTTGGTTTTGGTATAACTTTAATAGGCTTAATTCACAGGGGAAGGTAAAACAAGTAATTAGAAACGCAGCTTTAAAAAATGCAATTATATTCCATGTCTTCTTTAAACACTGCAGTAAATTGTAACTGAAGCAATTTTAGGTCTTCCTCTCCAGTATAAGCTCCTTATTTTTAGGCGTTTTGAAAGATCTGTGTACCAGTGTGGGGATAAAGTAGCATCTGACACAAAGATTAAAGCCAACAAGAAATAAACTGCGATTATGAGGTTGCATATATATGTTTGTGCTACTGTTTGCTGGAGTGCTAATGCAGTGTTGAATTATTCCTGCTGCAGATGAAAATATGCATATATATATTTAATTACTTTGCATAAGACAACTGGAATAGAAAATAAAGGCAAATTGCTGCTATGCTTACATCAGTAGGGGAGAATGGGATTAGTTTTTACAGTTGCCAGAAGTTCAAGTGTGTTTGTTTTGGTTGATTTTTTTTTTTTTGCGTTTTGTGCTGTAGTTTGAAGCTTGAGCATTTGTGATTGAGAAATCCACATCCTAAATGTGCCTGCAATGTCTGTTGTGTGAGCTTTCTGACATCAACATAAATCTTTGACTTTTATGGAATAACTGTGTGATCCGCACTGGGATTATGCAATGAGAATCTTCAGCATTAATTTGGTTGCATGATATTAACTGTGGAAATGGTACATTAAATGGAAGAAGAGTCTCTTAAGTGCCACGCAGATTATACATGCCTTACAGTGATCATTTCTATTTATTTAGTAAAAAGAAAAAAAAAAAGTACAAAGCTCCAGTGTTTTCCCTTGGTATGTGCTTAGAGCTGGATAAGTCTGTTCTGGAAAGGTTCCAAAAAACTCAGCTAGTTTAAAGACTAAGGCAACAATGTTGTCCAAGACACACCATACTTGAATAAACTAAAGACTGGAATCTGGGACTCCTGAGACCAGAGTTCTGTTCTCAACTCTGCCATTGGCATGTTGTGTAAATTTGGCAAACTGATTTTTATTTTTTTTTTAAATAATATAAAATTTCTCATTTGTTTTACTTTCTGTTAGAGAGAAGTACTTAGAGAATAGATGTTAATGTATTAGTTAGCCCAGTGAGTTGCTTGGGCATGTAGGTAGGAAACTTATTTCAAAGAATAAAGAGCAAATTTGATGCTCTCTCATTCATGTGCTTATGCTTCTTGTGTGGGCTTTTTTGGTGGGATGGTTAAAGGTCTCCTTCACTGGCACAGAATGTAGTGTGGTGGAAGCAAGAGCTATAGGGTTTAACTTGTATTAATGATTCTTAACAAAATATTTCATTTGAAATAACTTTGTTAGTTTTTATTTGGAAACAGTCTGCCTCAGGAAACAAAACAACTAAACCTCTTGCGAAAGGTTTATTGTGCATAGGATTGTAAGGAAACTTAAGAGCCCTCAAAAATAGGGAAGAAATTAGAATCTAAAAAACCCTGTAGAACTGTTTTTATGTTAACTGTCATCATGTGGAAGTTGATGCCATTCACAGTTTTGTAAAAACTTGGGGCTTAGTTTTTTAAGCAACCTTATGTCATCTCTTCAATGTGTGTTAACGTTGGCAGCAGGCCAGTATTTGCTAACAGTTCTAGGATTGCATGAAAAGAACCGAAATTTTGAGGCGGGTGTGATTTGACTACATGTTTGAATGTAAAAAATTTTGCATATACTTCTGACTAGTAATGTGGCAATAAATGTTATGTTTTCTTATTACGTAAAAATAGTTTTCAAGGACTAGAAGGTATAACAGCATAATATTAGAGATTAAATTCTCTTACATTTCTCTGGATTTACTTAATTTTGGTTTGTGTTAATTATTCCAAAAATAGCTGAAGTAACTCCTATAAGAAGGGAGAGACTGAAGGTAGGAATTGAGAAAGTGACAGAGATAATATGTCTGAAGTGGGTATCTTAAGATATTTTTCTTTATCATGCTAGTATAGTCTCGCCATCTTCCTTTTCTGACTTTGTCCATGTGGTATTCTTATTCTGACTGTGTCCTTGTTCTGCAGTAGTTATGGCCTGAACAAGGGATACTCACAGAAGAGTTTTCTGTACCTGTGATGGGGTAAGGACAAAGATGGGACTCAGTAAAAAGGGCATGTCTTTAATACCATCTGGTATAGTTTAGAAAAAGTAAGTAGAGCTTTCAGGCTCTCAAAATCTTCTTCAGACTTTAAATAAAATCAACAGTTATTGTCTTTATGTCAATACTTGCTAGTTGAAGCACTTAAAATTGCTTTAAAGTAGCTGTGGCTTCTAATTTAGGCCTGAAGAGGTCTTTCTTACCTTCCATGTTTCATCTGACAAAAATTATGGAATTTGGTGTTTTAATATATTCTTTGTCTCTGAAAGAAGAGATCAGGAATCTTAAACAAAAACAAACAAACAAAAAGTTGACAATTCTTATATGAAGTCAGGGAACTTTTATTTAATGCTGTTTATTCCCAATCAACACTAGTAGAAAAAAGTTAATTATTCTGATGCTTTGAAGACCTCAGGACCATGCACCCCTTAAATGGTTCTTCAATTCATTATCATTGCACACCTGCAATGTGAGACTAGAGGGGTGTTACATGGACCTGACATGGGATATTTTAGAGCTCAGTGTTGTGGTATGTGTGAATCAGGTTGACGACTTTACAGTCTTTTGTCACAAGATATCGAAGAAGAAGAAAAAGAGAAGTAGGATAAGTATGAAATGTTTTTAATATTAAAATATTAATTAAATTAATTAAATTAATTAAATTAATTAAATAATATTAAAAAATATATTCAAATGAAGTTCCTTTCCTCTCCACCTGTATAGTCTTAATGGTTGACTACTAACTCAGAGTTCTTCTGAGACTACTGACAGCTTAAAGTTCTAAAGATATTTTCTGTATGTGTGTGTAATTGAAAGTGTGATGTTGTTGAAAAGCTGTCTGATCACACATTCATATAAGCTACTAGTTTAAAATGCCTCTTTAACATGTTTGTGCATATACTAGCTTCTTTGAAATTGTTTTGGTTTTTGGGGGTGTTTTTTTCCCCATTTTACAAGCATCTAGAAGAATAATCAAAATGAAGAGACAAATAAGTTGTGGTAGAGTATGAATAATATGATGTGGCACTTAGGGACATGAGTTAGTGGTGGACTTTGGCAGTGTTAGTTTTACAGTTGGACTTGATGATCTTAAGGGTCTTTTCCAACCTGAATGATTCTATATGTATCCTCTTGCTCTATGCTTATTCTTATTTATTGCTATAATCAAATAACGTAGAATTACAAGGAGCTGAAAAGCTATTAGATATTATTGCTCTATGTACCTCAGCTGTTAAAACTGGTATGTTCGTACATTAAAGATATTTAAAGAAAACCTGAAAGATGAGAATTTTAGTACAGTTCAATGTTATCAACATGTTACAATTTAAAATCTAAAGAACGAACTTGCAGGCCATAAATGAATCCTGATTTGACAACATCCCTAACATGTAAAACCTGTCAACCTTTAGCTGCTCTTTACATATGATGGTATATATAAATCCTATGAAAAAAAGAAATATTTGAAATTTATTTTATTGTGGTGGTTTTTTTTCTGTTGTTATGGCAGTTTTCAGATAAGTACTGCATTATGAAAGAAGGCTTTTGCTATCATCTTTATTTAAGTAGACTCAAGAAAGTGCCAGTTCAGAGTTAAGAGCATAATACTGAAATGCTTTCCTCCAGATGCAAAAGTTGTAAACAGGAGAAAGAATACTCTACGTAATTGTACAGGGTATTTATAGATTGATTTCTTTGTACACTTGTAAATTAGCGTGGATAGAGCACTTTGAAGTACTCAATCCTGCAAGGAGTTCTTATTTGTCAAGTCTTATAAAAATGTGGCAGCAGACAGTCTTTTTTTTTTCTTTTTTAAATATCTGGAATACCATGAAAGTGCAAAGAAGTTGTTTCAAAAATATAAATCTTATCACTTGCTTAGCAAAAGTCAAATTGAAATTTAATCTTAGTGGTTCTGTACTTTCTTCAAACACTGTAAAACTGTATTCGGTAACAGCATTGTTTTTATTTGGATATTTTATGTTGTCATGCAGCCTGTTGGTTACATGTACTTTATTATTTTTTTATGTCTAGAAGTACAGTTAGATGCATACTGCATCTAATACATGTGTAGAAATGTTATTTGTCATAAGTCATTGTATTGGTACAGTAGCTTGCAGCCTGAAGTAGCTTCTAACCACTGAAATTCTTTCAATATTTCATTCTCTAAACTCAGACTTTGGCTTTAATGAAAATAGTAAATTTTTTCAGTGATGCTACTGTTTCCCCACTTCCAATCTCCAAGTCTTCATTGAAAACTTAACTCTCCTGTTAACTGTGTGGAGGAGGGAGGGTGCTACATTTAAATAGTCACTAATTTTTATTTGCTGCTTGCATGCTTACTACTAAATAAATCTGGCAAATCTCAACATAACATTATGAGTTCAGATGCTTGTGACTCTTGGCTGGTACTAGTTTGGCAGTAGTAAGCCAGGCTTCTATGTGTTCTTCTAATGACTGATGGCATACCAATAACCAAAGGCATTGCATTCCAAAAATAGCCGGAAGAAACAAAAACAGTCTACAACTATTCACCATCTTGTCCTACTTAATGCACATTACCTGGTTCTGTTTCCTCAGTCAGGCTTTTTTAACTGAAGGCTATGAGGAAGAACAACCTTTTGCTGAGGTTGTCATTTGGTTAAGCTCAAAATGACAACCTTTAAAAATAGCTACTGTTAAAAAGTTCATGAAGTCCTCCTCCTTCAAGATGTTCCCATTAAATGAAAGAGAACCTTTTATTTAAAAGAAGTATGAGAAGAAAATAGAGCTTATAAGAAATACTTGCTTTCTATTTCCATTTTTATGAGATTAAATTAATCTTTCCATCCCGTTTCCTGAAACTTCATTTCTAGAAACCTGAATTATAATGTGTTTAGAAAACAGGTGTGCTATAATCCAGAAATTTTTAATTGAACAATGTTTTTGCTCACAACGTGACTGAAACCTATAACTTCTAGTAAAGGGTGTCTGACACTGCCTTCTCAGATCTGGTATTGTGCAGTATGGATGCTGATGTGTTTGGATAGGTTGTACTAAAGTGTATTGCAGTAATCTCCTGTGACTGTCTCTGTCCTTTTAAAATGTGACAAATGAAAATAGTGGTAAATCATTTCTGTACTAAAGATTAGGGTAAAGGACCTGATTTTTTTTTTTTTTTAATTTCTTTCTTTTATGTAATTATAAGTATAGGTTTCACCTTTAAAAAATGCATTTTATTTGTAATCATGGATATGTTGTGAAAAAACCCACTTTTTGTGTCATGCCACTAAGAGGTAAAACTTTTATTTGAAATTTTGATCCATTATTTTGGTTGGGTTGTTCGCTACCTTTCCATATTGTCTCTAACGTTACAGCGTTAACTTACAGTTCCTGTGTCATTAAAATCAGTCAGTCTTTTTGTTTGTTTGTTTTTAAAGGCGTGTGGCCATTTGCTTTATGCTAGGATAGGGCACATTTTTGCAAATTCTAAAACAGAGACTGGACTTTGACATGGAGATCAGTTTGTGTTCTTTGAGCTGGTCTGGGAATGTTCTGTGGCCATTCTCTCTACTGCCGGGATTCTTGTCTTGCCTTTTTTTTTATTTCCATGCTCTGCTTCAGGCTTTGTCATGGGTGCCTTTTCAATCTACAGTGTAAACCATTCACCATTGGGTGTATAGAGTATATTCTGCCTTAGCTTCAGGTAATTCTTGTGATTTATGTTTGGGCAGGCACTGCTATATTAAGTATCTTTGCACCTTCTGTACAAGCGAAGAGCCTGAAGCAAGTTTAACTTCTGTTGGCTATTATTTTCCATATTTATGAGTTGATACTCCAGAATAAACTATATTCCAAATCCCAGAATTTTTGGGGACACAACTGTGTGTGTAATAGACATGGAAATTTAAACTTTTTTTTTTAAGGGCCTGTGCTCCCTGTTCCTGAGGGAAACTAAATCTGCTTTCAGAAAACTCTTAGGTTGGAGACAGAACTAACATGTCTTCTCACTATAAAATCTATCTGCTTTTGTATGTGCCTGTATGATATTAGAGTAAATGTGTCCTCTTAAAGCAAATCTTACTGAAGTCCTGACTGGCATACCCTATTGGCTCTAGAGTTGCTACTAGTTCTTGAGCCTCTTTTGTTTTCATGTATGGAAAAGATATTGTTATAGAAATGGGAAGAATTTGTTTAAGTGTACAGAAAGAAAATTACCTCATCCAAGAAGTATAAAATCCCATTAGTTTGTCAAAGAATTGAGAGTAGCCTCAAGTTTGTCTACCAGAACTGATTTTGTGGAAGAACACGACATGTATTTTAGTGAGGTCCGGAGCTGCGCATGCATTTCTTGGAAGCCTTGCGAAGCGGCGCCCGGCGTGAGGCTTCGTGCGTGGGTTCTCTCTCCCGCCCCGCCGCCGCGGTGCCCAGCCGGGGGGGCTCCTCAGCCGCGGAGCGCCCTGTGCCGCTCTCCGTGGTGCTGAACGCGGGGCCGCCTCGACGCTTCAGCCCCGCTGGCCTCGGTGTTTGTTTCCCCTTACGCAAAGCAGTACGTTTCCCTGCTAGCAAGATCTCTTTAGAGGCCCAACTTACATAACTACAATATCCCAATCCTTTTTTGTAGTCGACGTGGTAGGCTATAACATTGATTACATTGAACGCTGTGAAGGTGAGTGCAGCGAGTTATTTATCTGAAAATGTGTGCCATGCCGTTTTGTTGTGGCTTCCGAAAAGCCTGACAAAAAGACAAAGAAGTGAAAATGAAAACAAGGACTAGTATTTTTCAGGGAGTTCTGTCAGTTAGCAAATTAAGAAATGTTTGAGAATACTTAAATAAGCAGCAGCATTTTATTCATATCGTCAAGATTCTAAAAGAGGGGTTCAGGTTTGATTTTTCTAAAGCTGACTTCAGGAATATACAATGAAAAACTTGATGTTTTCATTCAGACTTTATACCTGGTTAAATTCTGTTCTGAAATGATTGCGTTTTTACCTTTTAATGGTTTTTAAAAGTTGGAAACACAGTTATCATAAAATTCAAATTAAAAATACGTATTCTATTTCTGAATGTTGCCCAAAGCATAGTAGAGTCAAAAGCCCTTAGAGCTCTCAAAAGAGGAAGAAATTGCATCTTGAAATGATATACTACTTAAAAGCACTTATTTCGGTGCTTACTCAAAAATAGTGATACAGGTCTGTAAGATGACTACCTTTTTTACCCTGTTTCTTCACTTAGGTGCTCCTACTTTTAGGAAGCTTTGAACTTAATATCACTCTGCTGAAAGAAAATTCATTCGTTTGTATATGGAAAAATTCTTGTAGAGTGAATATCTTTGCTATGTTGGTTTTTTGTTTTGTCAAGGGCAAACTACTCATCTCCTCCATGCAAATTCAGTTGTTTAGCTCCAAGAACTTTCCAGTGCATTATTTCACAGAGCCTAAATAATCACAAACAGATGCAATAGAAACATACTGCCTTCAATTGCTCTAGGGTTCTCTATACCTGAAAGGCTCAAATCAAATACGCAAATATTCAAGAAATAAATCTGTAAGGAATTGCAGCTCAGAGACTAAAACACAACTTGGAGTAGCCCTTTGGCCTGTCCTGGTTCCCTTGCAGCAATGTAAGATCTAATCATATAGCAGATGTGTCAACTATATTCTGGATAGATGAATAGAGGTTAAATGGGATTTTTTCTCACCAGGAGGCAAACTGGGGAATTTGTACATCTGTCACTAAACCCTTCTTTTTTTTTTTCCCTTTCCTACTTTCTTTATCTTCCCCTCCCTCCCCCCTTCCTTCAGTATGTTTCTAAAGATTTAACTATCCCCTCCCTCCCCCCTTCCTTCAGTATGTTTCTAAAGATTTAACTATCTTAGGAAATTGCCCAAAGCTAACTGCACTACAGATTTGCAGTGGTTGTTTCTGACATAACCTCTACCAATCAGGTTAACATCCCAGAACTGAGAAGGGGTCTTGATTCGGTGTTGGTGGCAATACTGCCCACCTCTCCCAGCACAAGGGCGTTGAGTTGCAGTTGCAAGTATATGCTAAACCAGTCTGTAACAGGAGGAAATGATTGATTCAAGTTGTATGCAGAATGAATACTTAAGCTAATTCTGTTCATTGGAGAGCTTTGAAGGACTGCTTTTGAAGGTTTATCTTTTATCACAGTGCTTATTTTCACAGAGATTGAAGCAATTTGATTAATTTGACTTTCTAATTCAAGTCACTGATTTATTGCATGACAGCTCAGGAGATATAATGCGTGGCTGGTCTTTTCTTATGTGCTTGTGTTTGCCTTTTTAAATGATGCGTTACCTGCTGAGAGTCCCAATAGCCTGTATCAGATGTTGAAACAAATGAATTTCATAGTGGTTACACCTTCACCTTAGTTTATACATTCCTTATGCTTGCTTTCTAAAGAGAACTACATTGCTTTCAAATGGAAGTTGAGTAGTACTGTAGAGAACATAGTTTATTTTTAGGTAATTTTTGTTTACTCTCAGGCAGCTGGGACAGGGTGGAAGCTGAACCTACAGTGAAAATTTCACATATCAACACGTATAAGGTACGAGTCATAGGGGTTAGAGAGCTTCAGCATTATCAGCTCATTTTACACCTTGCTTTCTGAAGTAGTACCAGATACAAATCTTCTATGTAATGTAGCTTAAAAACCTTTTTAAGGCAGCTTGTATTGCTTTTCTTTTAGATGTTCACTAAATGTTGACAACTGAAGTTTTCTTTTTTTTTTTGTGTGGCCTGAGAAATTTAGATGATCAGGTTTCCTTAGCTTGTGTTGGTCCTCGGTTGTTTTTTTTTTTGTAATGGAGCAGGAAATAAGTCTAATTCCTAGTAAGTGCAAGGTAAATTGTTTACTTCAGTAATCAGTCCATTACTGCTTTTTGCTGCTTTTGGAATGTTTATTATGGATTTCCTTCTTTATTATGATACACTGGTATCACTAATGTTCCATTCTAATGTCACTTCAATTAATTCATTGAAAATTCTGCACTGAGTTCTAGTGCATTTTATATCCTGGTTCTGTGACTGAAGACTAGATATCAAAGCTAGGTATCAAAATCTGTCCTCTGTATTAGAACCTTTTCTGACTTTCTGACTTTCTTTCTTAAAAAAAAAAAAGACAACAACCAAACAAACCAAATAACACAAATGCTATGTACTAGCTAAATTTGAAATTGAACTCCGAAAAAGTATTTGAAAACTTCTGCAAATTTGTTGTCCACTGCTAAATGTTTCAGTCTGCAGCTTGTTCTGTACTGTCTCTTAAAAGGTTAAGACATCATTTATAATTCTATGGAATGAAAACTGGTGTATTGGAAGCTGTATTGTACATAGAATAGTCTTAAAATGTGCCTCAGTAATTTCTCAGTATTCTATTAATGTGTTCTTTGTATATGGCTTACTCAGATCATTCTTAAATTTTCTCTTCTCTAATGGTGTATTTTGCAGTACGCCACCAACTTAGCTCATTTTTTAAATTTCCTTTTTTATCAAGAAATGGGGTTTTCTACAGTAGTAGTCAGAACTAAGCATGTTTGTTTGAGAGACTGAATATATATAAACTGACATGTGCATGATACAGACCTGTGCCTACCTCAAGGCCTCCGGCCTTGAGCTAATTATTTAATGTGAAGTTGCACACAAATGCTCAGTAATTTATTATTTTTTTCTTGCAAGTCTACTTGTATGTGATTTACATGTGCTCATTGATTTAAGATTACTGCTATTTTTCTCAACTGTTGATTTTTTAAAAGTAATTTTTTATGTATACTGCGGAAAGAAGGCTTCTTGGTTTTCCTTTAATCCTCTGTTGTATTAGGAATCACAGACTTTTGTTTTCTTAGGAGAGCTCTTCATGCCCCAAACTTGAGATCTTGACAAACATCCTTATTTGGCTGACTCACCAGGTATGGGGAATTTTTGTTGGAGGTGAAAAATTCTGATACATCCATGTACTTTATTATAATGAATTGCTGGAACAGTAGGAGTTAGTCTCCCGTTTAATGTGGAATAAAGTAAATATTGTAAAAGAGGCAAATCTAGCAAATAGTTACAATTTAAGTACTCTTAAAATTAAAAACATATTGTATTTCAGTTGCCAAGCAGAAGCAACAATAGAAGTCTTTATTACAACTGCATAGGATGACTTTTTAAGAACATTCACTAGTGTAGCTCTCCAGATTAGATCCAACTGGATAAACGTAATAAGAAAATACAGATGTTAGACTGGAACTGAATGTTCAGGTTGAGGAGCCACAGGATTCCCCTTACTGTATTTGATAGGAAGAATGGAAAAGATATGCTTTAGGACAACTTCAGGTCTCTAATGGAGATACTACAATTTTCCTACTAAAGTATACATGATCTTTCCTTCTTTTTTTTTTTTTTTTTTTTTAAATTGAATGCTTTCGAAAACATGGTGGAAGGAATTGAAACTGCACAAACTTCAAGTATTTATAGCTAAACTAGAGCCTAGGGAAACAAGTGTATTCAGTCTTTTTTTTTTTTGTGGGACTGTTTTTTAGGAAATTTAAAATTAAATACATCTTCACTCCTGTTTATCGTATGCCAGTATGTTTTCTCCAGGTGTGTCCTAGACAAGAAGACATTAAGGTAGATTGAAAACTGGCTGCACTGCTGGGCTTAAAGGGTGGTGGTCAGCAGCATGAAGCCCGGTTGGAGGCCAGTTGCTAATGGTGTACCCTGGAAGCTGATACTGAGGACAGTACTGTTTAAGGTCTTTGTTAGTGACCTGAATGATGAGACAGACTGCACACTTAGCAGGTTTGTGGACAATACAAAACTGGGGCTAGCAGTTGATAAAGCAGACGCGTGTGCTGCTACTGAGAGCTGGACAGACTGGAGAAATTCCTGCATCTGGGATTGGCTGGAAAGCAGCTTTGCAAAAAAGGCCCTGAGGTCCTGATAGACACGTTGAATATGAGCCAGCAGTGTGCCTTTGTGGCAAAGGCAGCCAATGGGACATACTGAACTGCATTAGAAAGAGAGTCACCAGCAGCTCAAGGCAGGTGATCCTGCCCCTCTCACCTGGCACTGGGGAGACTCACCTCGAGTGCTGGGTCCAGTTCTGGGCTCCCCAGTACGAGAGGGACACGGACATGCTGGAGCAAGTCCAGCAAAAGGCCACTAAGATGATGAAAGGACTGGACCATCTGTCATACTAAGAGCGGCAGAGAGCTGGAACTGTTTAGCCTGGAGAAGAGAAGGCTCAGGGGGAATCTTATGAATGTGTGTGTATACCAGATGGTAAGGAGTAAAGACAACTGAGTGGGCATATTCTTAGTGGTTCTTCATGAAAAGAGGAGGCAATAGGCACAAACTAAAACATAAGAAATTTCAGTCAAACATAAGAAAATACTTATTTTGCTATCAGGATGATCCAATAACAGCACAGGTTGCCCAGAGAGGTTGAGGAGTCTCCTTCCTTGGAGATGTTCAAAACCCACTTGAGCACAGCTCAGCATATTCTGTTCTAGCTGACCCTGCACTGAGCAGGGAAGTTGGACTAGATGATCTCTGAAGGGCCTTTCAACCTCAGCCCTTCTGTGAATCTGTATACATTCTGTTTCTATAATAGTTAATATGTTGCAGCTTTAAGTTGTTGGTGTGAAATGACAAAACCAATAGCCAGTATTGTGTAAACACTGAGAGGAAGCTTTTTAAAGCGGGGTTTCAGATTTAGCAATAACTTGGTTTTCTCCATTAAATGCTCTGAGCAGTGTTGTCCCTTACAATTTAAGGGGGAAACAAAAAGTCCTATTAAAAAATAGAACTTCGAAGATTATTCTATGAAAAAATCTTTATAGCTTATCTTGTGCTGTTCAGTGTTTGGCTAGCAATGCTTGAGAAGGAATAAAATGTTCTTTTATAATTAGCTGTCTGTTCTGTATGTAGTAAAGCATTTGTAAGAATGTATTCTATGATTATGGACAGCTTTTCTGAAAGACTGTTTCAAATAACTTCAAAGTATTTTCCCATATTACTATATTTTTATAATGTAGTAAGAAGCAGAAATTTGGCTAGTAGAACCAAACTTTTTCTGGGTCTTAAATTGGTTATTTATTTTTATCTTAAATTGGCCTTTCATTGATTATAACACATGAATTTTAAATGTTTAAATATACTTCTCATTATTTGGTCAACAGGAAGAAAAGGGGGGAAAATGAATGTAACCCATCATAACAAAAAGTATGATCATTCTGGACTATAGTAGAGAATACATTTCTACATAAAATTAATTCATAATAAAGCCCAGAAGTTTTTTAATGTTTCTTGTTGATGCTGTAGACTAAATTTTTCTGTTTGCATCTCACTGTGTCTGTGGGGCGTGACTTGTCTCTAGAAAACCCTCGTCACTGTTTCTCAGTTACTCTTCCTGCATCTACCGGCTCTTACCTACCCCCAGATAGCGAGGGTAGGTCAGGCTCGTTGGTCTGTGTGTTCCAAATCATTAACAGCTTATGCACGTGCAGTTCCTTATTGGCTCTGTAGGTGTGTAGTTCATTAAATAGGTGTGCAGCACTGACACAGGCTTGGGATGTCTCTGAAGGCTGGTGTTTCAGACTGGTGGGTACAGACAGCACCAGTGCTCACTGGCAGCAGCACTAGGAACAAGAAACTTCACCTGAGCTGGGCTGAATAGAGTGCTCTGACCCAGGGACCTACATGTTAAGTCTAAAATGAAGGTTTACCAGAGACATAAGGTAGATGTTTGTGTGGGACGTGTAGTGATGTGTTTTTCTCATAAGTATCAGTTCCTTTTTCTATGTAAAATTAGAGAGAATGGACACATTTTTAATTAGAAAAGCATTCCATCATGACTAACTTGCTGGTAGGAGCAGCTGACCAAAGTGCAGCTGACCATGCAAGAGTTGGTCAGCTCTCCAAACCATAACATCTGGTTTGGAGTCAAAAATATTTCTCAGCCAAATAATAACACTGTCATCTTTCAGCCACAAACAGTTTTGAGCACTAATTGTTGTTTGTATTGCATGTAGTTCAAGACACCAAAGCTAATGCAGCAATGGATTTGTTTAACCTTACCACATAGAATAGAACTAAAAACTCCAATACTCAATTATTGGCATAAAAAAGGTTGTTACTGTTATTGTGACTAACTCACTCCGTTGTAGTTCTTCAGACCAAGGAATATAGTACTTCTGTACATTCTTATTAATGATTATGTTCCTGTTTTGTATAAAAAGTATTAAGGCTTTTATCTGGCCGTCTCAGTATTCTTGGAGAGAGTATGGTTCTGTGTGTACCTCTGGAATGATATGCTAACTGAAAATACTGTAAAGCACAATTTAATTTTTTTTTTCTGTCACCTGATAAGAATTGCAATATGTATGATGCATTTAGAGTGGAGCTGAAAAAAAATATGAATTACTCAAATGAGGGATTTATGCTTCTTAGTAATACACAGTTGTACTGAAAGAGCTACTAGTATTTTTAAAAGCATTTACAAGCATGCTTAGAAAACGGCTCATCCTCTGATTTAAAAGTAGAGAGCACAAAACTTGTTTTATCTGCCCACCTCCAACTTTTGCAACCTACTGCCTTTCAATTTTCGGAAACTTACTTGAGCAAGAACTATACGTTTTATCTAGAACTTCGAATGTGTTAATTGTTCCAATGTATTTCAGTTTCTGCTTTCATTTCATTGAAATGCTGTTAAGTTGCTTTTGCTTCCATTAGTAAAGACTTTTTTTTTTCTATGTTTCTAGGCTAATACAGTGCATCAAACTTTCAAAGATAAAATCTGATACAGCTATTCCATTACTTTAGAAATACTGAGATTTATGATAGAGAAATTTGATAGAGATGGAGTTCAGGCTGCTAAAAAACATATGCTATGATACAGCATTGAGCTGCATGCATTTTATTTTATTTTTACGTTTTCCATAAGTCACCCATGTCCTTCATTTAGGGAGTGCATATTGAATTTGTAGATGTTCAGTGCTTTTTGCGTGGAGTAAGTGGATGATGAGAATTTAAAGATACTTTCTGAATCCAGCATTGCATATAGGCTTATGTTTCACTTGGAATTTTCAGTGAGGGTCCCATTGCCAAATCATAGGAAACATTTCTTTACTGAAAGGGTTATCAGGCATTGGAATGGGCTGCCCA
>JAOXJM010000023.1:68628458-68652676 GCA_026413425.1 Tringa solitaria
TTCTGAACAACATGCTGTTAATTTCAGAGTTTAGTTAGTTAGAAGAGGCCCAGCTTAAAAAAAAAAAAAAGTAAAATTACTGAACAGAATTAGATCTGTTTTACCTGCCTGCCGATGGAAAAGTCCTTATTTTGCTTTGCTTGCATGCATAGCTTTTTCTTTACCTATTAAACTGTCTTTATCTCGACGTACAAGTTTACTCACTCTTACCTTTCTGGTTCTCTTCCCCATCCTGCTGGGGGGCAATGAGTGAGTGGCTGTGTGATAATTAGCTGATTACCAGGGTAAACCACAACACAGTGTTATTTAGTACTAAAGTTTATTGTCCTTAAATAAGGACAAGACATCCTAGAAATACAAAGATTGCATTTTTTTGGTCAGCACAAAATAGGACTGGGTATGCTGGACTTAAAGGAAAAGAGTCTGTGAAATACTGTTTGGTTTTTGGTAGTTGTGCTAAGGTCTGTGGAACAGTAAACTCTGTGAGTAAGCTTAAGCTTATCTTGTCTTTTGCACTTGGTTACTCTCAAGTTTCAAGACCAGAAGTACCATAAATGCGATGGTCATAGTAATATTGGAAGCATCTTTAGAGCTCTCAGTAGAGCTGAGATGGGCCATGAGCTTTTTCCCATTTACAGTCTAATTCCAGCTCATCTTTTGGACTATTCTTCCTTCTTGTATTAAAAGCTACAGGGTATAGTGAAATAAGACTCCCACCTTTATTAAATGTTAAATTCAGAATACCTTTTTCCAGTTTCCCAAGAGGCCTCCCAAAAGTTCCTTTCTAACTCACTTCAGTTAATGAAGCAGAAATCTTGCCTTTCAATTGATTACTCCAAGGAGGTGAGGTTTTGGCAAACTGCAGCAAAGAGGAAACCCACTGTATGTTGATCATTCCTGCAAAAAGGGAGTTAGTCTTGGTTCCAAAGAGGAAGAGCCTAGTACAGTGTTCACAGCAGATTTTTTTAAGTCAGATCCTGCTCTGATCATCATGGATGAGGTGACCAAAGGCATAATCTCCCCACTTCTGGTGTCCATGTTTCATTACTTAACCAGCCCAGTGTTTTCCCCAATTCTGTTTCCTGCTTTAGTTTCTGAAATGATCCCTTTACTATTCTGGTGACTTAAATGATGAAAAGTCTAGCTCTCCTTTTAAAACAGAACGAGATTTCCTTTTCCTTCCTGCATGGCTAAGAACACATAATCATCATCAATATGCTATTGTGAATCAGTACATCAGACTTAAATCATAGTAGAAGTTTAATTTAACTAATTGCCTAGGTCTCATTTTAGGTATATCTGTGAGCAGCTTAATTTGTATCAGTACTAAACACTCACAGTTGCAATGAAGGACACTGTAAACTGCTGTGAACATACAATGTATTATTCAGTGTGAAGAACTCTCAGATATCAGAAACCAGGTTTCTCAAATTGGCCCCCAAACCCTGGACCATTTTACCATTTTTATTTTTCATATACCTTTTGGAATACTGTCACTTTTCTCTTATGCATCCTTGTCGTGCCATGTATCCAGTGTCTTGTAGTGCTTCGACAATATTTTTGAAAAAACACATAAGACAAAATGAATATGATCGTAATATCACAGGAGTTCAGCTTTTGTATGAATAAAACTTGCTTGCTGAAGGGTCTTTTCAGTTCTTTTTAATCTAGTGCTCGTTTAAACTTAAACATGATTGTAAATAATGATAACAGGCATTATACTGTTCTTCCTCTAGGTTCTTCAAAAACAGCTAGATGATGTGAAGGAAGAGGAGATGTCATTGTTAAGCAAACACAAAGAAGTGGAAAGTGAGCTAGCAGCTGCTAGAGAGCGCTTACAGCAGCAGGCCACTGATCTTGTTCTCAAAGCCAGTATGTATGTCAGTAACTTAATCTGGAAATTAACTTCACTTCTTTATTCTAGCCTTTCCTTGTTCTGTTAACCTCATGCAGATTTAGAATGCCTAAAGATTGTTCAATGCTGTCCATAGATATTTCTGATGACTTCTGCTTTTTAACTGTTTTGATATCACTTGCATTGTACTTAGGATTCTTTTTCTGTGTACTTACTTGTCCAAGTGTTCTACTTTGTATGGCATGCATGCATCTTCCAGGCCATGGAATTTCTTGCCTTAACAGCACTGTTAAGGCTGTGTACGTGTACTCCACGTAATCACTGAGAAATGCTTTCTATTCCTCCATCCTTTTTCAGTTGCCTTGTCTTTTTGCTGAGACTTTTTGCTGTACATCTACTATCAGAAGACTTGCAGCTTATCAGTTAATGAATCTGTTAGGATTTTCTTTATAGCTGTTTTCTTGACTTCTCTGTGCTCATTGGCATAAGGAAAGGCATAGAAAATGCTTTTAGATTTGCCATGTGGGTTTTAACTTGGTCGCATTGTCTCGCTAGTAAACTGTTTAGTGGTAGGGTATGGGTGTGAGCCCAAGTACTTGAACTTGGTTAACTATGCTTATGGGTAGGATTGTAGGCTAAAAGTAAGCCCCTGACTTATCATTGGACTTTTTCAACTAGACGAGTCGTAGAAATACCTGATTATTTTCCATACAAGTTAGCACAAGCCCAGGGGCTCTTCCCAAAAGTTGCTTTGGATATGATCACCTTGTTTTGAAGGCTGGGATGTTGCCAGACTGTACCAGTCAGCCTTAGGGGCAGAAAATACTTCACAGCGTTAACTTGCTAATGCTGTAATAGTTTACTATTTATATTATATACTATATGTACTATTACTGTAATGGCTTACTATTAGCTGGCTACATGTGGCCTAGCCCTCAAACTGTGTATGTGACTGTGGCCTGTATCAAGGCTTTATTTCTGTCCTTCAAATAATGAAGCAGGTCCTACAGATGGGCTGAGTGTGTCTGTTACCAAGGAGAGCTTCATGCCTAGGACAAGTGGCATAAACGAGCTAGCTAAAGTAAAGGATAGGAATAGTCTGAGCTATATCTTTGGACAATATAGAGGCCAGCTGGGACCCAAGACTGCAAGGTCCTACTGGATGTAAATAGCTAAAAGGAATGGACTTTCTGCTGAGAGGATCTCAAATCATGGTTCTCAAATGGGAATCTGTCCCTCCAAAAAATGATGTGTAAGGCACTTATAGAAGAAAATCGTGACCTGAGACCATTGGAGGAAAGAAACCTGTTCTCATGTGCTCTTTGGCCATTTCTCTTTCTTTCCTTAGGCAGAAGCATGGGAGAGGTTCACCAGACAGTGGAAACAACATCCAGGCTATTTTTCCTTATTATTGATGACAATTAGTCATCTAGCCCTTGAGTCCAACGCTGGTCTCCTCTGGCACTGAAGTTTTTAGCTTTACCGGAAATGGCAGCGTGTCCATGCTGTTGCTGAGCTCAATGGCACTGTCAATAGTACCTCCTTGATTTATAGCACCTCGCTGTCCAACAAGAACCAGGAGCCCTGTTTACAGTGGTCCCACCAAGCCTTATTGTGTGATATGATTGATTACCAGCTCCTTTGGATATGGTTTCTGACCCTGGCTCACTGCCATCTCCTTTGATTTTCTGCTCACACTTGAATCCTGTCAAAAATCCTGCCCCAGAGAAACTGAATTCTTGTATTTAATTACCATTCAAAATATTTACTCATTGTATTTTGGTTTGAAAACGCAGAGTTATATTTATTTCCTATAAAAGATTTATTATTCTTCCATTTATCCTGAGATTCTAAACTTGAAAAGAAGCTGCTGTGTTTCATGCCTTCTGTGTAGAGCATGAGGAATGGGAAAGCTCTGTTGTGTGTCCATATTGCTAGGACAAAAAATCTAGATCAGTGTGTGTGTGCACTTATAATAAAATATGCATGTACATAATACTTCCTGACAAACTTGAAATTCTTGTATGAGATACAGATATAAACTAAGTAGAACATGGAAAAAAAATCTGAAGTCATAAACCTTTTTCCACTGGTGATATGAAGGACAGATGATTATATAGCCTAGCTTTGCAGATATTTTTTTTAAATAAATATAAAGAAATTAAAAGCAAGCCTCTAACCTGCAAGGATTTAGATTATACTTTACTTTGAAGAGAATGAGTTCTGCTGCATATTTTAGTCATATACCTATAACAAAATAAACAAAGTGTAATTCCATAAGTTTTACAGAGCGTTAGCTGCTGTACCTAGCATGCTGGTTAAATTATGTGTTTGATAATACAATAACATCTTTACCATTAGATTTCAACGTTCTGCTTTCTGTTGTGTAGCTTATCGTGGGGTAAAAATGTGTGGTTTTAGGTGGGGCAAGTTCTTCAAGATAGACTGTCCATGTGCATACTATTGCCTATCTCTGCTTTCTCTGGAGTCAATAATGCAACTTCGAACCAGGAAAATTGAAAGTAAAGGAGCCCCAGCACCAAGCACTCTATTGTTGTTGCACATTTTACAGTAAAACTAAAAAAGGGAGAAGTGGAGGGGAAGGTGAGCATTGCAGTGAAGATAATGGAGATCCATGTGAAAGCTTCCACTAGAGTTGAGCTTCTGGAAAACACTGATCTATGAATGTGTACTTAAATGACATGAAACCAATGCTGTGAAGTTTTAAAGAGCTGTTTTGTTTTTAGGTCACATTGGAATGCTTCAAGCTACTCAAATGACTCAAGAAGTTACAATCAGAGATTTGGAATCAGAAAAGTCTAGACTAAAAGAAAAACTATCCCAACTGGAAGAGGAAAGAAACTTACTACAGAGCAAAACACAGAGTCTGGATGAGCGACAAAGGCAGCAAATTCTGGCCTTGGAAAAGGTTAAACAGCTTATTGTGTTTAGTTGAATAAAAACAAAAGACCTAGAATTCTAAGAAAAAAATATGTTTTAATTTTTGTTTTATATGACTGGACTAGGACCAGTAGTAGTATATTCAAAGTGTATCTCATGTTCTAACATAGAATAACTAATGTAGAGTGTAAAGTAAGAGTAGTGGGAAGTCAGATTAGATGTTCAGACTGCTTTGGAGATCTTTTAACATTTTTAGTTAGTTTATGACCTCTTGTGTAAATGCCTAATATCTAAAGTGTCTCAGTAAGGAGAAATATGAAATGGTTAATGAAGAATTAAAAAGCCATTCTCTGAAAATGTGCTGAACGTGTTCGAAAATACTGAACTGAAATTTTCTATAGGTATAATATCTGATTGCTGTTTCCCCAGATTAAATAAAGAAAAAAAAAAGGTGTTAGTATCTATATCTAGCTTTGCATGGACATATTGAAACTACCTTTTTGGTTATTGAGTTATTTAGTCAGTGCTTAGTGTTTGCTAAATTTGTTTAATATGGAATTTAATTTATGTAGATTTATTTAATCAGTAATGGTTTTGTATTTTTTTATTTTTTAATAGAGATTATTGTATTTTAACTGTCTCTTACAGAAAGTAAATGAAGCAAGGGAGTCACAACGTGAATATTATGAGAAGGAGTTGGTAAAATTGCAAGCAAGATTGGAAGGGGAAGCTGCACAGTTAAAGGAGGCTCATTCTAAGACTTTAGAAGAATTAGCATGGAAACACCATACTGCAATTGAGGCTGCACACAGTAATGCTAATAAGGATAAGAAAAAACTGCAGATGGTAAGTTTATGTTTTCTTAATAATCAAACTCTACAAAAAGCGAATGTTAGTTTGAACCTTGTACTACATGGTGATTTTGTTGTATGGCAAGTTTATGGAGTTACCTGCAGATCCATTGTGCCTGTCAAAAAAGGCATTTGTTCTGTTATTAGTCTGCACAGAAGAGAAATTCTCAACTCAAACCAACTTTATTTTTCAGTATAGTAGGTGTGGTTTTTTCTCTGGGTTTTGTGACCCATGTTCACAAAGGTTGGTATATTGCTCAAGATCATTCTTCTGAAAGAGATGAAGATTGTTACTTTAATATTTATTTAAAATTTTCATAAACAGTCCAAAAGTACAAAAAGATTATATTAGTAATCTACTATAGGTATACTCAAGGACAGCAACAGCTGTTTCTAACTTACATTATAAAATTATGCTAACTGTATATCAACTATTCATTTACCTTTGTTTGGAATCCTGAAACTGAAAGGCTGCTTTGTTTCACAAAATTGGCCTTTTCTCGGTTGGCATAACTGAGAGGCCCAATTTTGAATTATTATTTCCCAATCTGATTGTATGTACACAATACAGAAATTTTCCTTTATACAATAAATATGGGATAAATATTAATTGATTAATTTAAGGCTTTGTGAGGCTCCTCTGGTGTGTTCACAGGAAACATCAAGAAACACAGTTGTAGTTAGTGATGTGCATCTTAGACTCTTTTTTGTTTGGTTGCTGTTTTTTGTAAATTATTTTACTGGTGTTGCTTTTTAGTTTTATCCTAAGTCTCAAAGGTTTTTTTATGACTTCCAGTGATGGAAGTAGTTCTCCAAGGCATACGTGCATCTGATCTTTCAAGTTCACTTTCTATGTAACTTTAAACATGCTTGTTATTAATACAATATCTCTTAAAGGTTTCTGGGAATATTTTTCTTTTACTTCTGTAGGATGTGGGGTTCTTTTTTTTTTCCTTTATTTTGTTTTTTATTAAACTAATGTAGAGAATAAAACAAAGGATATCATAAAATGTTTTTTCTTAAACCATTAAATTGGTTAAAATAGGGAGCACGTCTATAAATGTGGGAAATGTGAAACTTGACTTTAGCAAAGGAAGATTAACTATGAAAAGATGTCAGGGTCAAGATCTCAGTAAATCTTAATCAGCGTACTGCCTCCTGTTAAACCTGTCTTGCTAAGCACATGTTGTGTTCCTAGAGTAACTCAAGGAAGGAACAGTCAATCTCAAATGTGGAGAAAAGTTAAATTTAGTATGAGGAAGAAGATGGTATACAAGGAGCCTTGGGACAGAGGGCATGAAGATTTATTGGGACTGAAAGACTGGGAAAGGCACCTGGAGTTAGGAAAGCTTTGAAAACAATGGAATAGAAGAGAATTCTAAAGAATGAGAATAGGACTCAAGAAATGGCTTAAATATATCTCTTTGCTTCAACTCTTCCATCTATAAAATGAGCTGTAAAAATGGCATCAGTTCATAGGAGGATTATGAAAATAGAGCTGCTAATAATTTTGCAGTGCTGCACAGCTGTACTGCCAAGTATCATAAAAGAACTAATTACTCAGTTATCAGTGTAGGGTCTGAATAGCACTAGTGAAATTTTGCAGACAGCAGATTTCACACTGTGAACAAGAAAAACTGAGCAAGTCTCATTTAGCAAGCATCATTTGTCCCATGGTTCTGTTCTATGTATTTTCCTAGCTGTTCCTGAGATATTTCTGATTTCTCAGAAATCTGAGCCCAGGGCTATAGAGACACTGGATCGATGCTAAGGCTTGCATTACAGCTGAACCCCTAGCAGGGAGTCCATACAGGAGCCTCTGCATCTGCATAGAAAACCTTGAAGTTGTATTACCTGGCTCTGGAGCACCTTTCCTGGCAATGTTAATTTTAGGTGGTACTTTGTGGTATAATAAATTATATAGTATATTCTGCTGGAATATACAATAAAGCTCTTAATTTTAATATGTTTCATGTTCAGTATTCTGTGACATAAATTGTTCTTTTGAAAATATATTCTGAATATTAATAAAGCTGAAGCATACATTTATAGTTTTCCTTAATAAAAGAAGAAGGTTTCTAACAAATATACAATGTAGGCTCATGTAAGAGAAATCTAATTCGTCTAACAGTTTCTTACAGTATTTGGCTACTACTCCACAGAGATAAATGAAAACAGAGGTGTTATTTGTTTCTTTTCATATAATTGAACTTGAAGACTAATTGTTGATTTCTTTTGGTTCTACCTAAATTTTATAGGTATGGTGTGGTGCGCTTTTTCGTTTATTGTAACGGTCTGAAAATTTCCCAAAGTCCAAAATCCAGTCTGGATTTTAAACCTTACTATTTTCTGTGGAGATTATGTGTAGGAGATAGATGGGTAAAGGGTGAAGCATGTAAGATTAGAAAATGAACTCAAAAAAGAAGACATTCATTGTAAAAGAAAATAAATCTTCATGCTTTAACACTTTAAGGAAAGGACGATTCTTGATTGAGATCAGAAATACTTCTGCCAGGAGGAATAATTTTCATGTGGTGCCTCTGTACCATGACCGTATGGTAAGTATTTAATGCTTTTTCCCATCCTTCTTGTGTCTGAAGGAGCTGGAGCAACAGTTTGAGAAGGAGAAACTGCATTTGGAGGATGATAAGAATCAGCTTCGACAGCAGCTGGAGAACCTGAAGGAAGAGCTGACAACAAAACTGACTTCTGCTAATCAGGAGGCAAGGTTTAATTTCATTGTATCACCTAATGGTCCTGTGCACTACAGCACATTCCATCAATAATGATCTTGTGCTTAGGGTCCAGTACAGAGCCGGGACTGCACTGTTCAGTCTGTTTAGTGCCTTATTTCTGTTTAAAGTGGAATACTCTTCAAACATGCTAAGTTACTTCACTGCTTCTGAGTACTGATTTTATTGTCCTTTACAAAATTAACAAGATAAAATAGATTGCAAAACAGTTGACATAAACAACTTTTCTTGTTTTAACTCTGCTTATTTTTTCCTTAGGTACAAAAACCTCTACACAAAATATGTCAGGAGACAGAGGGAAAATTAAGTGTATTTAAACCCATATTTGTTTACAATTAACATATAGTAAATTCTGGTCAGCTTCCTGACCTGATGATCTTCATATATTTCCATCAAAACATGACATGAGTACTTATTTATAGTAAGACCCAAATTATTTGCAATGTTTTGATATATAAAATCAATGTTAAATATATCATAGAATGGTTTGGGTTGGAAGGAACTTTTTAAAGGTCATCTAGTCCAACCTCCACAGCGATGAGCAGGGACATCTTCAACTAGATCAGGTTGCTCAAAGCCCCGTCCAATCTGAGCCTGAATGTTTCCAGGGATGGTGCATCTACAACCTCTCCGGGCAAACTGTTCCAGTGTTTCAGCACCCTTATTTTAAAAAAATTTCTTCCTTCTATCTAGAAGTACTGAAAGACTGCAGTAAGGTTTTCCCAAGGTCTTCTCTTCTCCAGACTGAACAACCCCAGCTCTCTCAGCCTGTGCTTGTAGGAGAGGTGCTCCAGTATGTGTTCTTTTAAGTTTAATAAATGGGAAAGATTGCCCTTCTGAAAGTAAATTTATTATTGTTATTAATAATAATTATTATTTTAATGTATATATTCTTATATGTTAATATATTGCTGTGATATTAATATATCAATACACTACTAAATTAATAGATGTGTTAATGTATTAAAATATTATATATTAAAGTATATATTAATATAGATTCAATATATTAATGCATACTTTCAGAGTAGGAAGAGCTCAGCAGCACCGATCAGTCCGTCCTGAGTACCTGTTAAACAGGAGACTACATTCTTCTGCTACTTGTGAGTGCCTTTGCTGGTACTTCAGACCTTGGAGAAGGTGCAAACTAAAGCTGGAACTGCTCTTGCTATTTTAACAGTACGCTTAACTACATTCAAATTGATGAAAATATGATATATTTGTTACATATGTTAGCAAAATCATACACACATTTATTTTTCATTTCAAAATTACAGAAAGTTTAGACATTTCTTTTTAGCTTTAACTTCTCTGTTGTGTGTTAACTTAACTTTCTTGCTGGATTAGATCTGAGGAGACCACTGTTGTCACTCTACTGTCATTCAGCGCTAGGCTGTAATTTAGTTACTCTTTATCATCTTCTCTTGGGTTCCTGAGCTTCTTTGAAGGAAATCAATTCTTTTAAGAATGAGTTTTCATTATCTAACTGCTATCAAGTTCAGGCTTGGAAAATCCATTAGCACACTGAATTAAGAAAACTGAAGCATAGCTAAGGAATAGCTAACTCTACCATAAACTAAAATAGGGCATTAGGGTCAGCTGTTATTTTGTAGTTGAGCTTATATACATTCTTATACCAAGATAAATGCAATAGAGTGTATTTTGCGTATCAAGAGAATGAAAGTGTACAGGCAATAAATTCAGGGTGGTCTGTAAGTCCACTCTATGTAGTTACAGAGGCAGTATGTTTTGTTTTATTACTATGTTTATCTTAAGCACAAGACAAGTGCTTTACTTGAAAGCACAGCTTACCCTTGGATCTCTATCGACAACTGACAAGGGTTTCTCAATGTCTTTGCTGACCTGGAAGAAACTTGACTGTGAAATGTCTGGCAAGTTTTTAGCTTAGCTCTTACATTTCTACTGCTGCTTCCTTTTTTTGTTTGTTTTGTGTCATTGTAGATGTCATTTAACAGTAGGGATGTATTTATTACTTACTGTGGATGTTAGTTTAGCTCTAGCTTCCCTGCTGAGAAAGCTGTTCTTGAACCTATGCCATCCTCTTTTCTTTTTAATAGCAATTATCTTAGCTAAAGGATGAAGAAGATTCAAGCCTAATGAGGCTTGCTCCTAGCACCAAGCTGTTTAAGAACAGTGTAATCTTAAATACTTACCTGAGGTTTTTTGGAGAGTTTAGGTTAAGTCAAGATCTTTTCTTTCTCATATGTATCTCTAGATGAGGCTGGCTGTTTACTGTATAGATTTGCTTCCTTTCACTGTTGACCAGTCAAGACCTTTTAGAAAGATTCAGTTTCTGTCACTTGACAGAGTAGTCTAAAGATTGGCTATCTCCTTGCAAAGGATTTCCAATGATATTACTAAGAATCATTTTAAACAGCCTCCAGCATTGCTTTGTCAGTAGAATAGACCTAAGCCCTGTGAGTGGCATTCCGGCATAGCATTTCCATATCCTTTAGATCTCAGGACTGCTGTTCACTTTTGTTCTGGGGGTGTGCTACTACTAGCTACATAGACAGTGGTGCACTTCAGGGATATCAGTACAGTTTTAGGGGCAATTTTTCATGTAGGGGTTCTCTTTCAGGTAGTAGTGCTCTGTAGAGAATTACTAGTTGTTCGTGTATAATGCAAAAGTGCATATAGCCAAGTGCTCAAGATTACATTAGTTTTTCTCTGAGATCTGTCATGCCAAAGAAATTTGGGATTCCTTGCTAAGAAGAAAGGAAGAGTCCCTCTTTTTAAGCACTTCATGGGTTGCATACAGAGGTAGAGAGTTGTGGGTGTCCGTGTGTGTGTGTATGTATGTATGTGTGCCTGTGTATGTTACAAGGAGTATTTGCATATAATTATGCTAGCAAGCAGAAAGAGTAGTTCTAACTATTACCTGTTCATACCTGCAAACCAGAGGTAAGTCTTTTCTTGAGACACTTCTGTTGTGGATGAATTTATCCCAACATGCAAATGCAATGGCCTAGACTGTTACTTCTGCAAAAGCTTCAGCTGCTGTTCTTTGGTCCCCCCTGCCCCCCATTATTCTGTTTTTCCAGCTTACATATTTTAAAAGTTTTTCTATAGCTGGTGAAAAACGTCAAATCTCTAATATTTTTAATAGAAGCAAAATGGTATAGTGTTGTTTTACAGTTGGGAAGCTAAAGCACAGAGGCAGAAAAAATGTATTGTTATATAGCAGTTAAGGAAATGATCACATAATACTCTACAGATATTAGACTGAGCTTCAAACAGGCTAATTCATGGACAGGTAGCAATCTGAAAACAGAGAAACATATACCCTAGCACAAGTTAATATAGGTGTTAGAGTTTATATATTTTGAAATAGTGTTTATCATTGCTTTAATTACCATAAAACATGCTTCCTCACAGTAAAATTACAGGTATTTTCAGGACTTTTATGTAACTTCTTTCCTTGCAAAATGCTTCAAATATAGGTTGGATTTTTTTTAATATGTAAAAATCTTTTCATTGAATCTTTGATTTTATAATAGTACATAATTTTTTTTTTTAATACAGAAATATAAAGTGATATTAAAGGACAACAGACTGTGCACGTAAATATTTGTCTAGGTTGGAATTAGAAAACACTGGAAGAAAATGAAACCAGGATGCCTTGGCTTCCATTAGTAATAATTATGGAAATTACAACTTTTGTTTATTGTCATAGGTGTGTCGTCTACAAGACCTAGTACGAAAAAGCGAACAAGGCCTTGGTACTGCAGAAGGACATATCTCCAGTCTTCAAGAAGCTCAGGAAATACTCCAGAAAGAACTAGAATTAACTAGAGCAAGACTGCGAGAGACCACAGATTCATTGTATAGTGTTGAGGTAACCATAATGTTGGAGAAAAAATTGTGCAAAGTACTGTCACAGTGGTTTTGGTCTTGTTTTTAAAATGGCAAGAAATATTCTGGTGTACACATGATCGAAGGAGCTTCCTATGGTTTCATTGAAAGAGAGATTTCTCTTTATTTTGAGTAGAGAGAGAAAAAAATAGAAATGGTTGAGGCTTTTTTGTTTGTTGGTTGGTTGTTTTGGGGGGCAGTTGTTTGGGTGGCTGGTTGGGTTTTTTTTTTGGAATACATTTAGTATTTAATGAGTATTGCTGCAAGCATATCTTTCTGTGGTTAATATAATTGTAGGTGCCAAAATATGTTTGTTCAAAATATATCCAGAATTGGATTTCTCAGAGGCTTAATAGAATTTAATGAGAACGTAAAAAGGATATGTTACATCAGTGCTATTCCAGACAGTGTCACGTCCTGGTGCAAAACAAGATCCAGAGCTTACTATCTCTAGAATTCATTGAAACCTATTGAATTTATTTCTTTTTATGCATGCATACCATGTTTTCCTCAAATAATGGGCACAGTCTTCATTTCAGACTCAAATTTAGAATTTCAGAAGGCGTTTGAGAATAGTTTAAAAATAATATGCTATGATACCGTGAAAGATAAGAGTATCATCCAGAAAATGTGACCATTTTATATAATAGAAACAATTAATTTGTCTAAGCACAAATATATTGCCATTCTGGTTGGCTTAGTTGGAACTGCAACTGTCAACCAGTCAATAGCTCATTGATTTTAATACTAAGGATCATACTAAGTGTAACCTTTCCTTTTTCTTTCATCAGTAAACAATGCACGTCTACAAGATCACAGCAATATTTGAAGTTGAGCAGCAAATATTTATTAAAAAATACTAATAAAAAAAATCTCTGAACCTGTTTTCATACTGGTGTTATTTTCTTAACAAAACCAGCCTGAAACAGGATATTTGGGGTTTTGTTGTTATTTTTCTTTTTTTAAAAAAAAGTTGTTTCAGCTGTGGTCATTAGATGTACACCCTGCTACATTTTATAATTTCCTCTATGTGTCCATATGAACTACTGCATTCTCATCTCTTCATCTATTATAACATTTAGATATTCATATATAGCAGGTTACTGGCAATGACATTTATCTTAACAGATTTAAAAATAGAAAAAAATCCTACAAAAAATTCTCACTTCAAGTGTTAATTAAATTTAGATGGCCATGTTTGCTTCTCATAAATGAAGCAGGCACTGCTGAAAAACATTCATCTAAGCATGATTTCTAGGTAGTACCTAAATACTATTTTAGTATGGTAAAATTTCAACAGAAATTAATAGGAATTTTAAAGTGGTGGGATTTTTTTTTTCTGTGCCTAGACTATGAAACCCTGACTCTAGCGGGTTTATCCAGTCAAGAAACAGAAAGAAGATACGTGAACTTTGTATCAAATCCACATAGTGCAAGCTTTGAAATGCAAATACCGAATATTTGCTGATTTAAAAAAAATAAAAATCCCAAATACACTTGACAAGAACTTAAGCAGCCTGCTCTAATTCTGAAGTTAGACCTGCACTGAACAGGACTTGATGAGCTTTTGAGGTTCTTTCCAATATAAATTATTCTGTCATTCAATGTAACAGTATTTGAAAATATTAACTCCAGAATGACTTACTGGAAACTTGCTTTTTATAGTAATGCAGAATTCTGTTCCACAAGTAAGAAATATCAGCAGATGTATAGGCATTAATTGTGTGTAATTTGGAACTAGACACTGAAAAAGTTACAGTTCAAGTTTTATGAACCAATTCTAACTGATACTTTTATTATAAAGGTTTGAAAGGTTTAAGGTTTTAAATACTTTTTTGCTGCTGATCAGTCTCTATTGTGAAGTTTGTGTTTGCAGGGAGAACTAGATCAGGAGAGACAACAGCACGAGGCAATGATTGCTGCCATGAGAGAAGAGGAAAAATTCAAAGTCGACAGAATGGCTCGTGACTTGGAAATAAAATGGACAGAAAATCTTCGGCAAGTATTTTTTTTTATTTCGTTGTTTAATAAGAAACAAAGTATGTATTACATACAAATGTAATGGCAAATGAAACATAAAGCAAAAGTTTCTATTATCTAAGCTTTTCCAATTATTAGTGAGTTCTTAATTCTTTTTCACCTCTTGCATAAGGCCGGCTGCATTTTAGTTATTTTAGGTATTTGCTTTTAGACAGGAATGTAATAAGCTTCGTGAAGAGCTGAGGCTACAGCATGAGGAGGATAAGAAGGCAGCCATGACTCAGCTGTTGCAGCTGAAAGAACGTGAAAAAAATGCAGCAAGGGATGGATGGCAAAAAAAAGTTGAAGATCTTTTAGACCAGGTAACTACGGTCTCTTTGAGAATTGGAAGGTCATTGCAGTTTAGTTGCTGGTGGTTTATTGCTAAGTAACTGCGTGAGATTGGTTGTGACATCTGTCTTTGAAATGAAATGTTAGTGTAATGTTTTTTAAACCTAATTGTTATCAAACTTTTAAAGTAGTATATGAAGATGCCTTAAAATTATATGAATGGCCTCTTTACAGTAAATGTGAATGACACTTTTTTGGGGGTCATGAGAGGGTATTCAGTCTCACCTATTCACTAGGATTTTTTTTTGGTTCTGTGCTCACATACTCTGTTGTAAACATTTACCAATGCTAATTGTTTGGACTTTGAGGTATCCCTTATCTTTACAATAACGACATGTACAAGTCACTGAAAAGTCAAAACATCCCTCAGTTTTACGTCATGTTTGTTACAGCTATGTCTTCTCTTAAGTGATTTTGAACATTATTTTGAGAGAGTGCTTTATAAATACTGAGGTTTTTGATTGCAGCTTGTCTTTATAAACTCAGTTACGTTAGCTAATTCACAGAAAATACTTGCTTTGTAGTTTTTCCAAACCATAAATGCTATAGAACTGGTTTTATTGACTACAGCTTGAAAGAATAGCTGATAATGAACAAATATATTTTAAAGTAAGGGAAACAGATTTTGGAACTCACTGAATGACTGCAATTTCAAGGTGTTATTGTGGGGTGGCTTTTAATTTGCTGTCTAATTTGAGAAATTTAATAACTGAACATGCATTTGATTATATAGCTTGCTGTAGGAACACATAAGAATTTATTTTGCTGACAATGGAATTTAAGCTTGTAAAATCTTGTGGCTTAGGTTGATAAACACTGGAGGTTTTCAAAGTTCTCTGTTACTTTTTACAACATTATTGTAATGAGACTTGGACTCATTTGATTTTAAGTTTCACTTACTGCCTTTACCCACACTTCATTTACTGCCTTTACCCACACTTCATTTACTCTCTCTTTACCTATAATAGCACTTTTTTTAGGAAAGTACAATTTAAAAGGGATATGTTAAACCTCTAGTTTTAACATACTTTGAAAATATTTTACTTATCTCTGCCTTTTAAAAATACCATAACAAATCTAGCCTACGGTTTCAGAGTGGAAATCTACTATGTTGCAAATGAACAATTTTTTTCCTGCATATGGAAGAAATTTTAGAATTGGAAACCTCAGGAAGCTAAATGTAGTAAGGAGAATTTTATTAGAGAATTTGGATGTGTGGAAGCGGTCTGCAAATGCAAAATGGTTGGGTTGGTGGTTTTTCTTTTCCTTCATTCCTTTTACTGTACCAAAGACCTGCACCATTCCATAACAGCACATGTGTTCAGGGGACTAATAAGAAAATAAACTATAAGAGTCTTGACTTTCTTTGTTGTTTTTTTTTTTAACCCAACTGCAGCTTTTCCATACCAGTGTTTGAGTTGGATTGGTATTTTATAAAGATCGAAAAGTTATTGTTGGTGGTAGGGAATTAAGCTTTCCCTCTGTAAGAATCTACATTTTATTCATTACATTTGGAGGAGACAGAATTCCAGACCATAGCATACAAGGTGGATAACTTAAGTTTTAGAGAAATGGGTTTGTAGTAAGTTCCTCCTGATTGGTCTAGAGACCAAGTGTGTAGTTCTTATCTCTGATGTGAGAAATGGTTCTAGAAGAGATAAAAAGAAGTGCTTTTCCTTTTTTTCCTATACTAAGTACTTCTACATCAATCCATGTGAGAGTTTCTTCATGAAATATGTAGTGCATTCAGATGTGCTAGCTCTTTTCCATTTCTCTTAGCTGTGTAATGGGCTTTTAACGCTTTTCTAAAAACATTTTACTGCTGAGAAGGCTTCAACCATGGACGAAATAGTACGAATTTTCTCTTTTAAAGCATGAGTGTGTCCTCTCTTCTGCCTTTCCATGTTGCTCAACCTTCAGTTCTGAGCACTGAAATGTAGACGTTCTGTACAGACCTGTATTCTTCCTACCTATTTCTTCTTGTGGTAGATATTTCTGTCTGTAAACTGAATCAAGTATTCTGATTGTGGATGGGCTTTTCTATACTTGAGGAAATACAGATTCTCCCATTTCCTTTACTTTTCAGTAAAACGTGTTCCAGTGGAAGAAATAGTTTTCTTGGTGTTTTTTTCCATTCTTATGTAGCTTCACACTATTACGGGACCAAGCATCAGTGTGACATTCTTCTTTCTACCTTTGTCAACTTTTCGTATACAAAGATACCATCTTCTATTAATGGAAATATTAGAAGTAGTATAGTGAGAATGGACAAAAGCATACTACATATGCTTTGGTAGCTGTTGTTTATTTTTCCTGCTGCAAAGATTCTCTCCTTTTTTGTAAAAAAAAAAGTGGAAGTTTCCTATGCAGAGTTTGTTTCTATGATGGTGTGTTAATTTTCAAGCTATCAAAAAATATAAATATATCAAAATGTAAATATTTGCTTCTGATGTAGACATTACTTGAATGGTAGTTTTCAGAAAATTTCAAAGTCGGTCTTACAACCCTGGCCACTAAGAGTACTCTTGTTCATGAAAGTGGAATGTTGTAGAAAAGTCAGAGCTGTGCACATCTGTAAATGCCCATTGACCAGCCTTCTACCAGAGGGCAGTTATTGCTCAGTCTTTATTTGCTGATGTGGAGGTGCTTATCGCAGAGCTGATGTGCATCCACATTAGCAGAGTCAGGAAATGCTGCTTTCTTTCCCCAGCACAAGGATTTCACAGCCTGCGTAATCCTTGCTTTAGAAGATTTGCTTTTGAAAGGATGCTGGAAATTTCTACAAGAGAAAACCTGCACAGAACCTATATTTACTCCATGAAAGAAGAGAGATTAACTTTCAGCACAGAATCACCTTACTGTGCTGCCTTTCGTCCTGAACACACTGCCTGAAGGCTTGTCTGTCAGAGAAGAGTAAATTTTAAGTAGCTCCCCCCTAATTCTCTTTTGTCATTCTTGTATTCAATAATACTAGCAAGGCTACCATGACATCTAGTGGATGATAAGGGATTTTTGGCAAGATTTAAAATGCACTCAGAAATCTATAATGCTGAAATCCGAAAGAATGAAAAGAAAAAATATTATCAAGGTGGGAGCAAAGAACAGAAGGCACCTGGAATGCAGTTCAGGATAAGGTTCTATGCCTCGTCTTTCATCTCAAGATATTTGTTATTTTTCGAAAGGGACACCACTTTCTGCAGCTGTTAGAAATTCTCAGAAGTGACCACAGCTCTCAAAACTGTGGTCCTTAACAGGACAGGGCTGCAACTCCTGCAGTACTCATGGAGAATCAGGGGAGCTCTGCGAGTTTCTGGCTAGATCCAGTGTCTGTACATGTCCCACCACTCATCACTGATTTAGAAGAACTGGTGCTCCTGTATTCTGAATGGGAAGCCTATGCTTTAAGCAAGTCAAAACCAATTGGACATGAGCATGTGAATAATAATGTCATTCAGACACCCTGCAGCTTTCAGAGGGGCATCTGTTGAGGCTACTTCTCTGTTGCATGACTCTTTGTACTACTTAATAAAGAATCCCCTTGTTCTGGGCTCCCTGTTCTACGCAGAGATGTGATCCTGGAGATTAGTTGGTGATTTATTATATTCAGATTGGTCATTGTAGTTTTGCCTGAAGCTCAATCATGAAAACAAGTGCCCAAGATCTGTCTCTCTTTTTGAGCTTTTTGTTCCAGTGAGCCCACTCAGCCTATACTGCACTCTCTTCGCTGTTTTACTCTTTGTTTATAAGATCTGAATGTAACAGAGGAAATTCATTAAAGACCATTTACAATTAAGAGCTACCCGGCAATACAGACAAAGAAAAGCAACAGAAAAAATCAGAGTTTTTAAAGTATTTTCAATGGGATACAGTAGGAATACTAACAAATTCTAGCTTTGTTATTCTGTTTAAGAATAAATGCCTTGCTGGACTTCTTTTCATCTCTCTTTTGGTTTCTTCATTAAATTTTTCTCTCATGGTGTTGTGTTTAATTAAATTTTAAAATACATATAGGCTGATGTTTGAAACTACGCTATCTTCATATCCAAAGGAACTTCTTCATCTGGTCATATACTTTTAAGTTGAAAATAATATTACCAGGTTTTGTTTGGCAGTTGTTTCAGTTAGTAAATCTGGAGGAGATTGAAACGCTTTTTAATTCTACCTGTCAATGGATGAAAAGAACATTGAATTCTTATTACTGTATGTAACTAATCATGCTTGAGTCAGGAAAAAGTTTAGTTTGATATTTGGAGTTAAGTTTACACTTTCAGAATTGGTAAATAGAAATCTAAGCCAAATCCAACAGTAATACCATTCCTCAAATCAAATGTTAATCCTATATCTGTATATGTTTTTCCCCTAAATGTAAGAAAAAGACTCTGGAAGTGTCTAGTTTTAAAACATTACTTTGCTCAAGTAGCTTTTGCATAAGTTAAAAACCACAGAAACCAGTGGACCCTGGGAGGAATGAACTATAATTTATAAGGTGGAACAAAAGTTGTTTGAGATTCAGTAGATGAATAAAATTCCAGATTAAGGGCAGGAAGGATTAGCCACGATGCATGTATAATTTTTAAATTCCTGATAGCATTATGACAAGTAAAATTAAATGAAGGTCTAGTACCATTCAAAAAACTTTAAAATTAACAGTAGAATCTAATGATCCTCCTCTGTTCACCACTTTCTCTTTAATCTTGACCATTTAACCTGCAGTTTGTCAAATTAATAGGATATAATCCAAACAGGTAAAAATATGTCAAAATATCTAGGCATTTTGCCCAGCAGTTTGACAGAATCCTACAAATGGAAAAGAGCAGAGCTCTATCTTTTTAAAGCAACAGGATAATTAGCACCTTGTGATAGTCTGGACACAGCATCTTCACTCAGAGTTACTACAGAAACGAGAGAAAATCAGGACCCAATTAGGTCCTAGCGACAGCTACATATTTCAGAATGCTTCATATATATTTTATTTTCCTCAATAGAAAACTGTTGGGTTTTGAGAGGGGGAAAGGGGCTCTAAATGATGATTTTTCTTATCTGTCAGACAGGGCAAACTTTGCAGCTCTTCCATTCCTGGCATGTCACAAGCCTCAAGCCAAGTACAAAATGTTGCAGTAGGAAACAGCTGCTTTCCAAATCTCTGCAGAGTCATCTGTCATGTAAACACCAGGCAGCCACAGACAGTGCATCTGCTGACAAATCAGTCTTTCACTTCAAACCAAAGTATCTCAAGGGAGAATGCTGGGGTTGTTGTTATTAGCTGGATAAAATGGACTTATGCCAAAGGTCTCTTCAGCTTCTTCAGTAGGCATCTCAGAAACTAATTTCTTTTCCTCACGTCTGATGGATGTACCTAGGTGTTCTTCAGAAAGGTTAGCAGCATCTATTGGAGGTCATTCTTAAGATGAGACAAAGACTGCATGGCAATCAAGATGTGCTTTGATACAACAGATGAAGTTGGATATTCCCCAGTTAGGGTCTCAAGTATTGCACATGAATTTCTGTTGCCAGTAGTATTTTGAAACCTCGTTAAACTCTATACCAAAATCAGATCTTGACACAATTTGACACTAAAATGTCAATGAGAAAAAGTGTTACATAATGGATCTTTGTGTAACATGAAGACTGATGCTGAAATTCAGAGTCAAGTCTCTGTAATCTGGTTGACAGTAATCTTTAGTCAAGGGAAACAACGAAATGAGAGAACTTCCATGCACCCAGTAAGCTGATGTCCTGCAGGAAACAACGCAGCTGAATATGTCAGTGGTGCAGTGAATTCACTCCTTGAGGAAAATGACACTATTTGATCACTAGTGTGGCCCCTGTTGATAGTCATGATGGGGACACCAGCAAATGTATGTTACAATAAGCAAACCCAAAGCTTGAGTAGTTTCAATTCTCTAAATCTGTGCTTTACTAGAACACAGATTGGCCCAACTACATTGAAGATGCAGCTCTTTTAGGAGAGATGTTGAAATAGAGGTGGGAAAACAAATCTTTCCCGGTGTCTTGTGTGAAAGGTTTTGGTCCTGCTGTGTGGACCAAAGATGAAGCAACCTCTTTGCTGTTCCTCTGGGTCATTAGGTAGTTCTCTTGGCTACATCTGAGGCATAGCTGTGCGTATGCTGAGGGTGGAGAAGACAATACTTACACGGAAAAACAAGACCACAAAATCAAGAGCCAACAGCTAATATGTATATATGCATTAAAGATGTGGTTTCAGAAGTTCCTGTACTTCTAAGAAACAAACTGACTCATTTATACATCCTGTATCTGTGAAGCCTGATTTCAAAGAGAATTGAGCACGGGTTTCTCATATCACAATAGAATCACAAACCAATGAACTCCAACCTGTAGAAATAGCAAGAGTTAAAGCCACCTTCTCTTTTTTTTTTTCTCATCACTTTTCATCACAGAAATAGAGTAACAATTATGCCTCCATTCTTCTTGCTTCTCATTGCTTTTTTTCCCCATATCATGGACCTTTCTATGGAAGTGGTCATGAGAGTGTTTTGGATTTTTATGGAATTTCTTAATAATATTTCAACCAGGCTTATTTTGGAATTCTCCATTCTGAAGGTGTCCACATACTTTTCAATAGGGAGCTGCATCTGATTATATTGCTACACGTTCTGCTGGAATCAGCCTGCATACCAGTTGATTAGCCTAGATAATTCTGGTTTTCTATTCTATCGTATATGCATTTTAAGAAAATGATTTACTACCTAATGTAGGATGAAAATGATAAATTGCAGGCAGGTTTATTATTAATCCTAGTGAATCCCTGTTTGATTTCAGTGATGATTCACCACTAGCGGTTTTTGAGGTTTATAAGTCGGTTTTAATCTTGTACAATATCACTGAAAGATATTTAAAAGCACACATTTTTTGACAAAAATCTCATGTGATAATAAATTGAGTACCATTAAAAAAATCCTCTGAAGTATTATTACAGTAGCATTTATTGCTCAAGTTCCTAGGGTTGTCAAAGCAAGAAATCACAGCTTAAAGAAATCGGGAATAAAGCAGGGCTTTATTCCATTGTTGCCGTGACTGAAAATCATCTTATTTTCCCACTTGAAGCATTTCTTGATTAACTCTTAAATCATCTTTTCTACTCTTTTTTACAGGGCTGATTGTTTAGTTAGCTGTCCTATAATTAAATGCTTTTGAATACTGACATGATACTTAGGCTTCCAGATTTATAAAGTACTTGAATATTTCAAGTTCTGTTAAAAATCAGTAAGCTATTTTTTACTATTTATTCAACATTGCTGTGTGTCTTTTTAGAAAGTGTAGAAATGTCAAATATGTAAGTTGAACTTTATTTAATATAACTTTTTTGTGTATCTGTTCATGACCTTTTTGCCAATCAGATCTGAGCATTTAATTGTTAATTTTTTTTGCACAAGGTAATTACTGTTTTGATTTCACAATCAGGAAACATGGGTTGCTGAAAGAATGCTTTGAGTGCAGTAGCCTAAGAAATCAGTGACAAATCTAAATGCTGAACTGAACTGGAGAGTTTTAGTCTAGAACCTTCAATAAAAGTTCATTTTAATTCCACCTTTTTCCAAGTGAAAGCTGCAGGGGCATCTCTCACTTTCTTAAATGGTCTTTTTAATAGAGTAGTCCTCAGAGTAAAGTTTCCCAAAAGTATTTGTATTTAGAATTTCTTTTCAGTGTAGAACATTAGTAACCTTTCTGCTTCAGGTGTAAAATCTAAGTATGTATTATACATATTTTTTAGTCTACAGTGGTCCCTAGATATGTCCCTGACATTCTAAAAACCAAACATTTATTTAGCAAGAGATCATTCCTGCTTTTGACAGCTTCCCCCCTAAACAAAGCAGAGGGATGGGAAAGAAAGCATAACGAAAATGGGTGGATTTGTTCAGATTGGCACTGTCAAAATCTGTTGTAGAAATGGCAGGTGCCAGTCTTTTTCCTTATCCACTACAGTGTGATGCCTCCTAGTGTTATGCCCTCGCATAGAAAATTGTTGCTTGAAACTCTTCTACGATGTTAATAAGATTATTTTGTAATATGCAAAATTATGTATCTTTATGTTCTGCCTTTTTGTAGATTCAGGAGAATGAATAATATTGTCTTGTCCTCTTTTTGTATTTTGACAATGTATTATCTAAAAGTTCCCAACTGTAGGCTTCCAAGCTGCTGTCAAAATACGTGCTGTCTCCTGGAGAAAGCCATCTTCTTGCCTGACCTGTCCCAAAAGGGGAAATTAGTCACGTGGGACTTGAAATTGCTCTCACTTAATTTCTGATGACTCTGTTATGTATGTGTGTGTGCGCCTATCTACAGCATTCATATATATATATAAAGAACATAGGCATTTTACTATCTATATGAATGATATATATGATTTTATGATCAATAGTATTTTGTATGAAACATCTACTTGGCAGTATGTTTTTATTTCTTGCTTTTTATTAGCAATAAGCTCTAGTGTAAGTGGTATATTAAGTCATTTTTTGCTGGAGACTTTCAGGAAGAGTCTTATGTACTCATCTTGTTCTGAATTTTAAGAAAAATAAAATAAGTATTTTAATATAAATATGTCTTCATTACAGACTGAACTCGGTTTCTGCCCTTAAGCAGTGAAATTTAATCTTTAATATTATGTGTTTAACATGCTTGTGATATTTCAGAGACACAGCTGACCGAGTGGGTCCTTATGTAACATCTTTTCCAACAATAATGCAGTTTGGTGTACTTAATGATCTCTTTCCACAATTATTTGCCCTAAAGGTGAAAAGAAAGGAGTTGGATAATTTGAAAAGTGTTCACCTGCATAATATACAAGTATATAGTAACATTATGTTGAAGAGATAATGCTATCCTGTATGTTGAAAACATAACAAAGGAAACCGCATCATTCCGTTCTGTGTTCAGTAGTTTATATGCTAAGTCAAAGCAACGTGTTCATATTTTTTTCCAGATAGTTTTCAACTTATTTTTCCCTGATCAAATTATAATTAATGTTCTATGTTTTACTCTTCCTTCCTTATCCCTTTTTCTTTTACTTAGTTGATTTCTGAATGTTTCCCTTTATTCCTGTGATCTTTTCTTCATAGCGGCACTGTCTCGGTGAAGCTTTGCATAAATCTATCAGCAATGTAAGTGATTTGCACTTACAGCTCATAAACAGGGCATGTTTGCACTAAAAAATCTGCATATCATATAGTACTGCTTTAGAGTTTTAGTCTATGAAATAAAAGACACGTTAGTATTTGAGAGGAGAACGTTTGCCGCTAGTTATCAAAAGCTTGTCTACTGCATCCATTCATCTGTGTAAATGTGTGTATCACTGGACATCAAACATTACGTACATGGTCATAACATGAGCAGCATTTTTATGTGATTGTTAAAGCAAGCCAGCTTGTGGGCAGTGCAAATGTGTATTGCAGAGCTTTCTATAAAGCATGAAATTGATTCTGTGTTATAATTTGCAATTTTGCAGCGCAAGTCATAATTGTAGCCAAAATATTTATTTTCTTCTTTTTTTTTTATTTTTAAAATTCTTATGTTTCTAATGTGCTGAAAACCTTGAATAAATGTATTGAAAGCAGAGAATAGTTTTTAGAGCTG
>JAOXJM010000023.1:68677809-68689528 GCA_026413425.1 Tringa solitaria
GCGCTGCAGGTACCGAGCGGGCCCGCACACACACTGCGGCGGCGCCGCCGGGAGCGCACCCGCGGCCCGCGCCGCCCGGAGGCGGGACGGGACGGGACGGGACGGGACGGGACGGGAGGCGCCGGGGGCCATGCTCCGCAGGCGGGTGGCCGAGGCAGCGCGTTGCCGGCTCGGCCCGGCCTACCCCCGCCTCGCCGCGTTCAAAACTTGCCGCGCTGGCGGCGGCCGGGGCCGGGAGAGGGGACTTGGCCGCTCGGCGCTGCGGCGAGCCCCGGAGCCGGCCACTGCCTGGGCCGGGGCGGGGCGGAACGGAACAAGCGGCTGCCGCCTCCCCTCACCCCCCACCGAGCGGGCGACGCACCGGGTGAGCGGGCGGCTTCACTTGCTGGCGTTACCGGGGAGAGAGAGGAGCGCCTTGTCCGCCCCGGCGGCGGCCGTGAAAAACGCGACACCACCCAACCCACCGCGGGGGGGGGTCTGAGTGACTGAGAGGGGCCGACCGGCGGGGGGCGGGACAGGCGTGATTGACGGGAGGCGGGGCGGCGCTGATTGGCTGGCGGGGGCGCGGCGGTTGGTTGGCGGGATCTCTCTGTGAGGGGCGGGGCGGGGCGCGTTGTGCCCGCGGTGCCGTCGCCCGGGCTCGCCGGCCGCGCGGTCGTTCCCGGACCTCTCCTTGCCCCTCCCTCCCCGTGATGGGCTCTTCTGAGTGAAAAGTGAAGTTTTCCGAGTCGCCTCACCGAAAAGCCCGGCTTTGTAACCGCTTCCACCCACCCGCAGAGGGACAGCATGGCGCTGAGCGCGGACCAGGTGAATCTGATCGGGCAGGTCTTCGAGTCCTACCTGCTGGAGCACCACAGGGACGACATCCTGGCCATCCTGAGGGAGGCGGACGAGGAGGCGCACTACCCCGTCGTCGTTGACGCCTTGACGCTCTTTGAGACCAACATGGAGATCGGGGAGTATTTCAACGCCTTCCCCGGCGAGGTCCTGACCGTTTTTGACAGCGCCCTGCGCCGGGCCGCCCTGTCGGCGCTGCAGGCCCACACCACCACCGCCACCACCGCCGCCACCTCGGGCCCTCCACAGCTCAGCATGAAGCAGAACGTCCACGCCAGGGTGTCGGGTGAGTTGGGGGGCAGCGAGGGAACCCCTGGGGGCATCTCCCAGTCAGCATCGCCCAGTTCCCTCATTCTATAGCGAGCTATCGGGGTGGTCACGGGAAGGAGCAAGTTTAATTCCTGCCGTTGCGGTGTGTAAACCACTAGAAAACGGCTGGTGTGTTTATTAGACGGAGTAGAACCCGTGGAGTTGTGTAGACCAACCCGCAAAAAAAGCTGTGGCCGTTCCTGATGGCGTCATGGCCTGGTTTGAGGTAAAAACAGAACCAATTTTCTGTTCAGTAATTTTACTTTTTACCTAAGCCTCTTCTAACTAACTGAAGTCTGAAATTAACAGTGTGTTGTGTGGAAGATTGGTTCACGCTTGTCGCTGGGTCAGGACTTGACGCCAAAGTCTTTCTGTGGCAAAAAGACTCAAATCTATGGCCAGTCCCACATTATTTCCCTTGTTAGCCGGATGGTCTAAAGAAAAAAAAGGCCTGAAGAAAAGGTCTAAAAAAAGGTCTAAAGAAAAGATGGTCTAAAGAAAAAAGTTCTAGGAGAGGATAGGTAGTTCATAGATTTTCTTGCAGGTTGAGGTCCTCACCGTGTCAGTTGGCTCGTGGTCTCTGCTGGCTCCACCCGCCTCCTGGAACAGGCGAAGTCTAAATTGATTTGTCTTCTCCCAATTTAATCTCAAAATGTCAAATTTTATGCTTAAATAATTGTTACAAAATTGCTTGTTACAAAATTGGAATGAACTTTTGGAAGGTATGATCATTAATAGTGGATTTTGTCCTTTTTGCCCCTACAAGTTGATAAGTCATTATTCCTTACTATTAGGAAATCTTTAGTAGCTTTGAGGTGTGGTAAGCGTGGAGTGCAGGTTCTGGGGTTAAAATGCCTGTTTTGCCTGTTGTGGGGAACTGGGTCTGCGGTGGCACTGTCCTTTCTGGTCATTGCTGATGGTGACTATTTGGAGCTGTCAGGTCTGCAAAGCCAAGGGTCTGGTGACCTGTGTTTCCCTCCCACGTTGGAGTGGTTTATGATCATTCGGTCTTTTGGCAGCTTGAACTTGGATGAATCACAGTTGTTGAATAGACCCGTCTTTTGTCCTAGTATGTTTCATTAAAAATATTGTCCTTATAACACATACAGGAGAAAGATAATTAGCTTGTGGCTCTCATAATGATATTTTCTCAAAGTTTTTAGGGGAAGAAAAAAAAAATAGGCTTGCTGCCTGTGTAGGGGTTATGGAGCTTATATACAACTGCTGAATATGTGGTGTAAAAGGGTGGCCTCTGTGTTGTACTAAAATTTGAAATGCCAGGCATTTCTCTCTACCTATAAAAGTTGGAGTGAATTAAAACTTCCCCCCTAGTATTCTAGGATGCATCTACACCATTCAGGGCTTCAGCATGAAAACAGAATTATGGAGTATTCTGTGGAGTATATACACTCCAAGGATGATTATTTTATAAAGTACCAGGAAGTACTAGAAGGAGTAAAGCAAGGGGCAAATGCTGCCTAGACATTCCTGCTCCTATTATCAGCCTGTTGCTGGAGTTGACCATTCCTCCCACAGTGATGCGGGATGTGTGTCGGAATATTCCGTAATCAACCTCAAGCAAAATTAGCCACGTTTGATCACGTAGTTTTAGTAACCGATAGAAGCAACTCTGACTATCATTGATGGAAGAAGTTAGTCAGCAGCCTCTGATGAAGATCCTCCTGTGGTCCAGCTGGATCCATGTAGTTTGCTTTACGTTCTGTGCCATCGAAAGGCTGGCTGCTGAAGAAACAAAAGCCATAAGCTAAATGATCTGTAGGCTTTTTATCACCCAAATTTTCCCATGATCCCGTTACCTGTTAAGTGGATGCTGGGTTCAGATTACCTTCAGGATTCTCATCTTGGAGTGCCGCTTCCCACGTGAAACAGGAACGAGGAGAAGGTGTTGCGCTCTTCTTGGTGGGAGCAGCGGGCACCTGCCTGGAGTGGGGCCGAGGGGATCTGCGGGTCAGGCTCGGACTGAAGTGAGGAAAAGTGGGTTTGGTTTTGCAAGGTGTAAGAATGCAATCTTAGCGCGCTCATACCAGTATGGACAGGCCATCTAGGAGTTCAAAGAAGGACTCAGAGAGTGTGAATATGCAGGGATTAATAATGGGTGATTACCCTGGGTTCACTGAAGAAAGTAAAAGATGAAGTTCTCTACCTGAATTTTAGCATTTGATTGTATAACTTCTCCTTTTGCTACAAATCCATTAAAAGATTTACTGACTGTTACCCTGAGCATCACTGTGGCTGTTGCTGATCGCCAAGCTGCTTCTAATAGCTCAGTTTTACCCATTATTACTAATATAACAAAGGTGATTCAAGGAGACACATACTCAAATAAAGAGTTTGTCAAGCAGTCTAATACGATCAGAACGAAGGCTCTTTTTTTCCCCGTCCAGACTCTTGTCTCTTCAATATTCACAGAGATGATCATATTGTACATTCTGACAGCAGTGCTGCAGCTCTCTCTAGTGTAAGATGTGTTGTATTTTGCAAAGGTTGTTGAGCTGCACCAATATGGGTCTGGGAAAAAAGACCTGCGGGAGAAAAATAATTTTCACCAGGTTTAGTAGAATATCTGAATAGCTTCGTTACAGTCAGCCAGAAAAAAGATGTTTGCAGTTCTACATAATACTTTATTTCTTTTCCAGATTATTTACTTTCTTCTACTTTAACTTTATTTTTAACTTATTCTTTTAACTTTTAAAATTAGCTATTTTAAAATGTTTTCTTTAAAAAAAAGCAAAAGGACAAACACTTTGCTAAAAAGCACTAAAACACAATGTTTCAGCATGTCTGAAATAAAGGATTTGGTTTTGAAAGCACTGAAATAAATACATGATGTCTTTTTTTTAGCAGCCATCTACGAAGGATATTTTACCTAAATACATAAATAGTTTTGATCCCCTTAGAAAAATCATTTTCCACCAGATTTACTATTTTACGTTTCTGTTTCCTAGCTCTATTTTGGAAGTAAAGCTAAGAAATTATTTTAACAGCAAGTAATTTCCTTTTAAAGTTGATAATTATTAGTATCTTGTAGTTCATATACTAACTTCTGAAGAGGCAATATTTTGATGCTGCTCTCAGGTGTGCGTTTCAGAAACCATTGATTTTTGTAAAGATTTTGTAGGCTGTTGAGGTAGGTTGCTTTTCCTGAGGATTTCAGCCGCTGCGGTGCTAAGTGGTGGCCGCGCGGGTGAGTGCGGGAGCGGGATCGGTGCGCCACGGGGCTGGCTGTTGGGGTGGAATTAAAGAGAGCAAGTGCCACGAGAATGTTCTGTCACTGTTCATTTGAACGGGCAAGTGAATTTGCTTTGGTTCTGTTCATAACCTCTTTGCGTTCTTTTTATGCTGTCCTTCTTGTGCTTGGCTTACTGGGGTGCAATGTAGATTTAAGGTCGAATGCTCACAGACTATAAATTTTGCTTAGACTTGAGAACTCACATGAGATTGTTTAAATGTGGGAATAACATTGAACCACAATTAAGTACCATAGATAAAATTCTGTACTAAACCAGTTGTGGAGTAAATGGTATTTGCCAAACGATCTTTTAAATTAATAAAAAAATCTGAGAACATCAGGAGCTATTTCCATCAATGGAAACTGGTCCTGACTATTCAGCCCTTGGCAAGAGCAGGAGAGTAAAATGGCAACATTTTCTGTTAGTGTTCACCGTCTTGATGTTTTTCACCATCTGAGGCCAGTGAATCAGATTTATGGTACCACAGATGAGTTGTTGAATCTCATTTATGAAAAGTAATAACAGTGGCTACTGTTAATATGTCTGGCATTTTTTCTAGTCTTTCTGTTTAACTGCATTGTAAGTCCATGTTTTATATGCATAGCCTTATGGTGTACATGTTTTTGTTTAACAGGTTTGCCTGTTTGCCCAGAGCTGACTCGAGAGCACATTCCTAAAACCAGGGATGTTGGTCACTTTTTGTCTGTGACTGGGACTGTCGTACGTACCAGTTTGGTGAAAGTTCTGGAGTTTGAACGGAGTTATATCTGCAATAAGTGCAAGCACGTATTTGTTGTCAAGGCTGATTTTGAACAGTACTACGCATTCTGTCGTCCATCAGCCTGTCTTAATGAAGAAGGCTGCAACTCAACCAAGTTCACATGTCTTTCTGGAACAACCTCTTCTCCTACCTGCTGCAGAGACTATCAAGAAATCAAAATTCAGGAACAGGTAAAAAAACATATAAGGTGGAGGAAAAGGGGAGGGTATTAAGGTATAGGTGTCTCAAGTACAAAGAGGATTAACTTACTAAAGACGGCATTTGGAAGGTTAATTTCCTGCTCGAATAAGGTAACACCGCTAGTTTTTATGAAACTGTTTGTGCTTACATCAGAATTAAATTGTTGATTAGATATCCATTATTAGGTAACTCCATGCTAGATCATACAAAACACCTGGGATCACTGCACAGGTTATTTTTCCATGCTGAATCCTTGTAAGACCCAAGTTTGCATTGTGTCTCTAAGGAATAAAGCCAGGCCAGTGGTGGCCAAGGCCAGCCGGAGCGGTGCAGTATGGTCAATACATGGTATCTGCAAATGTCTTTTCCCTTCAGCCGGTCTTGAATTTAGCAAGTATCGAATATGTGCTCCTCACGGAATTTGCATTTGTTTTTCTGAAGGTAGTCCTGGGTGGAAGTACAGCTAAGCTGGAGGAGTAAGAAACTACGGGGCTTCTTTTTATGGTTGTGCATAACTAAGACAAAACTGTACACTGTATGAAAATTGAGAATAAGTTGGGTATATTGCAGGCACTGTTTCTGTGTTTATTTATATGTTCAGTGTCTTTTTCAGAAATTTTTTCAAAGATCTCTTCAGTTGTTTCAGGGTTTTGATTTTATAAATTAGGAGGATGGTGGTGCCAATCTACATGCAAGATGCATGAAAACAGAAATGTATGAAATTAGAAATGAAGCTTAGCAGAAAAGTAAGGGAATAAAACTATTTCTAGGAAATAAGCCCTATGTTGCATGTTTATATTATGATTGTTTCTGACATATGGTTTCTATAACATTTGTTTGTTTTACTGTGTGACATAGATCTCTGTGATGGGAAGGATTTTCAGCAGCAGGGGCTTATTATACACAGTAAGGTTAAATCACGAATGAATTTCACTCGTGTTTCCTATTGAGCTCTGCAAGTAGCTGTGTGTGTGCCACCAGTACTGACAGAGATGTAAAATGCCTGTGGCCATTAGATAATACACGAGGGTGAGTTAACCTTGGTAGGCACTAGAGAGTGAATAAATCTAGAATTGCAGCACGTATGGCCCGTGCTGCAGAATGAAAAGGTACCTGTGATTGTTATTCTTGTGCAGTGGATATTCTAAAAACTATTGTAAGCTTTAAGTGTAAATGGAAAGATTATTGGTTAGAAATATACTGTGACAAGATTGCATAGACTTTGCCCTGGAGAAAAGAAGAAGAATTACAGCAGTTACTGTCACATTTGTCAATATACATTTGGCTGATTGTATGTGATTTGGTTTTTCCTGTTGTTGATTTAATCCTTGACACCTACATGTCACAACCTGTCCAATTATGGTTAAATACCAGAAAAATACAGAGAATAATCTTTTAGTGTATACTTCAGTGACAGGTTATCTAACCTATGGACATGCTTCAGTACCCAAAGTAAACTTTGCATATTGAAGAAGTATCTAAAAATATCTCAAATTATTTAAAAAATAAAAAATCATCTCTTTCAAATGACCACTTGAAGTGAGCTTTCTTCAGCAAGATACTGAAATCACACAGCACCTTCCAGGATTGAGCACCTTCAGCTAATTTAATACCCAATCCCTTTTCCATTACTACTAGTATTAAGTTTCCATTATTAAGTTCATGGCAGCGGTGGCATGTTTACTGTTTTATGAGACAAAACACAAGTTTTGTGAGAAAAAGCAAGGACTGACCTCAGTTCCTGGAAAGGAATGTAGGTCCTCTAAGCCTGAGCAGCTATAACTGGCTTTTGAAAGGTGCTGTTCTTCAGAAGTGCTTTTCTGTCTCCTAGGTTCAAAGACTGTCTGTTGGAAGCATCCCTCGCTGCATGGTGGTTGTTCTGGAAGATGACTTAGTGGACAGTTGCAAGTCTGGTGAGGATACATCGTATATTGCATGTCTTTGTACCACAAGCATTTTTATTTTTCCATTTGAGACAAGTCTTTGGTGAGCAGGCTGTCAGTGCTGAGGGCTTGTTGAATGAGAGACGTTCATCTGTCATGTTGCTGTTTCAGCTTGGATGTTAGCGTGGCAGTTGAAGACTATTCTAGACATCATACATCCCCATGTTATATCTTGAGTGTTTGACACATCAGTTTCAATAAGTAATGTGTTGTGACACACGGAAAGTATATTAAATCCTGTTAGTGTGGGAACGCCAAACCTTTTGAGGAAATTGCTCCACACCATCGCACAGTGCGTGGTGCCCCTCTGTAGGTGTGTGGGGAGCTGGGTAACCTATCTGAGGAGTGCTGCAGGTGGAAAAAGGTACTTGGAAAAAGGAATCTAATTGGCAGGAGGATGTATGAAGAATGGACTAAAAATCCTCAGATAGGTACATCCCCACACGAAATTAATTTCTAATTGTATTTTCTCAGAAGAACACTGTGGCCAGAATGTTAATGAGTAATTCTGGAATTCATCACAAATGTGAAATAAGTTTTGACAAAATTTTTGTATAGTATACATTTTTTGTATATAGATATATTTTTCTAATAGAAATAAGAGCTTTTACAGTTTACCAGGAATTCCTCTTTTATAAAAGAGGAAACGAGCAGAGGTATACTTTTAAGAATTCACCTACCTTAATCAGAATTAAAAACACATAGCAACTTCCTACCACAGACATAAGCAATCTACCTAATGTTTATTTTAGACTTCCAGTAACTGAGAGAGGTTTGCTTTTTGTTGTTGGGTTTTTTTAACCTTATTAACTGTGACACAAGATCTCAGTTGCATTATTATGCTTTACAGCTGTCTCATCTGCATATCTCATGTCAGATGTTATTTTACTAATTTTTGTTGTTACCACCAGGAGATGACATCACTGTGTATGGAGTGGTAATGCAGAGGTGGAAACCTTTCCACGAGGGTGCACGCTGTGACTTGGAGCTTGTTTTGAAGGCTAACTATGTTAAAGTTAACAATGAGCAGCTAGCAGGGGTTGTAATTGATGAAGAAATCCGCAAGGAATTTGAAGATTTCTGGGAAAAGCATAGGAATGATCCCTTAGCAGGTTAGTAGTTGAAAGCTTTTAAGTAGAAAACATTTTCAGATATAGATGAAATCAGAAGTTAAAATACAGTGACTGAACATGTTGTCTCCTACTATCCTATCCCACCACCCATTACTCCAAAAATATATTTCTTCCAGAACAGGAATATGAAATTCTTACTTCAATATTACTGGGTAATATTACCAAAGGTACTGCATTGATCTTCCTTCTTTTGAGCTTTCTAGCCAAGTGTTTTGTGGAACGTTTATTGACAAGAAATGAGAAGCACCGTAAGTTCTGGGAAAAAAAGAAAAGCATTTTATAATCAAGAAAGAAAAAGCATGCCTCGTAGAAGAAATAGTGCGGACCAGACCTGCTTCTGGTCAGCACAGCTGTTGACTCTGGGGTGAGGGATCTTCCTCGCCGTCTCTGCATCCCAAATTAAGCTGTGAATCTTTACCTCAGAGCTTAGCACGTCTCATCTTTAACCTAACTCTTGGATGCTTGACCCTTGATTTAGGTGCTGTGGAGCCTCCGATCAAATATGGAGAGAGTCTCCCAGTTCACAGTGGCTTCCAGAACAGCCATAGTGTTTAGTACGCTGGCTCCAAAACTTACAGTAGTCTGCAGTCAACCACCTGGGAATTAGCAGGAGTTGTTATGGAACTCTGTCCCTCTCCATAATCTCAATGCCTCCTCCTGAACTGCCAGGAAGCCAAATGGACATTTTAGGATCTCTGTCGTTGAACTCTCAGGCAAATACTCCATCTTTTAAAACCTTGAAAAGGGCTTAGTCTTTCTTCATAAAAGGCAAACAGGAGGAAAAGCAGGTGGGAATTTTGCCCGTGTCAGCTTAAAAATTAGAACACTCACATAAGAAATTGGAGATCTTGTAAATGGCAAAGATTCTTCAGAACTGCATTTCTCGGAAAGCAATTTAATTACTAGCCTCCTGCTGTTTGGAATGAGAACATTTCTTCCTCCTGCTGTTTGGAATGAGAACATTTCATATCACTCCGGTTAGAACTGTTCAGAAAGTAATTCAAGATCCTTATTGAAGGTCCCATTCAATCTTTCATTTTCAGGACAATTTTTGGAAGCCTGCAGGGAGCAATGTGGTTTTATGCAATATTACCCATTTAGAATAAATAAATTAATATAAACTGGCTCCTAGAAAATTGGGGTGGAAGTTAGAAGTACCCTGAATGCCCAAGATGTCTGTTTCAGGCTGTTTGAATCTGAGTCCTTTTAGGTGAGGGCAGAGATCAAATTTGACTAAGGAGTCTAATGTATAGACCATTTCACAACAGGATGTGTGTACATTTACTGTTTATCAAGAGATAATGCTAGTTACTGCTGCATTTTATGTCAGTCAGTTGCTGATGTTGTGTCCTGAGAAAGTCTACCACAGCAGGCCTCTGAGAGAACTTACGCAGGTGACCTTATGTTTTCTGGATACTATCTAGAAAGAAGCAGAACTGCTAATCTGCTCGGCACTGACAAGGCAAATGAACCTGAAGGCAAATAGAAGCAACTGTGGAGTTAAATCTTAAGTTGTGCTATAACTGACCAAAGTTTTAAAATGTCATTTTTGGACAAAGATGTGTTAATTCCCTCAGAAGACCTCCACAAGAAACATATATGCCTCAAGTCATCTATTAGGTGGCATATTTTGCCAGTACTTTGCTGCTTGTGACCATGGAAGGCATAACTTCTTTATAATGAAGGAAGTTTGAATGAAACAACTGCTTAGATCCCATTAAAACAAATAAAATAATAATTAAAAAAAATCTCTGCCCTCTTCCTCTCATTCAGGAAGCAGACCCAAATTATTTGTGAGTGGACTTAGGACTGTGGACGTAGGACAGTTATTTGTCAGTGTATATAGGACTTAAAGTTTATATAGGAGGCCATAGGAAACCAAGTTTTACTCTTAGGGCAGTGCTGAGTGCCATGTTTTGCTCCTGTTCTATTTTGCTCCTGTTCTAGGGAGGAATGAAATTTTGGCTAGCTTATGTCCTCAAGTTTTTGGATTGTACCTGGTGAAGCTGGCTGTAGCCATGGTGCTCGCTGGTGGTGTACAGAGGACTGATGCTACTGGAACTCGAATCAGAGGTTAGTATTGTTTCTAATACTATCATATCCTTCCTAACAGTTGTTCCCATCCCTGTCTTCACCCACATCCTTCCCTCCTCCAAAATAAAAGCAGTAAAGTTTTGGAAGGATAATGATGCCATTTCCTTGAGTGAGAGCAATTTTTGATTGATGCTGAGTATTCTTCCAGAATCTCAGACAGATAAAGTGGGTGTCTCGACTTCCTCTTTTTATTTTAATTTTTCCCAAATAAAACCCAGTAAAAGCAGGTATTCAAGATTCCATTAGGTAGAATATTAAAGGCAGTTGTTTTAGATAAAACACAAACTCACTTTTTATTGTTTAAGTGACATTTTGAAATGATTTCTAGTAGAATATTCCCAGCAGTATTTGGCATCAAAGGATGGAATATTAATGTTTCCTTAATGTGGATCACTACAGTACATTGAAAGGAAAAATTAAGGGATTCATTTTACTTCGTAATGCCAGACTTTTCCATCTGTGATTGTCAGCACATCTCACTTAGTTCTGTTACTGTAAGTTATCTGCCTGCTGATTCTCCTTCTGTTGTTATTAGATGGCAAATACACCATGTGCCAGGTGGTATGCAGGTCATAATCCATGTAGGTCATAATAGTTCTAAAATAATATGTGTGTATATACAAATACAGGATTTTCTTAATGCTCCAGCAGCTAAATAAGGTTATAGGGTTTATATTTAAATTTGTATTAATGTTTTGTAGGAGACAATGAAATAATTTTAGAGCATTTCAGTGGGATTGTAGTAGTCAAATTATTTACTTCTGTAATTGCATTGTTTCAGTATTACTAAACTGTGTAACTATTGGCAGTGTAACAGAATTAGTTGAGAAAAACAATCTGCTGATCTTATTAGACCTTTTCACGATACTTTCAGTAAACTGAATAGTGGAATGATAACTAAACCCTGGTATCCTGTTTCATGTTCAAGGGTGAGTTGAGTCTGAGAAATGAGTATTCTAAAATGTAAGAACCCGCTTTATAGAAAATATGTCAAATGCCTGCTATTACTTTAAAAATATTTCATTGTAAATATTTGGATTGGGTGCAGCAATATGACTGGATGCTTTTATTAAAACAGTGTATTTATCACACCCAATAAATAGTGCAGTCTTAAACAGAATTACATATCGTAATGTATATTTCACTGAATTTCACTGAATTTTTGGAGTTGGAAGGGACCATAGAGATCAT
>JAOXJM010000023.1:68693510-68707337 GCA_026413425.1 Tringa solitaria
CAGGTGCTAACAGGCTTCAGGTGCTAACAGGCTTCAGGTGCTAACAGGCTTCAGGTGCTAACAGGCTTCAGGGCTCTCTTCTGATCCATTAGAAACCAGTTCAAAGTGGCTGACGTGAGCCATCTGGCTATAGTTATGAATAAAGTACATGGTGTCAGTATCCTGAGGTACGCAAGACACTGAAACTGGAGATATTATTCCCCGTTTGTAGATCCCCAAACTGTTGCTGGACATTCCCTAGTTGATAGAGGTCAAAGGAGTGCCAGAGAAGTTTTCCACTGTGGATTGATACCCTCGCCCTGATAAGGTTATTCACAGAGATGCAGCCTTTAGGCCACTTTTCTTGCATGTTCACTTCTACCACAAGATTCTTCATTGTTTTCCTGAATAGTCATAATTGTACATGAATTTGAAGTATTTTCTATCAGCATGGACCTTGAAAGTATCTTCCTGAGAGCATGACTTCATTGGCTCTTCCTTCAACAGTTGAGCCTCAAGTTGAAGGAATGAATTTTGAAGTTGTGATCAAACCTCATCAGAGATGTACCACATCTGTAGCAATGTCTCATCTCTTGCAGACCCTTAAATTCCCTTAATTTCCTCTCAATAGTGCTGTTCCGAGATGGCTTTGTCCCGAAACAGCGCTTACCTGCATGCAAAAGATTATATGGCAAAATACATAACTGTATTCAAACATTTTGGTCCGTTCATATATCTGTATCTGAAGACCTGAAGTTAGCATGGACAGGAACTACTGCAGGAGCAACATCTTCATCATGTTGGCTGGAAGCTTCAGGTCTTAAGTGCTTCTGGTGTAATACATCCAGGCAGGCCTTCATCAGACCTTTTCATCTGCTGTTGGAATGGCAGGCATTTCAAGCAGTTGATTTTTGGATGGATATCGTATGTCTTCGGGACTCCTTTTACCATACCATAAAGCCCCTGCTTCTTCCCAGTTTCTATCGGTGTAGGTCTGCCACACCTTTCTAGTGAGACAGAACAAACTGGAGGACCCCCTTATGTTGAAAGGTAGGCCTCCTTATCTTGTGGTCCAGGGGTGTTTTCGAGAGAGCGCTCCTAAAAAGTTCTTGACATTTCAGCCAGGTTTTAGCACTGCTGCTAAAATGCAGCTGTTGTCTCTTACCTCTGGTATAGCCATTTGCCGCACACACACCTCCTTCCTCATTTTTTTCTGTTTGCAGGGAGGACAGGCACATCCCTTGTCCCACGGACAGTGATTGCCCAGCCATGCCTCTCAGCCAGCATCACCAACAGCTGGGAATGCTGAAATGTATCTTCCCTCCGTCCCCTCCTGAAAGGGCCTTTCCTTTCTAAGTTCCAAATACCAACCCGGGGCTTGCCTTTAACAAAGTGACTCCAGCTGGCTCTTCTTCCTCAAACATTCTTCTTTGCCTAGACCAAAAATCAAGCAAAAATGCATCCACCTGTCTTCTGCAGCCCAGCTCTCACATCGCACACTACAAGACCAGCTCTTAAGAAGCAGAACTTTAACTGCAAACATAAATACAAAAGGGAAGGCCCAACATGAACAGTCCCCTCCCCACTGCCAGCCTTTATAGGTAGTTGTCCGTTTTGTTGCATCTTCCCAGCTGGCACCGAGCAGAGCCCTCCAGTGAGCAACAACAGGAACAATTAACCCATCATCTCTACACTGAATTTCTGTGGTTCTCAAAAAAATGAGAGAATCTGCAAGCTTGCAGCCCACTGTGCTATGGATAAGGGGTAGGGTAGTTGAGGAAGCATGTGAAGGATCTCCTGCAGCTGCCTGGACGGGAAGTCACAAGGCTTGGTTAACTCTGCTCTTTTTTAGTCTCTGGTAAATGAGGATTTGCCAGGAGTGTCCATGGTGTTCATAAGGTGGTTTGGGTTTTTTTACCTTGTTCCTCCCTACCCTGCCTTCCTTTCAGATGGCAGGGGACAATCTTTATACAGCTGCAAGGGGCTAGCCTCAGACTTCCAGAAAATCAGCAGGTGAGGGCCTACAAATGAAAATAATGAACTCTCAGATCATCAGATTTGTCTTTGTGGCTTTGTCACTCACATCTCAAGACCGCAGATTGTCTGGCAGTCCATAAACTAAGCTACTGTGGTTATTGGAAGCAAAGTTCTGAGTTGCCACAGTCTTGCAGATTCATAGTAAGGTTTGGCTTTTCCAGTGGAGCTTTACAGAGCCACTGGTGAGGTTAAATTTCACCAGCCTCCATTATCATGGAGTTGGAGCCATTTTGCCTGCTTCAAACTTGGGAGTGTCACAGTAATTCAGACTGAAGGTCATGCATGAATAAATCATAGTGACTGTAAGATGAAGGGACAGGTATTTTTCAAGCTAGACATAAAAAAACCCCACTCACGTTTTTCATCCCTAACGTTACCTTGTCTGATCCGTTTACTTCTTTGGACAGGAATAACCTCTGATAAGCATTACGACAGTCTTCTAATGGAAGTGAGTCTGTCCACCTGAGGTAAAAACACAGCGCGATGCATCACCAGTCCTGCCAATAGAATTTGTAGCGTTCCCTTGCATCTTGGTGGCATCTGCAAGTGGAGGTTTGTGGGAAGGTGAACTCGTCTTGGATATTGAAATTGTAACGCTGTGCTGTCTGCACCAGCTGTGTGTCACGCATAGTCCTGCTGTTTCAAAGCTTTCAGAGATCAGGGACACGTCTTTACAGAGACGACTTACATGCTCTGTATCTTTAATACCACAAAGTTTGTGCTTTGATGTTACGTTACGATGAGACCTGAAGCCTCCAGAGTACTGGATTTTGGCTTCTCAAATTCCATGTCTCTGGAATGTGATTTTTCCAGGAAATGTGATATTCTGAAGACTGTGTATGAACTGCTAAGATCAGGACAAAGCTGTAGAAGACCCATGAGGCGTCCAGTCTCTCAAAAACCATAGAAAGACTGTTTCTCTTGCAAAGATGAGGTACAGGTGTTCTTCTCCAGTTTCCACCAAGCACAGCAGGGTTATTCTTTTTTCCTGTAATTGGTGGGTCAGCTATATCTAGGATGTGGAAGTGTATCAGGTAAGGTGGTGCCAAATTCTACTGCAGCATCGTGCCATCTGGTCTAGCTTGAAGTTTATTGCATCCAAGTTGATGTGCGCAGTTGACTTTATTTTCTGTTTAGGAGGAAAAAAAACATCTTCACTTTCTGATTTCTCCAAATTAATTGGTTTGCTGGATGATGAAGTTTTGTTGACTGTTTTGCAGCTGATTCTGCAATAGCAGTAATTGCTTCCATCGCTTTGTGGCATATGCTTCTAAGCAGCCTTCATGCTACTGATGGCTGGAGTCTGGTCTCAGCTTGTACTTGATCATGTTTTCACTTGAATCCTCAATAGGCACAAGGGTTTGAAATACGGTAGCCTTAGCACCAGGCAGACTTCCTTAGCCTGCCACTCTTTCAGCAGATGACTGAGTTATTTCCATGCTTACATTTAAGAGATGTCTTAAAAGAGGTTTATAAATTGAACAATAAGGTACATGAAAAATCTCAACATGTCACTGTAGACCTTAAAGTTGCAATGTAATTGAAAATCAAAGATCTTCCTTAAAAGTTCACAGAATTTCAGTACTCAACTGAAGCAACTGCTGGTTTGGGGGACCAGTTCCTTCTGTTAAGTCATACAGGTATTAGTGTTAATGTTTTTAAATTGCCAGTCATCATTTTAAACAGAGATTTTCAAAAGCACACATTAGAATTAGGGTTCCAAATATTAATGGATTTCATTACTTTTTTTCAGCTACCCCATGTACTGCTGAGTTTCCACACAAGGAACAAACACGTACATGTACACTCCTTTCTGATTTAAAAAATATACATGTTAGAAACAAAGAGAATTTCACTAATGACATGGAAAGGCAGAAGTGCTAACTGCTTGGGACATCTTCATCCTTATTAGAGGATGCAGAAAGAGAAGAGACTGTTCTATTTTTATTCAGACCTATACTGTCAGTCATCATGAAATCTCCTTTTTTAAGGGCCTGCAACCTACAAGGCTTCACAGTTTGGGCAATTACTAGTAACTAGCAGAACTATATTCTGGTAATCTGATATGACAGATTACAATTTTAAATGCACATACAGTCACAGTAAATGTATAAGGCTGATGAGGACTGGAAGGACTAACTCAATTGTTAGTGTCATAATAATGTCTTAAGTCTTTACAATTTACTGCCTAGTTCTTTTTAACTTCAAGGACACCTCTAGTAACAGGGATGTCTCAGTTCGAGAGCTTCAGGGCAGGCAGTGTATTCTTGGAGTGTGTCACACCTGCCACAACAGGGTTTGAATCTTGATTATACCAGGGTAGAGAGAAGTTTTAAATTCCAGAGGTTTCAAAAAACTGAAAGCAAGCAATTCCTTATTACTAGTTAAAAACACTACAAGAATAAAATATACCTGAAAATAAATGTACCAACCCAGCAGTTGAACATAACAGTCTTGCAGAAGAGCATTTTTTGGCTACTCAAGTTATTCCTTTTGATGCTTAAATTTTCTCGTAATTGCTTGAATCCTTCCAACTGTGTGTGCCATTTGGGTGGCTGAAAAAGGGTTCTTTGCTGAGATATATCCACCCAAATTCACATGAAACATCATCCTTAGCAAACCACAGTTTGACTGAACAGCAGCAGCAGGAGATTTTTTTTTTAAAGAAAAAAAGTCCTAAAATCCAAGATAGCAGATGGTAAATCTCAAAATGCATGCTTTAAGTAACAAGTATGTGCCTTGAAAGGAAAAGAAGCTTGCACCTAAAATTATACCGTGCTGCCTGCTTTCACAGCAAGGGGACATTTTTGGACTTTTTTTGAGATACTTTTTTCTTTGCACTCCATCTAATGACAGTTTTGTTCTTAAGCTGCTATTAAAGGGCACTTTATATTTGGCAATCTGGATATCAGAGACAAGGACATGACATTATTCCTTCATTTTGCCTGAATGTTTTAACTTCAAGGTTTTTTTTTTAGCTTTTAATAGTGCTTACAAAGTAAAGGGGAAGGGAGGAGAATAGGTATGTACACTTTAATCGAGTTTGGTTTAGACCACATAGAATAACACATTAGAAAAAAAAGGCAATTACTTAAAAATAGTTGTATTTATATTCCACAATTTGCTCAAATACTGTTTTTTTTCTTTATAAACTTTCTACAGGATGTTTTAAAACAAGTTCTTCACATTGCTCATCAACTATGTACTTATGGAATTTGAGGGAAATAGTTCTGGTTGTTTTTACAGTTTAACACATGTACAGTACCAAAGCGATGGTGGTTAGTCACATGCAGTCCATATGGGATTCTAACATAACATTTAATGAGTTTTCTGATGTTGACCACCCCTTTGATGCTGAAGGTAATGCATCTGTAGAAAGCAATGACTGTAGATTTGGGTTACTGCTCTCTGCATCTTCCAGTTTTTCAGTGTTGTCCTCCCAATTAATGTGGAATCTTGTGACTCTGGGATTAGATGCCAAAATATTCCTTTGAAGCTGGGAGAGAAGAAAATACATAGATTATGTAATGTACACATCTCAAACTGGAATTCACATGCATATAGATTTCCCCCCCCACCCATCTTTTACTCCCTATGGCCTTGTATGTATAAAACAATTTGTTTAAGGCAGCAATTCATACAAATGTAAATCTATAGCTACTACCTATGGATCAGAAACATGCTTACAGACACTTCTAATTCGTTCATTTAATATCCTATCAACAAAACAACTCCTTTCTTAAGAGGATGTTTTTAACTGAACGTTGAGTTCAAGGCTGTACAAGAACTCTGCAAGTGAAGTGCAAGTGTTTATTGTTTTAACCAGCTTTTAGGAAAGCAAATGACAACTCCCACAAAGATTCTGCAGACCCCAGTACTTCATAAAAATTTTGCATCAACTTCATGGTCTTTGCAATAATGGTATCGATCCCATCAACTAACTGTCTTTAAGAGTACAGCCTTTTCTTGAATTAAGTTACTGTGCTTTAGATTAAAATTCAGTTAGTGAAATCAATTCGTCTACTAAAGCTTTAAAGTAAAAACATTAGTTAGATTTGGAAGACAGTAACATTGTGGCAGTGGACATGCCTAGACATTAGTCGTATGTTTTATTGTCATGGCTGGCCTTCATTTTCCTTTGAAGACATGCAGTATTTATTTATGCAGCAAAAAAGAAAACACTCTCTTTCTTTTAATCTTTCACCATTTTCAAGATAATAGTTAACTCTGGAGGATGGCAACTTACCACCATTGGCCACGCATTATTAAGTTAAGGCTGATCAGAGGAAAAGTTTGCTTTGGTAGTAATGCTGGCTTTATTCTCCAAGAAGGTTTGCACTCATTAAATAGTTCCCAACCCCTTATGCAAACTAACAAGACCATATATTTTTTTAACCTAGTAGGTTCTATTACCCATCAATTACAATTAAATATCTTTAATAACCTTCCATTCTATTTGTATGTTCAAATTCTGCCCCAAAGTCTCATTAAGGACTTTTTATACAAATACATGATAGCTTTTTCTGCTCTTTGTCTTAGAAGCAGAGCTAGCTTTTTACTTAAGCAAATCAGAGAATTAAGACAAGTTAAGTTCTAGGCATTTCTAAATTCAAGTGCTTAAAGGACGTCAACATTCTGGCGTTCACACCCAAAATAACAAGTACATGATTTAAATGAAAGAAAAAAGAAAGGAACAGATTATAAGTTTAAGAATCCTCAAAATTAACAGTAATTTTGAATTTTGAGAACATACTAAGCATCTGATCCCTGAAAATTAAGTTAGGCATAGAAAATCATTAGCAACTTTCAAAATCTAATTTATGTACCCATTCAATTTAGTTACATTTGAAGATCAGTTTCAGGGACTTTGGGGATTATCCCTGCACTAGTTGTTACAATACAGGCATTATCCCATTCATTTCTTCATATATCCAGTCATAAAATTAATGCAAACTTGGGAAATATCAGAATTTTCACCATCACACAACTTTGGAACGGAAGTGTGTACACATGTACATCAGCTTTTATAAAGAGAAAACCCAAGTCCACAAAGTCTTCCATGAAAAAACCCTGGATGCTGTATAGAACCTTGTTGGTTTGTACGGAGTCTGCCTGGGTAGAGTATTTCACAGGATTTTGACTACTTTTTGATATTTAATTGATTCTTCTCCTCAAGGTATTAGGTTCCAGGTAATTCTATTTCACATCATCTTTTAATTCTAGTCCCAATTTAGTTCTTATCATGAAGGATATATATATCTAAACTTAATCTGTGTACTTCTTTGGTCAAGTTGTCTATTGACTGGATAATCATTCAACCTGCTCTTACCAGGTTACTTATTTTATACAGAACCTGTTCTTCAGTTTCTTTGTTACTGCAGCTCTAACACTAGAACAGCTGGATAACAACTGTGTTAAATTAATACTTAAAACTTAGTTCCAGGTTGACTGGCCTGTTTTTTTGAAGAACAGAGCAACTTTGTCAGCAGTGGTGCAGGTAGAGGGAACCCAACAGTTTGTTTCACACAGTCAGTATAAAATAACAACGAAGTCCAGCCAAGGCTCAGAGATTGTTGCAGGCTTCTCAGTGTTCTCCCAAGTTTATGGCAACTACATGGCACTTGCGGTTTGTCCTCCCAAGTTATTTCCATTATTTGATGGCTTGACCCGTGCACTTTATGGAATCACCTGGGGTTTGGTTTTGTTTCTTAAAAACCTATTCCTATAAGCATACCTTTGATATGTGACTAGAACAAAATACGCCTTACCTTAGAAAAATCTGGCTTTACTGGTGGATTCTCTCTCAGTTCTGTTTCGGTATATTCATTGTTTACATAGTAGCCAACTCTAATAAATTCTTGACCTCGATAGGTGCATGTGATTAACACGACTGTTACACCTACTGCATCTGCATCTGGAATAAGCCCCGGGTTAGGTGCATCAGCCTAAATGCAAAAAGGAAAGATGAATTAAAAAAACATCGATACCACATGCATGCCTAGCAGGGGAATATTAAATAGTATGTCTTAGCAGCTGTGTAGTGACTGTATTTAAAATTGTTCTTCAAGTTAACCAGAAAATACACCTGCTTTCACAACATCACCCCTGAATTTAGGATGCTATTCACTCGAGACAGAATTACTTAGAACACAGTAATAGCGTGTGCTGACATTTCTTGAGAAATACAGGCTGCAATTAATACTTCAGCAAGAAGAGCTGGGACAGGCTACGGTGAGATTCGAGCTGTCCCACAATTTTCTAGGGAAAGGAATAAACTATTCTCGCCTATGTCCACGTGCCCACATTTATTAAAATGTGTGCAGTTAAATGCATCATTGCTCTAAGATATCTGACATATTTTCAGCCAGGATGCAATCTTAATGGACAGCTCTTACAATCTTTCTCAACATCCTTAATTACCTTGGCTCTGTAAGTTTGCCTCGTGAAACGTGGCTTACATCAGTCCCTTAAAATGCTTCTTAACTACGCATTTATTGATAAAATGTGATGCCTCATTCTGCCCTAGGATCTAAAGTAACAGCAATCTAAGCATAAATGAAACCACTTCGTATTTGTAATTTTACATGAAGATCTGAAGCCAACAGTGAACACCTGTGTTGCAAATACAAGTTGGTTTCAACAGTGTGTGTTTAAATGGTTTGGGTGTAATGAATCTTGCCTTACGGCAGAGGACAAATGGCATTAATTCCTGCTGTCCCTCTCATCCCTACTTTTCTGTAGTATTTATATGCTCCTGCACTGTGAAATTTGGGAGCTAGAGGTCATGCATCATTGGCTTCTGCTCTTTACTACTTTAATTCTAAGCCTTCAAACCAGCCTAGGTTTTTATAAGAAGCTGTAGGCACTTTGCAGAAGAATGAGTCAGACCTCTCAGGTACAAATACACTAAGGGGAGGAGAAGCAAACAGTGAAATTAGGTAGAACATAACTTCCTCCAGCCCTAAAGGGAACAGAAAATGACCCAATGGCTTTACACAGGCACAGGGGGATGGAAAAGATGACCAAGGAATAGGACAAGTGTAGAAGTTTGAAGAAATCACAAGAACTGCCAATAGAGATGAAATCACTACTTTAATTCAGCAGTCTGGGTGCCCAGGGCCACTTGATTACATTAAATTCCACAGTGGGCAGCTTTAGAAAAATATATTGCAAAAGGGCACTGTTCCACTTAACCCCTCATGAAAATCAACTCACACCCTAATGTGGGATTTTAGTTTTTCCAGGCTCCCATTGTCATTTTGTCTTGTAATATCCTATGCTACAGTTGTGAACCCAAGGAAATATTCTGTTTTAATGCTATTTAACTCTCAGGAATTGTTTTGCTGAGTAGAAGAGACAATGAACACTGTTCAAAACTTGATAGAAGAAAGCAGTTTTAAACTTCCTGCCTTAGATGTCAGACCTCTTAATTGCCTGAGAAACAAATGATCATACACAGGTGAAAGAAAAAAGAGCTTGGTATAACCAACTGATAAGTGAGCAGTTGCAAACAGGTATTTCAGCAGGCAAAAAGAGGCAGTAGGATTAACTTTTACATAAAAATCACTGTGATAATATGCCATTTTTACACTAGAAATTACTTAAGAATTTTATTAAATCAATGTATATGTTGTCTTGAATTATCTTGCTTTTCCACGATACATTTATTCACATAGCTATTACTGCAGAGTAGCTAAGTTAGCGTAAGGTCGTACCCCCACTTAAAGACAGTAAATTATTTACATGCTTATACTCTCAAAAAGAAGTTTCTGTGAATTTATTGCAAATCCCCAACTGCATAGAGAGAAGAAAACAGGTTTCACTACTTATGTCTTGGTATTTATAACCAAACAGTCCAAGCTGTGGGCCTTTAGTATTGAAATCTTTTAAAATGTTTTATAAAAAAAAAACAAACAACAAACAAAAAACACCAAAACCCAAAAAAAACGGATTGTGTAAGTCTGAGAAGCACAATGGTTTTCCATCTTTCTATATGTAAGGCTGTTTTCCCAACCTGGTACACAGCTTCTTTTCAATAAAGATAGTTTTAACGTCCTTGTAGTACTCCATTTCACTTGCTGTTTCAGCCATTTTCCTATATAGAAAAATCTACACCATATTATTAGCTGAAAATTTTATATCCTTCCACAGAGATCCCTTCCTGTGCTGTCCCAAGTGAACACAATCTCTTTTCTTTATGATGCACACCTCCTGCAGTTCTGTGCTTTGCCCCACTCCGGCCTTCCCTGGCTGCTTCTCTCCATCTCCCAGGCTGCTTCAGTTCAGTGAACGAAACAGCTTCACTGTTTCAAAGCAAAGGCTTCTCGCAGCACTTTGGGCTTTGGTGTCTCCCGCGTACACATTAGCTGAGCCCTACCCTCACCTGAAATCCAGTGCTTTTGAAGACTAATATACTTTGACTTCTTATGGAAGTACTGTTGATCTAAGGGATTTATAACACAGAAGGAGTACTGACTCTCCTACAGGGCCTATGCCAATCTAACCAAAATGTCTACGTATCTACTCCTAATTTAGCTGTAGTGTCATTTATAACTGGGATACAATTTATCAGTCCCTCCTACAGAAACTGCAAGACTAGTACATTTAATTTTCAAGGCTTTCCTAATCATACAGCCAAAACATGCCTTTTTAGGCACCTGCCTCCTGCTCCTTCCCATCACCATCAACAATGAATCTTCGTAACTTAATTAAAAACAGTGCATCTTTTAAATTACAAATATAAATGCCAGCTGGTTTCTCTGGATCTAGTGCTACAAGGTAGCCTCTTTGTGGGCAGCAGAGGATCACCTACTTCTGAGCAATTAATGCTGTAAGCTATAATAGCTTGGTAATGGAAGAACTGTTAATAAATGATGCATTTGTTACACATCTGCTTTATTTGTAGTGTGGAAAAATACGGCCCAGCTCCAAAACCAAAAAGAACTGTTTCAAGACTGATTTGCATGGATGTGGTTGATAAACATAACCTCCAGCTTAATCCTATTCCTTTAGCCTTCCTATATGAAAAATTTCCTGGAACTTACAGGATTAATCAAGATGCCTCACAAATGCTGATATTATTTTAAAACAGTTACAGTAACTGTGAGAAATAAAAAAGTGTAATCAGTAGCATTTTTTTTAAAAAAATGCTTATACTCCAGCATGCATTTGCCATTAAATAATTAAGTGAATTTATAGCATTTGGGAAGGTAGCACGGTTCTTATACAATAAGCCATACTCAGTTGCAGTCTGATTTTTCTGCTCATGAATTCTGCTCTCAGTTTACAAGACAAATACTAGTATTTGATAATAGTGAGGTACTTTTTATTTTTAACAAACCCAAACAGAACAAAAAAAACCTCCCGCAAGAATTGAGGTTCCCCCCTCCACCAACCTCACTGACATAAAACGGAAATGAGAACAGGCTAATAGGCTATAGTGCTGCACTTTCCCCATTCTCCTTCCCTTCATGATTCCTTCTTAGTAACTTTTGGCTTTAACAGCAGTATTCTATAGAACTGTCACATGCTCCAGAGTTTGAACAGTCTTGTCCCAAATGCCTGCTATTTACCATTGCAATTCTATCTAATTTTACAAATTGCTTTGTTGTGATTTAGCGTGCTTAGCCAAACAGCATGGCTGAACATTCATCTTGCCAAACACAAATGAACTCTTAACTGTTGTGGCTGAGTTCTACAATTAATTTGTTGGTTTGACCTTCTGAAGGTGTTGTCTACATTAACCTAGTGCCTCCTGATTGTCTGAAACTGCCACCACCTGCAGTAGAGTTAATCCTGATGGTGCTCGGGTAAACTGGGTAACTGGTTCTCTTGCTGACTGAGTGACCTAGAATATGTTTATAAACCAGATTGGTCAAAATGCTCAGTAGCTACAGGAACAGTGCTTATATCACCATCTCTAATTATTGATACCTCAAGTGAGAATATTACCATAGAAATATCAGGGACAAGAAATATCAGCTCATGAAGAGACTTTAAAGGAAGGTGTATCATACTTTAAGAGTTGACTGAAATATTTTTCTGGCTTATCATTGTTTTTCAAGTGCCTATTAGTTTGGTATAGTCATCCTTAAACAAATTAACACAATCCTTTTAGAAATAGTTGAATCAAACTTACCTGAAATACAAACATGTGTCTACCCGCAGGAACAGGTCCTACTAAAACAGAGTCTAACACCTGATCATACTCTTCACTTTCAGCTGAACCCACATAAATTATTTTCCACTCCAAATCTACAGGAAAAGAAAAATGAAAAAAAAAAAATAAGCATCCCTAAACATTATTTTTAATTACAGTTAAAGGACTTTGGCAACAGGCCTAAAATAACATGGATTTGTCCTCACTAGGGAAATTTATCGATGCCTGCCTGCCCCAGTCCTCATAAACCAGACCATCCCACCATTTCTCTCCAGTCAGTTGGTACTGCAGGAATCCTTCTATTTTCATAGGTTAATTTTCAAATTTTATACAGAGGACAGGGCCCATGTCCTTGTTGGGAGTTGTGTGAGCATCTTCTCAAATGGCTGAATGGCTTCAGCACAGGGACGATGCCTATATCTGCCTATAACGCACTGCACGCCTCCAATACTGACTCCTGAAAGAAAGAAATTCCCACCCTTCACATATACATCTCACAGCTTAAATTACACAGATCTTGGAAAGTCGTTAACTGAGTAAGAAAACCCATTGTGTAAGCACCAGGCACGCTAACTGTATGCCCCCACTCCTTCACATGTAACTTGTGTAACTGGAGGAGTACGTGAAACTGTGACAGCATGATTAGATCATATTCTGTATTTTGGTGCTTGGATTTTATCCACATCCTGAAATGGAGTTACAGGCAAAAAAAAATAAATGTAGTATTTAGCTTCTTAAAATAAGGCACCAAAATGAAAAGTTTCTTACAAGTCAGTTTTTTCTAACGTACCCTCTCCACCACAGGTGTTTGAAAGTTGAAATTGCAAATTAGTACACATTAGCTCTTCCTGGGCCAGCTTTTCACTTTCACTTTTTGATTCAAAAACATATGCATAAATACACATATAAAACTGATCTTAAAAGACAGAATTTGGTGGTTTTTTTAAACAAAGAGGAAAGAAGATCACCATTACAGAATACTATGACTAAGTCTTTTTTTTAAGTGAAGTCTTTGCTCTGAAACTGTACCTTAAAAACTTACATGGTATATTTAATATTTTTTGTTCTTAAGAACAATGCCCGGATTGTCTGTGCAAAAGCACTAACCTGTACTCTATTACACTGACTTTATTCGTATTCTTTGCAAAATCCAAAAGCCTACATTATGGTTTCTTGATGCAGGAATGAAACAATCATAGAAAAACCCCAGCACTTCAACAGAACTTGGTTGCTTTAGGATCCTATAGGATTGCATCTGTCCTTCCTCATTAATGAATTCTTCTTATCGTGTTTAACATCAACGTAGGTATTGGGGGTTTAAGTAACATAATTAACAGGGCTTGGGAAGGGATTTTACTCCTTTGTACAGCACAGCACAACTGGCCACGTACTGTATCAGAGGTTTTATTGACCTTGTAAGCATGTAGTACTAGCTACTACAGGCTACTCATCCAGGACAATTAAGGACCTCTTTTGTCAGCATCTGGGTGTAAGTTACTAACTACAACAAGTGAGGACTTTAAGGCTAAACTGCTTAAAATTATCATTCCATAATGTGCCACTATTCTAGGAGAACAGTGTAAAGTTCATTCTAAACCAGTAGTATTTAGTACTAAAAAAACCATGAGTTTTAAAAAATAATTTTTTGATTA